>PVJD01000264.1:0-526609 GCA_004026545.1 Mormoops blainvillei
GAGGGTAGGGAATTAATAAATATTTTTGAATTAGTGAAAGTTTAAATCTTCAGAGACAGGAATGGCAGAAATGAGAAAAGTCTGTAAGATCAAATCTGTGTTGACTCGGTGATTTTAGAATTATCTCTTCCTGATGATGAAAATGAGCATACGGCTTTGTAAACTCACATAATTAAAGGCACTCACAACAGTTTGTTCACTTCAACTGTTGCTTTTAAGGAGCTTGATAAGCATCTCGTTCTTCCATCCCTTCTTTTTTGGTAAGCCTCCTTTTAAATACTCAGATAACTTGGGTATTTCTGCTCTGAAGACATCGGAAAAGCATTTAGCTGAAGCATAGAATTTACCAGGCTTTGTGGTCAAAACAACTCCTTACTATTTTTTCTGTACTGTCTTTGAAGAATAGCACTTATAGCCCCTGCCTGGCCAGTACTCAGAGTATTCATAGCACTGTGAGGGGCCTTGAATTTATGGGACCTATTTTCTCAGCCAAAAGCGGGTAGGATTCTGACAGCAAGTTGGTTTGTGGATAAAACTACGGACATCTTTGGTCCAAGTCTGATGACTACATAGCTGTTACATGTTTATGTTAATACTTCCCTTTTTGAGACTTCAAGAAGTGCTTTTCTTGGTAGCGTGAGTTAGACCATGTGCTAATAACAAAATTTCTGATGCTGATCAAGAGTGTTTTCTAATAAGCTTAATCACAACATCAGGAATGCTTGTTTAATACATGACAACATGGTTGGTATAGAGGTTAAAAAAGAATCATTCATCTCACTGTCTTTCTCATTGGAAGGCCCAAGGTAGTAAAAGCTATTTTATCCTCTAGGTTTCACCCATGCCCTTTTTCCTATTCCAGGGAAACCTTAAGTGGATTTACTATAATAACTGTGTTATGTGTCTGATAGATAGAATCAGTTATTATGATTAAATAATTAATTTATGTTTTTAAAAAAACAACTGTTATGTGTAATGACAATTCTATTACTTAAAGTAACTTTGTTTGAATAGTTTTAAAATTACTAATTTGAATTAATTACTAATTACTTGCAATAATACCATGGAAAAGGAATGTGAGTGGGTGTGTGGACATTGTGAGTATTGGGAAGATGGGGGAGAGGGGGAAGAGTGTCTTAGAAGTGAGAGCTAGCTCCAGTGACTAACTTTGATTGTGATGTTGGTATTTAGTTTTAATAATTAAGGCTAACTTCAAACCCAAAGAGGTGCGTGTTTTTCTTTTAATGTCTTTTTTTTCTTTTGGAAGAGTAGAAACAGCAGGAATTTTTTATGGTATTCCGAAATTTATCACATTCAAACTGTTTTCAGTGACAATACCTAAGTCACAAAAGTTATCACTCCATTTTAAACACTGGGGTTTGATGTTACTTTTGCATTTTTTTATTAAAAGCATTAGGAGAATATAATTATAGGAATATGATAACATTATATAAGAATTTTGGGCAATTTAAAAAACTACCCATAATTCTATCTTAACTGTAATGATCATCTCTACATATTTGCTGTTAATCATTTCCTGTGTACATATGATTATTCCTATAACTGAAGGGAATATCACTGTCACAGGGCGGAGTGGGAACCCTTTGGGATAAGGACCCTTACTGATCATTCTGTGCATACTCATAGTTTAGCATAGAGCTTAGTATAGACAGGTGTTTGAAAAATCATTGTCAAAAGAATAAATTAATAAGTGGATTCACGGAGGATCTAAAACATTGGATTGATTATTTTGTTGGTTCACAGGGAGAGAGGCCAAAGTCCCCACAACTGACAAACATTAGGTGTTCCATGACTTCCTCTTCTGCCCAGACCTCTAGGAGCAGCATGGGGAGGATGGGATAGTCCAATAGTGCCATGGTTACTCTCTGAGTTGCTTGAAAACAACAGCACTAATTCCTTTTACTTCTTCTCTCTTTGTCTGCAGATTACCTGGGGCTAGACCGGCTTTAAATCTCTGAGACAGACTGAATGCTAATAAACAGGTTGCAGATCCTAAAATAAAATTGCAAATCGGGTTTGGAGTTTGATGTAAAAGCCTCAGAGACACAGGTTTGTTGCTAATTTAGATTACAAATGTCATCAAAAAAGAAACCAAAAAGGTTAGCTAACATCTAAATTAAACACTCTGCCTTAGAATAATTACCATGTTACAGCTTCTGTGTTCTCTGGTAGAATTTGAATAACACTTTATTGCTCAGAATAATGTTCTATTTTTGTCATCAAATAATACTTGAGTACATGTTCTGTACTCCTGGATTGCAGGAAGGGTGTTGCCCTGAACAATGACACCCCCTCTGCGGCAAGGCTTAATTTTTTGCAGGAACTTTTCAGGTACTAAAAATCTCTTTCTCTGCCCCCATTCCCCCTACCATTCATTCATAGGCAAGAGAGCTGAGCTTTGTTATTTTTTCTAAATCTAAGTGGTGAGTCAGTCTCATGTAGTCACCATTAAGGACAGGCCACGGTAGCATGGAGAATATTATTTGAATCTTCTTTCCATAGGAAACTGGCTTTGAAAAGATAGGTCTATCAGTTATAATTTGAAAGGGAAGTTACACATCCTTTTGATGGAAACTTTACAAGCTATCATTATAGCAAGTGGATCTGGGAACACTTTTCACTGAGCATATATACCTGGTCATTTCAGACATTTCCATTTTGATAGCTTAGCTAGTGGGATAAGTTTCCTAGGCTTAAATAATAGCTTTTCAGCATCTCATGTTTCTAAGTCTAAATTTTAGAAATGATAATCTGTTTCCTTTCATCTCACAACAACTATAGAATTCCTCAGAATTTTGTCTAAAATGACATGAACTTGTTGTCATAGTCTGGGAGACAGTTCTTCATTAGGACACAGCATAGTCTTTATTTGAAGGCCATACACATATAACAAACAATGGCTGTGTTTTGTATATTTTTCTGTTACTTTACTGCATTTAAATTTCAATTATGGGAGTACAAGACATGAGTTGTATTATTAAACCCTCCTTTATGTTCATTAATAATGACTATTTTTTTCTTTCTGAGTTAAAAAAAAGTTTTAGCTTAAAATCTTGTGTATTCCAAAATGAATGATCACTATGCAGAGACTGATCACTATTGTATTTGTCCCTTAATATGTGTTCTCTTTTCTTCTATGGTAATAGAACCCCTGATTTTTAAGATGAACATAAAGCTATTCAGGAAAAGAGGGGGTATATTTCCCAGTTTCCCTTGCAAAGGACTAGGTGGACGTGCTAGCAGGAACTCTAGCTGACATCTAGGACTCTGAAGACAAAGGCAACATGGCAGATGAGGGGGTGGAAATGTCATACCAACTTGCATAACTTTGCAGCTTTATGTGAAAGAAAAACTATCTAGTTTAAATGACTGCTTTTCTGGGTGTGTGTCTCAAAAGGAAAAACATCTATTTAATCTGCCAAGAAGAAACAAATATACTGTAGCAACACCTGTTGGCTCATCTACCCAGCACTCTTTTCCATAATTGACACTCTCTCTACACTCACATAGTTATAGTAAGAGTTTCCAAACTCTAGAACATCAGTTGACCTTTGATTGAAGGATGATCTCCTGACCCAGTCTGGGCCAATCAAAATCATTCCCCAGAAACTTGAAAATAAGATAGAGAAAAGAGATCTGTTTCTTTGAACCATAAGACTATAATAGCAAATACCTGAGCTATTGGTATTTCTACCAGCTTTTTTTTCTACCATGTGTTGGGAGAAGTAGAAGAAAACAGGCTGCAATGAGAAAGGACAATGAATCAGAGCCAAAGAGAGAAGCAGAGATTTAGAGATGGAGGGCTGAAAAGATTCTTAGATTTCCCCAAGTCCTTCATGCATAGTTGTCTCAGCTCTGTTATTGACTCATTTTCTATCCACTCTCCACTGTCTTCTTTCTAAGCAATGCTGATGTTGTTCTGGATCCACCCATCCCCAGAGAGGGTTGAAGATTGGCCTAAGACAATATGTGCATGCACTTCCCTGGCAACTGCATTGATCTAGTGATGGACACGCACCCTAAATTGCCTCAATCTGATCGAAAATTTATATCCACATCTAGAGGAGATGTTATGCTTTCTCCTGCTGGATGTAAGTGAGGAAGTATATAGTTCTCATTGCTATCATCAGCTCTGTTGCCACCATGAGGGTGACCATCCTGGGATAAGGGTGACCATCCTGGGATAAGGGCAATACTGAAGATGGCAACAGGAAGAATTCTAACAAGGCTGAGCCTTTGATGGTATTTGTGAACACTCTAATATATTAGATTAAAAAAATAACCTATTATAGAAGTCAGAGGCCACCAAACTTTTTCTAAGAGGGCCAGAGTAAATATTTTAAGATTCACAGGCTATAAAATCTTTTGTGGCAACAAATCCACTATGCTGTTGTAACTCTAAAGCAGCCCTACACAATACATACATATATATATGTAATATATATATGTAATATATATATGGCTATAAATGTGCTCCAGTAAGCAGACAGTTGTTTTCCAACCCTTGTTATAAGCCAGTTTGAATCAGGGTTTTTGTTACTTGTTACCAAAACTACCATACATGATACACAGGTTCTAGTTCTTTGATGAGGGCTAGCTGCATCTTGCCCTTGGAGTCTATGAGGAACTCCAGTGTCCAGAACTCATGGCCAAAGTATTTAACCAAGAGTACAACATGAACACTAACCAACTATAAATACATAGGATGGCTGTCTTGGAGTGCATTGGCTGAATATCACTCTGTCATTATCTCTCCAACGAGTCTACTTTGTTACTTAAATGAGTCGGAGTATATTTCTGTTATTTGTAAATAAAAGCATCCTCACTGTTCCTCATAGATTTTCATTTGGGGTACTTTTTTAGTCATTTTACTCATTTTTTGGTCAGGATGCTGATCAGTTTAGTATGTTATTTCTTCTTTTTGATTCTCTGCTTCTTTAGTCCAGTATTTCAATGTCAAGATGTAATATGATCTTTTTAAAAATTAGCTAGATGAAAAAATTTTCTAATAATGAGCTCCTTTTTGAATTTCTGCAGGCCTTATGATCAATAATACACAATCTACTATTTGATGCATGAGATGTGATTATAAAGTATCAAAAATACTTTTACAGATTTGCCACTGCTCAGACATTCAATGTATTTCATTAAAATCAGTTGCTATAATCCAATAATGCTTCAATTTCTCAAAATAGCTTTGGAATTCCTCCAGTCTCCCCACTTTATCTTAATACATGGCATTGATGAAGATCTATCACATTGTCACCAGGCTTGGCTCCAAATGGATTCCTTCCATTTGCAAAAAAAAAACACAAAAAAACAACAACAAAAAAACCCCTGATCCATCTCAATTATTTGTAATCATTGAGTATTTTCCTTTTCTCCTTCCTTTCTCACATTATTATTTGACACCAAGCTATGCCTAACATGCACTCATCACTCTTTTAGGTGCTAATGAGATAAAGTCCCCATTATCAATATCTTTGTAGTTTAAAAGGGGAAAAATGTGTACATAAAGTATAATAGAATGCAGATTTGTCCGGGCTTCACCAGTCCATGGGTACAAACATGACCTCCTAAGAGAAACAGCCTGGATTTTGCAGGCTTTGTCCCACCTACATATGTAGAGACTTAGCCTCCTGCCAGGCTTTTCGCATGGGCTCCCCCGCTGACCACATGCGTTTCCATTTCAGCTCCACTGCTGCTTTCAAGCCTCAGGATGCCAGGTGTCTACTTTTTTTTTTTCTTTTAAAACTTTTATATAATGGTGGAGGAAGGCAATACTTCTTGTTAGATCAGTTTAAAGCTTTTCATATTGTTTTCAAATAATCCTAGAAAAGAATTTAATAGGGGAAAAATCTCTGTAGTAAGCAGCCTGACTGGCAGCCAGTGTGTTTAGAACAGTTTGGAGCAGAGAGTTCATATTGTTTTCCAGGCTGACCTGATCCAAAAAGGAAAAGGCTAATTTAATCCAGTAAGCAATGGAGAGTTAAAAGGCAGGAGGAAAATGGGCCAGGAGAGTGACTGAGGCCACGCTCCCTTCTTCCGCTCAGCCATTCTCCCCCACCCCCTTTCTGGATTTAAAAGGTCATAAATTTCTGTTGACGGTGCCTTTTTGTCATCACACAGCTACATTAAGCCTCAAGAGGGCGAGAGCTTTGTCCATTTTCTTTAGCGTCGTCTTCTTCGGGCCTAGTATAGTGCCAGGCACTTACTAGCAGCTAAACACATATGTTAACATTGAATGAATGAATGAGTAAATGTCAAAATAGTCCTGGTTCTTCAATCCATATTTCACTGCAACCCAGCTGTCTTGCACGAGGAGAATGTCCCTACCCTCACCAGGGGCTTCGTTCTGTTTTTTGGGTCTCGGTGCAGAGGTATCTGGGCTACTTCTCCTCCCAAGTCCTTGGTGATCACAGCGTTTTACAAATTCTCTCCCAGTTCCTTTCTCTAAGAATTCAGGCCTCGTCCTTGAGTCATTGCTGGAAAATAGACAAACTTGAACCCCAACTATAGCCTAGGCCCAAACTTAATTTCCTGACTTAATGATAGTATAAAGTGAGAAGAGCTACACTCAATACACATAGAGGAACACAACAAAGGAGACAATAACAAAACAAGACAAAAAAAACCCCTGAAGATAGCAGGAAATCAGAAGAGGGGGACAGATGGTACAAACAAGATGATGAATAAAACTTAATCTGCTTTAGCCCTGGCTGGTGTGGCTCAGTGGGTTGAGTGCTGATCTGCAAACCAAAGGGCTGCTGGTTTGATTCCCAGTCAGGGCACATGCCTGGGTTCTGGGCCAGGTCCCCAGTTGGAAGAGAGCAAGAGGCAACCACACATTAATGTTTCTCTCCCTCTCTTTCTCCCTCCCTTGCCATCACTCTAAAAATAAATAAAATCTTAAACAAACAAACAAAAAACCTTAGCCTGCTTAAAAAAAACCCTTAGCCTACTTTATATTTTTGCCTTTTACCAGTCCTGAAAATTTTGTCTTTGTAACCTTATCGTAACCTCCTTGCCCTCCTTGTTTTATAATTTCCTTTTTCCAAGTGCAGTATAGGTGTTAGTTAAATATTTGTTGACTGGTTGACAAAGAGAATAAAGACATTAGTGGAGCCCCACTACTTTTTCCCTAATATTTGCTTTTCTATATTGACTGTTCTCTGGTCATTCTGGACTATGAGACACTGGCTAATGAAAACTCAATAAACTCTCATTTGTTCAAATCAATAACTGCCTGTGGACCACACACAATGTGCTAACCATTGCGCTGGATGGAAAGCCACAGAAGTTAATAAGGCATCGCTCTGAAGAAGCATGCAGTGCAGCAGTACAGATAAAGCATGTCAGACAATTATAATGTAAGGTAGAAAGAGTTCCATGATATGCTAGGAGATCACAAAACTTGCTATGAGAACACAAAGGAAGAAAAGAGAACTCTAATTTGTGAGCTCTGAGAAGGTTACACAGAGGAGCTTCATGAAGAACAAGTAGGGTTTTAACCAGTGGAAATGGGTGGAGGAAACATGGGCAGTGGGAACTCTGTGGAGAAATATACAGAAGTGACATTCAATCCACAAAGGAACACATATTGAGGTTTCCAGTATTTTCTCTCATCCACTATCAGTCATGTGTCAGTCTCTTAAAACAACCAGGAGAGGAGTTGTTATGGCATGCTTTCTGAATTTGCACTGAAGAAAAGGGTTTCAGTGAACAATGCTACTGGCAGTATTTTAAAAGATTAAAGTACCACTCGATATGTGAATTAGTCTGTCCAATTTTGCATGCGAAGCAGATGGCTGTTAAACATTTGTTCCATCGTTGGTATTGTCTGTTCTATAAATGCTAAAGAGTAGCTGAAATGGAGAATTCTATCACGATAAAGGCATTGTTGCCTATAATTTGTTTATAATGCACTCTTGACTAATGGGCAAGCTCGCTTGCTCCCAGGGGCCTATGCTCCAAGTGCACACACATTCCAGAAAGATTAGCCTTTCCCCTGTTGCTGCTAAGAGCTCTGAAAGCCATGGAAATCAATACATACAATAATTTATCATGGACGGATTAAAATTTTCTATCGATTACTTCTGGAATGAGGATTTATGCCACCCAAAGAGCTTTATTCTTTTAATAGACAACTAGGCAATTAGTTGTGAAATGCTTTGAAATGCTTTGGCAACAGTTTTTATGGAACACACAGAAGAAGAATAACAAGAGGCCCTGGATAGTTTCAAACTCTTGCCAAACTGCATAGTGGTGATTGCCCTTGCCTACCTGTGCTTCCTGAAACTCAGGACCCTGAAGTGGGCGCTGTCCCTTGCTGCGTATCTAAGGACTGCTGTCAATTTGCAAGCACTGGAAGTCTGGTGGGCTCCTCATTCTTTTCTTTCTGGAAACAATTGTCTACTTGAAATGCAGCCTGAGACTACCCATCTCCAGAGTCTAGCAGGTAGTTGGTATTCGGAGGATCCATCCATCAAGCGGGCTTCATACTGGTGCTTTTCAAACTTAAACGCATACGTGAGTCTCCCAGGGGTACCATTAAAATGCAGATTCTGACTCTGGGGTGACTCCTGAGACTCTACAGTTCTAACAAGCTCTCAGGTGTTACCTGGAGCAAAACTTCAAACTCATCCCTCTCCAAGATAGGAAGGACAGGTGGTGTGACAGGCAGCATGCTGAGCACTTAGAGGCCACTTGATAACATAAAGCCCTAACCAAATGTTCCACAAACATCAGGAATGGAACCCAAAAGGAGAACCTGAGCTCTTCACTGGTCCTTATTTATGTGTTTCTCTGGCAAAATATGGGGATGATGGAGAAAGAGAAAGAAAATAGATTGTTCATTTCTCTATTCCACACATTTTAATCCCTTGCTCTGTTCCAGGGAATACAAATTATAATAATAAGACGCATGGAGAAGTAGCTTATTTTGAAAAGGCAGACATCGAAAGCATTCCCTTTCTTTTTGTCAGGTAACGTTTACTCCAAGAGACCCTATAAGGAATCCAGCCATTCAGCATTTCCCAGCAGAACAACATTATCTGCCATTGTTCTTTGTGTTCAAAGATACTTCTGGCAATGACGTTACTATTCCTGTGTGAGTCTGGCAGAAAGCCCTAAGATGTGACCTAATTTCCAAATAGCTTGTCCTTCTGGTGAGCTGTTATTAGTAAAACCCGCTGTAGTTTATAACTCTACCTTATAGACGTTGAGAAAATAGGATGCCAAAGGAGATTCCCACCTGGATTAGTTTGTGTGACTAGATAATATTTTTGGAATAAGAGCTTATGCCCATTATATGAAGAGATGATGCAGAAACCAACATACCATCTTTTCTTTTTGAGAGAAGGGACCTTAAAAAGCCTGGAAGCAGAACATCACTAGATAATTTGTTGTTAGCTCAAGAAAGGGACATCCTGGCGTATTTATAGTCATGCTGCCCAGGGGGAGAATGTTTGTGCATGGGCCTGTTTTATCATCCTTTCTCTCCTGAGTGGATCTTGAAAGTTAAATTATAACGTTGCATTATGCTTAAAAGGGAAGGATGCTTCATAGAAAAGGCATTTACTAAGCTCTTGAGGGACTGTTGCGCACTGATCAAATGACAGATGGTGTTCAGCTTTCGCAATGTAGGAGTGCTAAAAGAATGTCGGGTCACAGTGAAGCCATGGAAAATCAAAGTGAAATATGCTGCAAGTTGTTCTAAGCCTGACATAAGAAGAGGAGGTACCAGGAAAATGATCCCAGCCACCAAGAGAGGAAAAGCAACTATAGTAAAAAAATGACAGTACTTTAATTTAGCTGTGAGATGTTGGGTAGGCCACCAGGGTCTCTGGGCCCTGCTCTGCTATTATAGCAGATAAGAGGTGTTAGGTGACCTTTAAGTTCCCACCCAGGTCTGTAACTTTGAGTGCTTAGTATGTGGTACATGCACCATGAAATAAACACCTCCACATGCATTATCATCTAATCTCTGGCAGGTTTTTTTTTCCTTTTCTCCCTCTTTTTACAGAAGGGGAAACTAATGTTCAGAGCGCTTCAGAAAAAGAAATGAGGCCAAGCTTACACAGCTAACAGGAGGAAGAGCTGGGATTCAAACCCAGGCAACTTAACAGCATAACTAATGCTTTTTACAATGCATGCATTGCCTTTATTGAGAATCTTATGGGTCAAGAAGGAAGGAATATTTTGTTACTTTCTTAGAAGATCAGGGGGAGGGGTTTACTTACAATATTTGTTATACATCTGTTTTATAATTCTTGACATATTGGAGTTTGATCTTGGTGAAGGAAAATGTTGCAAGTGGTGTCATAATTTAATGTCCAAGAATTTAAAACATGAGATGAATAGCACATACCCCCCTCCTGCCTTACTTAGGTCACTTAGCGACAGGTACCGAGAGCTTTCCTTTCCGGGTTCTGGCCTGCCCAGCCGACCCGACTTTGCTAGGCTAAAAAGTAGCCACACCAGTGTTAACTAAGGGCATCTAGGATTCAAATTCCTGTCTCCTAAAACTGAGATCCCAGGAGCTGGGAAATGCTGGGTTGCAGACAGCAGCTTCCTCTTGTTCTCTTCCAACAGAATTTCCCGTGCCCACATGACGGGGTTCCCTGGTTTGCATGCTGACTTTCTTCCTGAGACTAGAGTTCTATTTTAATACCATCCTGCCTGAATGGGGCCTTGACACCCTGCCTAGCTCTTAGAGGCCACATGGCAAAGGACCGTGGTAGGGTGCCATCTTAATGATTCTTGCATATCTGCATCCCACTGGTATATACTATTTTTTACTTATATTTTTTTCTTTAATTGACTCACTTTTAAAATGTAAATAACCTGTTTAAAGCAGAAAACTTCAAGGAGTTTTAAGTTTTATATTTAGGTCTATGATTCATTTTGAGTTAATTCTTGTATATAGTGAGAACAGTGGTATTTTATTTTTTGCATATAGATGTCCAATTATTCTAGGACTGTTATTGAAAATATTATCTTTTCTCCAACAAAATGTCTCTGCACCTTGGTCCCTCTCCTTAGTAGTTAGACTGGGTTCTTTGTTCCTCTTAATTGCTAACTGAGGAGCCAAAATATGAGCTGCTACCTACCTGTCTTTAACTACTACGCATCCCAGGAAGCTCCTGCTGCCAATCCATCCGCTTGGACTATTGGTTTGCTATATCTTTGGGCATTGTAATTTAGCCTCTTATTGACCTCTCTTTGGCTACTTCTGCTTAATAATAAAATATCCCCTTTTCTTAAGGGTTTACTAAGTATCCCAGCCCTATTTCTGCCAACCCCTCAAAGTCTCTCTTTCTATACTAACTTGTTCTTGATGTCCCAAAAGTTACAACTTACTCAGTGAGTTTGCAAATTTATAAGGGGTGGGATAGGGTAAGAAAAGGTCTGAATTTTGTATATAAGCAATGGATGGGTATTCAAATATCATTAACTATTGGCATGCCCCAACTAGGATTCACTATGTAAGGGCCCTTGTGAATACTGAGTTATCTTCCTCATGTGACTCCTGGTTTGGGGCACATGCACACAAAGGTACACACACAGGTATAAACACAAACACACGCAGATGTAAATAAACACACAGATGTAAACACACACATACAAAGATACCTGGAAATATTTTTGCATTTACCTGTGACTCTCCATCTAGTTAATTTACAGACATACTTTATAATTATACTATGGAGGAAATTTCTAACTGATTGGATCTTAGAAACCATAAGGGATCATTTGGGTGGGCTGTCAATGCTGATGAGTTATTTAGTGGGTGATGGCTTGGAGCATGGCATTGCAAAAGACTGTCAGGCTGAATCTAGTTCAGCAGGAAAAAAGTTATCTTTGCTTTGTCGTGCTTTCCGTGGCTGGGGGTGGTTGGCATATAGCTGCGTTGCTGACTCTAACCTGAGACCAGGCTGTTCTCTTTTCCCAGGGCAGTAATCTCTTTTACCTTATCTTTGACAGCTGGCCTCTACGCACTGCAGGCATATTTTCAGTATTCGTGAGCTTGTTATTTTTTCAAGAATGCTCATTGCATTGTTGAGCAGCTTTTCATGTTGAATCCAAAAATCTATCTCATTGAGACTTCCAATCATGTGTTCCAGTTCTACCATTTGGAGCTATAGAGACCAAGTTTATGCCCTATTCCACATCATAGCTCTTCAAATATCAGAAAATAGTTATTATGTAATCTCTTTTCCTAGATAAATACCACCATTTCTTTCAATTAATTTTTAGCTATTGTGGTTTCTGGGACTCCCACCATCTTGAATGTTACTAATCTTTCTTTGTTACCTTTCAAGTGTGCTATGCAAAAAGGGATAAAAGATTTTAGATAGAATCTGACAAACTGAAATTAATTGAGGTTCTTTAGTATTGGCTTCCACACGCATACTTATGTTAATAAGCTTCAGTTTGCACCTAAAACATGTTACTTGGTTATTTCACACTGAATAAAACAGTAAATAAAACATTCTTTTTATATGAATTACTCAATTCAGTTCTTCTTCTTGAGTTTGTATTTGAAGTTTTACCTCTTAAATTGTTTCATAATAATAACTGCCTGTTCTTGAGTACCCTTGCTGCATACACTATTTGTATTTTTTTTCATATCTATGAAGTACATATTGTATTCTCATTTTGCAATTGTGAAAACTGAAACTCAGAGAAGCCCAATGTTACGCAGCTAGTAATTCGCAGAGTCTGGAATCAAACTCATCTCTTTCTGGCCATAGAGTTTATTCTTTTTTGTCTGCCAAATGCTAAATTTGATCATTTTGAATTCTGAATCCTTCACAGAAAAAAAAAGGTGGGGGGAGATAGAGTGTCCTCTTGTCAAGATGTTCTTTGATTTTGGCATTCTGGTGTACTAGTCAAGTATTTTGTTTAAAAAATAAACAAAAAAGAAATAAACTGTGGTCTGACCAACTTGTGATGAACTCTCTTGGTTCCTCATAGTCACCTTTTTTAAGTGCTCATTAGCTGCCTACTTAACTACCCAATCTATAACTTTGTTGGGGTTTATTGACAAGTTTATTAGACTATAATTTCCAGAATCCATGATTATTGGGACATTTGCTTGTGTTCTTTTTCTGGGCCTTGTCCTACTTCCCTAAGTTCTCATTGCTGTTCTCAGTTGTTCTCACCTCACATCTGCACTTGTGTTTAGTTCTCTGGGTTAGAAATGGAGTCGGAGAGGAGTCTGCTCGTATTTGAAGTAGCTAAGTGCTGTCACACTATATTCCCTCATTTTATTCTTTGATTTCCCCCCCTGATAATGTTATTTCCTCTATTTCCAACTTGTAAGAAAGTATCTGTCTTAATGGAGGGATTAATGGAAGAGACACATGCAACAAAGTTTCTAGTAATTTCTGTTAAGTGAATTCTAAAGTGATCTCTTAGAGCTCCAACAACAACAAAAGACAGTGAGTGCATTTCCCCAAAAGCCTACCTTGTATTATAAGTCAATGAAATGCATTTGGGTGCTATTCACTCTTTCGGATGATCTGTGCTAGGAAATGTCTCCGTTAATAAAAATAATAGGGCCAAATATGAGTATTTATAGATGCCATTAATTCCCTGATTATGTTCCATTGAGATCAAAAGGTATATGTATTTTAAAAGTTTATTTAAAAGTTTCTAGTCTATGACATAGACAGACACTCATACAAAAATCGTACATGATATCATAAAATCATATAAATTAACATACCTGCATAGGATGGAACGAGAGGGGTGGTGTTGAACAAAAGTTTCCTATAATCAATCTGATGTCAATAGGATTCCCCAATTTGGGGTGCAGAAAGAGAAGAAACTTTGTGTAAATGAACAATTAGCAAACTTGGAAACATACTCTGGTTTAAATGCAAAGGGTACTTCCCTGAGACAAAGGGGAGAGAAAATGCCTGCCCTGGTTCCTGATTGGTCCATTTTTATGCAAACGAGAAGTCCAAATTTGCACAGTTTGATTGGTCCAAATAGCACTGTCCTGATTCGTGAAAATTGTGAGTTCTAATTGGTCGTTATAGAAATGCTCTGATTGATTGGGAAAAATGCAAATGAGGATATAGCCACACAGCTCCAACTGGATGGGTCAGGTCTCAGCCTGTCGGTCAAAACAGGATTCTAAGAACCAGCTTCTTTATAAGGATGGATTGGGACTGTGGGAGCACAGTGCAGAAGGCCCACAGTTCAGCCTATGGCTTTTTTCTGAAATGCAATGAGTGTGAGAGGCCTCTGGCAGCAATGGCTGCTAGACTTTGGTTGTGAATTTAAGCCCAATTAACTGCAAGTCCCTTTTGGCAGCTAATTCCTTTTCCTGGTTCACAATGTTAACACAGACGCTTACCTGGGTAAAGGTTATAAAATATGCACTTAATACCCAGCTAATAGCTTACTCTCAGTTGCTTTCATGTTTCCCGGTGTTAGAAAGAGAACTTGCCAGTGAGGCACCAGTAATTGCACATTGTTGATGTGGAGGGACATTGAAAAACTTGATAAACTGCAAGGAACAATGAACTGGCTCCCTTTATAAATTTGACCTTGCCTAGGTGATGTCCTGGCAAAACCAGGTTCTATCCTTTCTTCTGGTTGCCTATCTGGAAGCCCCTAGGTCTGTTTAATCCCTTTAGATGCTTTGAAATCCCTGGATTTAACCCCAAGGTTCATGAATATTCATCTAGGGGCGTGGCCCTGCTGCACGCGTACCTCCTGGCAGCTGAGACCAACTGAAAGGGCCAGCCAGCTGCAGGCTGAAGAAACAGTTCTCATTTTGTGTCCTGGGCTGACAAGCTGTCCAGCCTCCAGCCTGCTCGAGACCGCACATTGTGCATGTGTGGAAGGGGCTTTGCCAAGACGAATGGACTTTTCTAAGGCAGGGTGCAGGAGCTATAATTCAAGGGGTTTAAATCTCTCTGCCACCCACCTGCCAGAGCATGTGAAATTCCATTGATAAAAATTCAGGCATTATCCTCTCCAGGAGTTTGTCCCTTTTTAAGACTACAAATACCCCTTGTGTGAATAATTGTAGGCTTTTCATCCTCTGGTGGCACCTCTTCCTTTGCAATTCTCTCCAATGGAATTCGCTCCAGTTCTTTCTTCTGCCTTCTTGGGGCTAATCACAGCTGCTCCTCACATTTTTTTTGTTTAAAGATCATCAAGCCACCTTGTCTCTATCTCCCCTGTCTACATCATCCTTCACTTAGTAGGACAGCATAGTGGTGAAAGGCAAGACACCTTGAATTAAAATTTCAATTTGACCACTTACAATCTGTGTCAATGTGGCAATGAACCTCTTTTGCCTCAGTTTCTTCATGTGCATATTGGGGCAATAATACCATCTACCACATGGCATTGGTCTGAGAATGAAATGACCTACATCTATATCTATTTATGGTGGTCGCATGTGTTTTTACAAATATATGTACAAATATATATACATATATATGTATATATATAGATATAGATATATAGCTTGAACGGTGCCAGACATGTTTTAAATACTCAGTAAGTGTTAGTATTATTGTTGTTATTGCATCTTTTGACTGGATAAGACTGGCAGAAGACAGCTGAGTGTAAGACTGAGTGGAAATCAGCTTGGATATGTACTGCTCGAAGTGGATCCCCATCACAAGTTAAGCGGGCAAGAAACCTCATTCGCCAAAGCCAAGAAGACAGTCAGACTAGACCAGAGAGAACAGGAAGGTGAGCCTGCAGTGGGAGCTGGGAGGTGGCTAAGATGGGGGTGGTACTGGGGCAGCATGGGAACAAAACCGCTTGAGGAAGGATCACACAGTGTCCAGAAATAGTGATCACAGTGTCACAAGCTTTTTCCTTTTTCATATTTAGACTCAGTCCCAGACCCAAGTCTGCACTCCACCGATTCTTACAGCAATGGAGACCAAGGCTGGCGCTGGGAGCAGGAGCTGGCTCTCGACTCGGGGTGCCTCAGGTTGAGAGGCTTGTGCTCTAAGATTCTCCACTGGCCACATTTCCCTGTCTTTGCACTGTTTTGATCTTTACAATCCCACTATCCTAAGCATGTCACCTAGTCCTTCCAGGCAGGTATGTTGGCATTAGCTTTACCTACATTCCTGTCTCTCCATGCACTGTCTACCCTCTCTTTCCCCACCACACACATCTCCCCCACCATTCCCATTGATTTTCAGGTAAGCCAGTCTTCTAACAGTTTCCTAAACATACTGGTTGGAAACAACTGCTATGTGTTCACTACCTCATTTCATCTACCTGGACAGATGAGAAGATATTTCTCAATTTCTTTAGCAGTTCGATTGCGATAATGACCAAATTCTTGACAATAGAAAAGTGAGTGGAATAAATACACACCTCTGATTCAAGGAAGCTGAGAAGGGTCTGAATTTTTCATGCTCATTCTGTTTTCTATAAGCCAGGAAGTGCAGAAGCCAGAGACAGTGGGTTGCAGCATGAAAACAGCCATCCTGAGCTTCTGTTGCCGTAAAGCTGACCAATTGGCATCCGTTTTTAAAAATTTTTATTGAATTTATTGAGGTAACACTGGTTAATTAAATTATACAGGCTTCAGGTGTACAACTCTAAAATATATCATCTGTATATTGTATTATGTGTTCACCGCCCAAAGTCAAGTCTCCTTCCTTCAGCATTTATCCCCCTTTTATCCTCTTCTTTTTCCCGCACCCCCTTTCTCTCTGGTAATCACCATACTGTTGTCTGTGTCTGTGAGGTTTGTTTTTTGCTTAATCCCTACACCTTTTTCACCCACTCCCCAAACACCTCCCTTTTGACAGCTACCAGTATATTCTCTGTATCTATGAGTCTGCTTCTATTTTGTCTGTTAGTTTATTTTTGTTCATTAGATTCCATAGATGAGTGAAATAATATGGTACTTGTCTTTCTCTGACTAGCTTATTTCACTTAGCTTAATGCTCTCCAGATCCATTCATGCTGTTGCAAAAGTAAGATTTCCTTCTTTTTATGGCTGAGTAGTATTCCATTATGTAAATGTACCACAGCTTTTTTATCCCCTCATCTATTATGGGCACTTAGGCTGCGTCCAGATCTTGGCTATTGTAAACAATGCTTCAATAAACATAGGGGTTCATATAGTCTTTTGAATTAGTGTTTAGCTTTCTTTGGATATATTCCCAGAAGTGGAATTGCTGAGTCATAATTGAGGTAACTCCGTGCCGCTTCCCACAGCGGCTGCACCAGTCTGCATTCCCGCCAGCAGCGCACAGAGTTCCCTTTTCTCCACAGCCTCCCCACCACCTGGCAACACCTGTCTGTTGATTTATTGATGATAGCCATTCTGACAGGTGTGAGATGATATCACATTGTGGTTTTAATTTACATTTCTCTAATGATTAGTGACGTTGGGCACCTTTTCATATGTCTATTGGCTGTCTGTATGTCGTTTTTGGAGAGGTGTTATTCAGGTCCTTTGCCTGTTTTTTAAATTGGATTGTTTGTTTTTTTGGTGTTGAGTTGTTTTAGTTCTTTATACATCTTGTATATCAACCCCTTCTCAGACGTGTTATTGGTGAATATGTTCTCCCATTCATTGGGTTATCTTTTCATTTTGTTGATATTTCCTTTGCTGTGCAAAAACTTTTTAGTTTGATGTAGTCCCATTTGTTTATATATTCTTTCATTTCCCTTGCTCAAAGACATATATCAGAAAAAATATTGCTACAAGAAATGTCTGATATTTTACTGCTTATGTTTTCCTCTAGGAGTTTCTACTCCAGTTTCAGATCTTATGTTTGAGTCTTTAATACATATTGAGTTTATCTTTGAGTTTATTCTTGTGTATAGTGTAAGAAGGTGGTTTAGTTTCATTTTATTTGCATGTATCTGTCCAATTTTCCCGACATCATTTATTGAATAGACTATCTTTACTCTATTGTATGTTTTTGCTTCCTTTGTCAAATATTAATTGAGCTTAAAGGCATGAGCTTATTTTTTAATAAAAATAAAAAACTACCGAGATTAAGGAATAAAGGTTTCTTTATTAGCTCAGCAGAGGATATCCAATCCTGGTTAATAATACACATGCCATGCTCTTTCTCATTTTGGTGTCTCTATACTTTCGTGATGCCACTTGGAATGTCTCCTTGCTTTCCTATGCTACGATCAGTTGCTACCATCCTTAAAAACCTCCCCTGTGCTCTTACAGCACTATGCTCAGATTTCTGGCCTGAGTGATGGCATCGATCTTGTCATGAGTAAGGAAAATGAGAAAGGAGAAAGAGGGGTACATTTGGTAGTAAAGAGCTTCATAATTTGCATAGTGAGTTTGAGAACGGGATACCCGGGCAGTGTCCGGAGGGCATTTAGAGACAGGAGTCTGAAGCTCAGGACAGAGGCCTGAGCTTACAGCTGGCAGAGAGTTGGGAGTCGTCATCACGTAGGGAGAGATGGACAGGTTCACTCAGGGAAAGTCTGTAAAGTATGATAAGAAGAGGATGGAAGATGAAAAGATAGAACTTAGTGAAACCTCAACATTTAGGGAAAAGCAGAGAAAGCAGAATCCTTAAAAACTTCCCTAACTTCACAGCGTCCCCTTAGGCCATTTAGGATGAAGCATGAACTTTGGAAAATCAGGACTATCTTGTTGATCAAAATTTATAAATGTTAGCTTTTATTTTGAAGAAAGCAGTGCACGCTGCAATCAAAGCTGTTGAGTACACATGAAAGTGTCTTGGGAGGTGGAATTGCTTGCCCTTTATATTGAGAAAACTCAGTAAGGTTAGCTTTGATCATGTTAAAAGAAATCATACATTGGTAAGTTTAATTTAAAAGCTTTTCTGGCTTTCCTCAACCTAGTCTTCTGACTTATATCAACTTAAAGGAGTGAGAAAGTTGCAAGGATTTTTAACTTGTTACAAGAATCAGTTGTCTTTACTATCCTCTGTTTTGTTTTATTTCGTTTTGTGTTTTCACCATGTGATAGCTCTTTGGAGGTAATTCTTAAATTATTCTAAATAATTGTCACCGTATTACCGCAGATCATTAAATGGCACCTGGACTGACGTCATGGGTCAAGAGAGGTATAAGTAGAATATATTTCAAGGTTATCATCAGGCCACTGAGGTTCTTTCAACCCTGATACTCTTTAACATCTATAGATTTGGAGGCTCCCAGGTCTAGATCTCTGTAGTATACCTCTCTCAGAAATATAACTCCCTTCAGATCAGTTCCTTGAGAAAAAGGAATGGTTTCCCTTTGATACGAAGATAGAGATAATATCAGCAATCATATTGTCAAATAAAACTCCAAATGCATTAAACCATGTTGGTTTAATGGAGTTTTTAGTTAGGAGGTAAGAATCCCCAAATGTATTCTCAGTAACCAGTTCTGTCACAAGTCCTGCCATTGGCTGCAGCATTCAATAATTTAACTCTTATCTTAAGTCTTTGGGCAAATTTAAGTGCATATGACATCTGACCTCAATATTGGGAGTCAGTAGTAAAATCACAGTCTATATGGTATATAAATATACCAGCATGCAGCATGTGGTGTATTTGATGAACATTATATATTAAAAACCCTAACTGAGAGCAAAAAAGAGAACAGACAATGAAAGGCAACCTGCCCTGTGTCAAGGGCACCACTCCAGGGTGACATCTGCTCATGAGCTGCTGGATAGCATTTTTCTCATACTTGAAAAATGATCCTTGTGATCTGCAGATTGAATGCCCTGTCCCCGTGTTTATTAATTACTTCAAATATCCTTTTATTAAGTTGGTGAAAACCTTCACATGTCCTCTAAATGTATAAAGCTCTGCTATTCATCGTTGATTCACTACTGTAACTAACATTTTGTTTGTTCGTTTGTCTCTGCATGCCTATTATGGACTAGTCTTAATATTAGGGGCTTATATAACATCTTCAATTTCCACATCAACTCTACAATATAGTCATTATAGTTTTCATTTTATAGATGAGGGAGCTGAATCTTGGAGCAGTTAGTAAACTGCTTTGGGTCCTAGATGGTGAATGATAAAGTTGGATTCAAAGCCAGCACTGTCTACCTCCAGAGCTCATGCCCTTTCTGTATGACCTTGGCACTTCTCAGTCGTCCTTGTGCCATCTTAGAGTTCTTCCTCCATAGCTCCTCACTTGACCTTGGAAGCTCCAAGTTCCTAAGCCAGTCTTTGTGAGAGTTTGGTGAGTTAATTTTGAGGAATGTGAAAATTCTCTGAGTCTAAACATCAAATTCCACTTAACTTGGAGTTCCCACCTCCTCAGCAGCTGGCTCTGTCAGTGGCTGGCCAGTTCAGTGGTGGCCGGTGGGTGTTTGTGCATCTGGGGTCTCATCTAGGCTCTGCCTCCAATGCTTAGGGTGACCTGAGAGTTCACCTCACCACCTCATGTCTCTGGTTCTCCAGATATAAAATAGACATATGTTAAGAGTCACCTTCTTTCCTG
Source organism: Mormoops blainvillei (assembly GCA_004026545.1). Taxonomy (NCBI): domain Eukaryota; kingdom Metazoa; phylum Chordata; class Mammalia; order Chiroptera; family Mormoopidae; genus Mormoops; species Mormoops blainvillei. The sequence goes on from PVJD01000264.1 coordinate 20,470, forward strand.
AGGACTTACATGTACTAGCTAAGAAGCCTTTGGATGATGTTTTAGAACCATGAAGCATATTAATTCAAGTCAATCAATGTTTATTGACTGCTTGCATTGTGCAGAGCAGATGGAGGCATGGGGTTCCTGACTTGTAGATGCACTGTTCCAAATATTTCTTTCATTTTGCATCTCTCTGAGAGTCTACCTTACCTGTAAGAATGCCTTTATCTCCACCTACATGTTTCTTTAATTTCTCTCCATGCCAAGACTCACTCCTGAGTTAGTATCATCATTGCCCACTCTACTTTGTTTGCAGGGAAATATAGCCTAGTTCCTTCTTGTCCTATAGGAAATTTTGTTAGAATTCAACCAGTTTGGAAAATGACCTCTTCCTGCTCTACTAAACTGGTTATGTTTTTTCTGGGCTTGAGCATGCCATAGTTCATACAGATCTACACTATTAGCCCAGAGGAGCATTTTATTTTTTATTTCAAACATGCACCTGACCTAACATTGGGTCTTCCCACAGTGAGATTATGATAGTGACTATAGAACTTTTCTGTGTTTGGAGTTCTCGGACAAGTACATCCATAGCCTGAGATACAGCATTCCTGAGATTCCTGGGTCAGATCTTCCTTGGTCTCTGTGCCAGCTTATGAGATAACAGCATGCTGTGAACAAATCCAGAATCGAGTTTATCCTGTCTGGAGCCAGCCCTCCAAAGGTTGAAACTTTATGCTATTCTATTGAACCTGTTTTCTTATATTTTCATTTGGGATTGTTTAGTAGCAAGGCAACTTTCTGGAACCTTCAACTCTGGAGTTGAAGGTATTTTTACATTTGCATTTTTCTCCTCCCCCTCCTCTTCCTCCCCCCACCCTCTTCTTTTTCTTACCTACTACAGGGAAGAGTCTCCATTTGGCTGATTTAATTTCTGCTATTTGGGTGACATTAATATACTGAATGTTTCAGATTCTCAGTTACCTTAAGGATACAAGGAGAAGGTTTTCAAAGAATCTGTACCATAGCAAAGATGTCTAAGTCATGTGTGCCAGAAATGAGCGACCCTGGGAGCCAGGAGCAACACTGTGGGAAAGAATTGGTGGAGGATTCATTGAGTCTCTAGAAAAAGGGCAGTGTGCACCTTAATGCTTCATTTCATCGAGTTCAAGCAGTGTCCATTTTGTGAAGCTTTGGCCTGTGCTAGGTGCTATCCAGTGACTTGAAGCAGTGGGCTAAAGGGAGAAAAGCTACCATTTTGGAAGGAAGATAGCAGTTAAATACCTGAACTTGTACACACACACATACACACACACACAGCCATGAGAGTACTATCAAAGCCATTTATCTGCTTCTGGTATCAACTTTAGAAACCAAATTTCGCTAGAAATAGGAAAATGGGATAAAACTTTTGAGACAAGTTCTTGTCTGTTGTGCTTTTTCCTCCAAATCCCTTAATTATCAGATCGAAATACATCTTAAGGGCTTTGTCTTATTCACTAAATTCATCATCTGACAGCATGTGGGTTTGAAGATTAAAGCCAGCAGGGAGGTTTTTTTGTGTTTTTTTGTTTTTTTGTGTGTGGTTTTTTTGTTTTGTTTTGTTTTTTTACAGATTGGGAATCTATTAGTGCTTTTTGAAAAAGATTGGGGTCACTTTTTAAAGAAAACTTTTCAAGGTAATGACCAACGTGATAAAAGGACTGGCATCAAAGTAGCAATCCTAGAGAAAGCAGTCCAATGGGTGCTTTTATTTATTTATTTTTTATGGTAGCATTTCATTATCTGAGATACAGTTGCAATGTAAGAATGGCCACTAGTAGCTGAAATGCACCCTGAACAATAAGATTTCCTTTAGATGGAATCATTGTGGTTACTCATCATTTAGTCCTAGCATTAACTTTGAAGGAGATTTTACTATTCTAAGAATGTCAGCCAAGCTGACTTTCCCATAGACCCTAAGTCCTATTACTTATGGAATCAGTGATTTTATTTATTGTTATATCACAGTAGGACTGACTTCATATTAATTTTAGAAGCCCTTTTCTCTTTGGACCAGACAAGCCATCAAATGGCCTGGTTTGCTTTTTGGGAGGTAATAAATCAAAAGTATTTTTTAAAAAAACAGAAGTACAAATTTTAAAAAAGAAATCAAAACTATTCAGTTTAACCTCTTATAACAAAATTCTAACTAATCTAGAAAAATAGAAATTTTTCTTGGAAATATAGCAGAGAGGTCCATGGGTGCTTTATAAAACCATCACTCAATTTCATACATTTTAAAACTCCCCAGAATTAGAAGAAATACTATGACAAGTATTTTAAATTTTTACTGTCAGGGATGCACCATGAGACCAAGGTCTTGCCATTCCCAAATAGCACCTTTAGAATTTCTTTCCACTTAGCATTGCTAATGTTTTACTGCTTTGATTGAGGCAAGAAGAAGTGGCAAAGCAACTCAGTGCATATAAATAAAAATGCTATTAAGTGTTACTAATTTTTTTGAAGTTGGTAACATTGTGCTCTCTGAATTGGTGGAAGGATATGGTCTCAGGCCTTAGTAAAATACGTCTGAGTCCATGTTTTTCTCAGATAGAAATATTGGTCCATATAGGTTTTATTCCCCTTCGATATATTAAATTTATTCCAAGCAAATAATTAAAGGCGTGTGCAAAGATTTAGCTACAAGCTGATCATAGCAAAAAAATTGCAAGTAACCTAACGTTTAGGTTTCCCAACCTTGGGGGAATAGTTAAATAAATAATGCATACACTAGAATCCTTGTAGCCGCTTGAAAAGATGTTGCAGAGGAGCATTTAATGACACAATAAGATGGCCAAAACATGTGCTGAGTGAAGAAATACAGTTCACAAAATAATATATACAGCATCAGTATTTAATCCTTTCGGGGTCACATGCCTCTTTGAGAATCTGAGTAAAACCTTTACCCTGGGCTTCCTATCTCTTCTCTCCTCTTTTCCCTGGCTACTGTCAGCATTTTACTGGTTCATTCTGGATGGTCTTTTCCAAGTGTTGCTCTTGGCAGTTCACCAATAAAACTTGAGTTTCTCCCTGGTTTGCAAGTTAGGTAAAGCATGTAATACTGGACTTCAAAATTTTCCCCTAAATTTTATGTAATCAAAAAGGCTTCATGCATAACTTGCTTAAGATTAAATCTATTATTTGTTCAGGTGATTTTAGTGTTCTTAGTGCTCATCTTGGTGGTCATTCATTCATTCATTTCACATGTAAAACAGTACGGAACCTGACATGTAGTAAGCAAACATATAAGTGACAGCTGTTATTTTTACTCACATACACTGATTTATCCATTCAAATCCTGTTGAACAACCACCTTGAACATGGCTAGCCAATGGTGAATAAGACAGATATAGGTCTTTTGTCTTTCAGCTTCTTTCTGTTTATTGGAGGAAGGAGAGTCAGTCAGTCACTGAAGAAAAAAAGGGCGATAGCACTGCAAAGTGGAGATGGAGATAACACCATGCGAGCATATGGGGCACTCAGCCTCTTCTGCAGCGTAAGAAAAGCTAAGGCCCTAAAGGGGAATTGAGATTAGATTGGAAGTTGAAGAGGAGTGCATGGGAAGTAAACAGCATTCCAACCAGAGGGAATAGCACATGCAAAGGACCTGAGTCAACACTTGACCTGGATTCCTGTAGGTTTTCATAACTTAGAAAAGTCGTACTCTTAGTCACTGTCAGTCAAGAGAGATGTAAGGATAACTCCTCCAAAATGGACTTCATTCTGTTTTCGAGGTTTGTCTTTCTTAACTCGATTTAGAAACCAGAAGACTGGATGTCTGCTGCAATTACGATTAACTTCCCAGGACCTCCAAGGGTATGTAGAATATATTGTGTGGGAAGTAAGCTAGCAAGGTTTCAACTGCAAATCTGAAATTTGAATACCTGGCTCTGAGATCGAAACTGCCTCAGCTGTCCTTGAAATTTTAACAGTGTTACCTCAAATTTTGTTTGAAGAAAATTGAATTAAATTCAGAGTTCTGTGTTCATAAAATCCTCAACATTCCCAATTTTTCCTACTATATATGTAATTTTAGTATTAGGTGGGATTAATTAATAACAGGATAGCATTTGATCACCATTGTTTTTCTGGGATAAAAAAGGTTCTGCTCGCCCCATACATAGTGTGTGCAGGTGATCTGACTTGTTTCCTTTGAAGCCTGTTTGAATATATAAATAGATGCAAGTTTGCCAGGAATTACAGGCATTGTAGGTCATTTTGTAGGTGTACTTCCCTGGAGTAGACCCTCTTACCAAATTTGAGTTATTTCCAATTTTGCAGCAGGCTTGAGTACATAATACCAGACTTTCTAAATGAAGAAGTTCAGTGTAAGTTCAGAGACATGTGACAGAATCACTTTGCAAACATTATTTTCCCATATTTAAGCATTACTGCTCTTCTTCCTATGTAACATCATGTAAGATAATACTGCAAACAAATGTCCAGACAGATGCTGAATTATTTATGAGCATGGGCTAGTGAGGTGGATTGGAGAAAAGAAATAGCAAAGCAAGAAATAATAATGTTATTGAGACTGATAGAGTAAAAGGACATAAGCAAATGTGAGTGAACAAATCTCTAAGGATTTACACCCACAGAAAAACTGTACTGTCACTTGGTTCATGTACAGTAGATCTTTACTTGAGAATAAAAACACCTTAGAAATTAGTTGTACTGTATTACTTAGTATTTCATTTATAACTTTTTAGCAATTTCCATAACCAGCACTGTTTAGTCACAGACGTCTTCACAACCAGGATCACAAGCTCTGACAGCCATATTTTTTTTCAGAGAGATTATTTGTAGTATCTCTCTTATGTTTGACAGTTAAGGAGCTTCCAGTCCTTGACTATTTTTTTATGGGGAAACTGAATCATATGCCCCAGGTATGTTATTTTCTAATTATCTTACCTGGAGATGTTAGAAATATAGAAAGTTAGGATTATTGCTTGAAGACCTTAAATAAATAAAACTAATATAGCCTTTAGGCTGTATCTCTTAACTAAAAGTGTCACAGCTAACTTTTTACCGGGGATGGGCCATAAACTCATTGTTCATTAGCTTTAGTGGTAGGCAATAAAGCTGATAGAATGCATTAACTTAGGAACCTTAAGGTTGTGGGTTATCCTCTTGCTTCCGAAGAGAGGTTGTATGAAGCTTATAAGAAGAATCTATATTTACTTATTTTTAATCCCCAAATCTTTGAATTTGGTCAAATAATTGAACAAATATATGACTGAGAGTTTTGTACCAATTTGTGTATAAGATGTGATTTAGGCCTGAACGTATTTTATGAGTAACTGTTGCCAGTCAACTACCCAGAATCTAAACAAACATTTTAGTATGTTCCTATAGACTGTCTGCCTTTGAGTAAAACTGTAGCCTGTAAATTTCTTACAATGCTCAATAACTCCGCTGTGGTGAAGAATGCTAGCAGTCCACCAAACCTATGCTCCCATTCCTTATCCTCCTTTAAAGTAGATAAGAGTTTTCTATTAAGATCTCATTAGTGGAATGTGGAAGGAACTGATATGGACAACTTTTACCTCATTGGCTTAGGAGGAATCGCTGGCCCTGGACTGCCCTCTTCCCCCTTCTGGAGGGCCAGACCAGAGCAGCCTTGGAAGCATTTTGAAGATGGCAGAGGCACTCTCAGCCTGGGGCCCCGAATGACCGTGTGGCGCAGAGCTGTCTGCCAACCCAGAGCCACCCACCTCAGACTGAAACATGAGGCAGATGGTCTTCCATATTCTGTAAATCTAAAATTTGAGTTAGTGGGTCTTCCATTATAGCCACTTGGGCTACCTTGTCTAATACACCTTCAAAAAATAGGAATCCTGGCAAATTTTGTTGGGGGTTATGACTTGGACATATAATCTCCTGTCCCTGACCCTGAATCTCTGCCTTGAGACTCATAAAGTCATAGGCACATGATTAGACCTGTGACACAGATTGCAATCAATCACTAATCCAACCAGCTGAATAGATCAAAAGTCCTTTCACTCAGCCAGCCAGGGCTGAACAGGAAGGGAAGAAGAATGGTGGTTCTCCCCTTGTGACAGATCTTTCCTGGTTTTCCTACTATCTGGAGATATGAAGCACAGGAGTGTGCTATAAGAATCTGAACTATATAGGCCAAAGTCTGTTTCTCCTATTATGAGAGTCTATGCCCGTCATCCTTAAGAATATGGCTCAGTAAATGTCAAACTCTGACCACAGGATCAGCCGTTCCTCCCCTAGATAAAAACAGCAAGCAGGTGGGGAGAGAAGTTGGAGGTTCTCTTTGCATCATCTCCCAAGAAGGGAAGAGAATGAAAGTTCTGTATGAAAATGTTCCCCCTACTCCAGCAAATCAGCTTTCAAATGTGCTTCCTCAGCTGGTCTGTTGGATGAGCCAAAAGGTACCATCCTCATCAATATTAGAGAATGTTTGCCAAATATGGTGATTTTGGTTTCAGTGTTTGGTAACCCTGGCCTTTTCAGGCCACACCCTCTGAGAGAGAACACACAAGCATTGAGTAATAGATGGGCTGGCAATAAATCCCCACCTGGCAGAATCAGGGCTACGAGGGCTCTGGTCCTCTTGCTTTGCATGGCAGGATCCTGGGTATCTTGCACATAGGTTCTTAACATTTGTATCAGTGGAGTTATTTAAATGGTTTAAATCAAGATAGTAAGTTATAAACTATGTGCCATTCTTTGAACCACAAATTAGAACACACAAACAAAAAAGAAAATTGTCTTTTAGCGCTACTGTAAAATGATATTTTGTTATGCAATAATCTATGCCATTCACCATGAGAGGAAAGACTGAGCAAGTTAATTGTCCTCCTCTCCCACCTAAGTGCTTTAGCTGCTCAACTCCTACTCACCCTGTGGAGCAGTGTTCATCTCCAAGAGGTCCGCAGTCACAAAACCCACAATCTGTGTTGGCGTTTGGATGCAAGGCAAGAGAGGCAGAGAGTTGTTTCCCTGGGGCCTGAACCGAGTAAGTCAGGAGAGCAGATGTTTAGGGTTAGGGTTTCAGTGTGCCACAGCCAAGACCCAGAGCTTGAGTGACAAAGCTGTCCGTGTGTTCTTCACAATTTTTTCTTCTCTGTGTTTGTGGCATATGGGGCCCTCCAAAACACAGTCCCCTCATGCCTGCATCTAAGAACAGTGTGTCTCACAGACTCTCCTTGGAAGTCATTAAAGTTTTTTTGTAATTGTCACTGGAGCCACTCCTGCCCTGCCGTCTGCAGACTTAATCTGCTCAGACTGAGGGCGAGCTGTATTCCCAATGATTCTTTCATGAGTGTCCTGAATGGACAGACTTATCTTTTCTGTTCCTTAATAGACCTCTCTCTGGGGAACATGAGGGGAGCCCTAGAGTTGGCTCAGACGATGTTTGGGAAGCATTATCCTGTGTATTATCTAAAAGCATTCTTCCACACCAACAGTCGGCCAGGACCTCTGGGCAGAGTTCAGGCATCTGGATCTTTGACCTCGTCCCCAAGCCCCCTTCAGTTACAAGGTTCTTTTTCATTCCTTTTTCTCAAGGCTCACTGAGTCTTCCAGCAAACAAACAGGTCTCCTGCTACCCACCCCAGTGGTCAACTGCCGGGGCTGAGCCTGCAGGTCAGCATTGGCTGTCCCCAACCCCCATCTCCACAGTTTATGCTGAGCTTTCCAACAATAGTCAAACAGGCCCAACCGCTTCTTGAAGCTGTCCCAAGTTCCTAACGATAAGCTCCCATTAGCACCACTTGTCCTTCTGTTCCCGATGGCTGGAGGGCATCCATCTAATCCACCTAAGAGCTGTGCCGAAATAATTTACACAGGCTGTCTGAAGCAGGGGGAGGGCCCTGTTTTTGTCATTTGAAATTAGGATTTCATCTTTCAAAAGACTCTTCTAACCCACTCTAGGTTAGACATGTGCATTTAAACAGGATTTATAGCCTGAAATGTACACCATGATTATACAGATAGTTTCATGGACTCATGGGTTAACAGAAGACTTGTGGATACGGCGACAGATGACACTGGCCTTAATCATGGCTTTAGTGAGAGGAGGCAGAGTGTTGCAACAATCAGAAGAGAAACCTTAGGCCTAAATCTCACACTTAGTATCATTAGATTGAGAGTCTTGGGCCCCGAGTATGTTGAGAAGGAAACTAACATTCCGTTTTAAGGGAAATAGAGTTGACTTGTCTCAAATTTGGGGGCATGAGGTGTCTGTCTGCTTTTTAAAGATGGGGTGGGTTGCACTTCAGTTCTCTCCTCAGAAATCAATAGATATGTAATTAATTAGGATAGTTCTGCGAGGACTGTGATCCGGTTAGAATGCTACCTTCTAATTTTGGCCACCTCTTGGCTCATTTGTTTATGTATTTCACTTTAAAAATAATAATTGAGCATTCACTATGTACCCAGCACTATGCTAGGCCCTTTCCCAATATTTACTCCTCACTAAAAAACTTCTGTAAGTCAAATATTCTTGTCTTCATTTTATAGATGACAGAGCTGTAGGGAGGAGATTTGCAAAAAGCTCACAATTAGCAGATCTCAGAGCTGGAGTTGGAGCTCCTCCCTGATTCCAGGACCCTTCCTACTACCTCCCATCAGCCTGGCTGTCTGTCTTCCCTTTCCGGGGAATTGCTGGGTTCATGGCACTCACTAGTAGAGGTGGTAGATGTGGAAAACGAAACCAAAATATGATAGAGTAGGCAGAACACATTGGGGGAGTCACTGGCAAATCTGAGTTCAAGTCTGGGCTCTAATGTGTTCTGAAGAAATCAGTTTGCTTCTGGAGCACAATTACTTTATTGATAAAACAGGGTTTCCTTACTCATAATCAGATATGAGTTGCCTCACCCTAACTCTAACATGAACCCTGATTCCAGGCATTGGTCTAGATGTTCACTATGCCAGGAAAGGGTGGTAGGGGCTGTGGGTAAAGGTTTAGGTACAAAGGGTCCCCTTCTAAAACAGGTCAGAAAAGGATTCACTGAGAAGTTGACTGTTGAGTGAACGCTTGAAAGAAGAAAGAGAGTGAATCATGAGGGTATCTGGGGAGAGAATCTTTCAAACAGAGGAAATAGCTAGTGCAAAGGCCCTGAGGTGAGGGAGCCTGATGTGTTGGAAGAAGAGTGAGGAGACCAGTGTGGCTGGAGCAAGTGAGCAAAGCAGACAACAAGAGCGGACAGGGTCGGAGGAGAATGAGAGGGAGCTAAGTTGTGTGCAGTCTTGTAGGCCAAGGTGAGGACTTGGGTTTTTATTCTGGGAGAGGATGAGAATTCACTGAAAGGTTGTGAGGCTAGGACTTGCATTTTGGAAAGAAGGGTCCCTCTGGCAGCTGTGCTGAGAATAACTATAGGTGGGCAAGGACAGGAAGCAAGGGCATAGATGAGGAGGCTGTTGCTTCCAGGCCAGAGAGGATGGTGATTTGGACCAGGGTGCAGCTGTGGGAGGTGGAGGGAGGTGGTTAGATTCTGAACATATCGTAAAAGTAGAAATAACAGGATTTGCTAATGGTTTAGACTGAGTGTGAGAGAAAGAAAAATAACCTCTGAGGTTTTTGTTCTGAGCAACTGAAAAAATTGAGTTGCCCTTAACCAAGATGGGAAAGCTAGAGAGAAACAAATTTTGGATGGGGGTGGGGTGCGTGTGTGATGGAGAATTTAGTGATAATAATATCTGCCCTGCCTCCCTCACAGGATTAAATGTGATGGCTTATGCATAATTTACCCTCTAACTAGGCCTACTTGTTCCTAGGATTTGAGGACTCCTTCTCTTCTTATTTAGGAGTGGTCTGTTCTATGCATATTCTCTCTTTCACTGTGGTGGTTCCAGGAGGTGGTGGGTGAAGTGTTCCTAGCATAGGGACTCCTGGATCTCACAGGTATTATCTAAGTTATATTTAGGTGGATATTTTAAGATAGGTCCTCGTAACCATGACTCAAGTATGACTTAACAGTTAATACCTTTATTTCTCCCCAGTAGAATATTGTTTCTAATTTTTCTTTTATATAGCAACTGATGTTGCCATGCAGATCTCTTGGTTGCTATGAGATGGTAACATTACTCTGCCCTGTGATTGGCCGGGGCCTCCTATGCTGTGTGGTTCTCACTGGGGCGACTGACACTGAGCTGTTACTATGGTGAACTTTACAATTTCATTTAATTGGTGGATTTTAAAAATAGGTCATCAGTGAAATTCATTACATTCTGTAAGTAAAAATAAAAAATGATATTTATCATACCTTTTCCCAGTCGCCAACGTGAAGGAAATATGACACTTAATGACATAATGAATCACAGTTGGATGACTTAGGAACCTTCTGAGAACTAAAGAGTAATAATGATCCTGAGCTAAATTTGGGTGGGAAATATTTTCCCTCCTGCTTTGAGATGATTATTCAGAGTTAGGGGCATCAGGCTGACCAGAATTGGGGGAGTATCTGTGCATGGACAACTGTATAAAGTTCCTTCTCTCTGTGGGGATGAGACTGACGCTGGGGTTGGATATGGAGGGCCAGGGGGATGTGGGCTCCAGGCAGTGCTAATTAATGATGTATCTCCCATCACTCCAAATAGGACCAAGTTTGCTTGTGGCATCAGGAGGATGCCAAGACTTGGGTCATCAGATTCCTTCCACAATGGGAAACTGCTGAGCGCTCCTGGCTGGAGATGACTTGATACAGGGTCTGAGAGTTCGAGTAGGACTGAATCCTCCTCCCTCCCACCCCATTCCCAGCCTGGCACAGGTGGGTCGACAGGTCCTGGAGAGTCAGGCCTCTGCTCGTCACTACTCTCAACAAATGGGAAAAGAGTGGAGGAGGGAGTTTTAACCTTTCTGATTTTGTAACCTCACTCCTTTCTCTACAAGAAAAAGTGGGAGAAAGACGGAAGAAGAGCCTTGCAGGAGGGATAAATTATTTTAAGTGCATCCACTCTAACTTTGTAAAACATTTGACTAAAGGTCCTATTTGGGGTGATTGGTCGTGGGATGGTGGGTATGGGCTGAAGCTGTACAGAAGGGAGAGAGACCCAGGGAACGCCAAGACAGAGCAGGCAGTGAGTGAGGGTGCTCGGGCTAATTTTAACGTTCAGAGTGGGTCACTACTAATACTTCCTTTCTAGATGACAAAATTACTTTCAGTAATAATCACACAGTGAAACCAATAATAATAGTGGACAGAAAAGAAATGGTCTTCTACAAAACTGTATCACAACAATAACTACTAAAAATAAAATAAATATTATAATCCAAAGAAGGAAAAGGGTTATGGAGTAATATTTTTTATTTCATTAACGTATTTTTAAAGAATGAGATGAAAACTCAGACCTAAATATTAGTCTTTCACTAGTAATAAATAGTAATCTCACAGCTTATGTTTTTGTAATTAACTTCAACAAATTTGTCAATGACTTTGTCGAACTTGTCTTTCTTCCCATATGCATGTGTTCTTTGATCAGAGAACACCTTTTATTAATTTTAATTTTGAAAGGCTTCTTTCACATAAAGCAACAGATTAAATAAATAGGAAAAGTCTTAAATATGGGATATATTTGTCAGAGATGCATAAAAATTCCATTTCACATTAAATCTCAGAAAATTTAAACATACTGAAAAATTCCAAGTGCTCACATAGAATGACAGAATTGAAGTAACTCAAGTTTTATTTGTCTTTACAATGATTGTGCTATCATTGTTCATTTCAAATCAATTGTTTTGATTGTAAGAATATGTGGATTCTAAGAAATTATTTTGAATGTAAGAATATGTGGAATCAAAGCAAGCTTTATAATGTACTTACTCTTAAAATAAATGCACAGAGTTAGTTCTCTGAATTGACTTCCATGTACAATGTGTTACTAAAGGAGAAGCAATAAAAAAAGTGCTCAATTGTAACTTACCTTTATATTACTAAAACTCAACAGCAATGGTAGGAATTGTTTAAAACCTAGACCAACTACATATCTATATATCTATCTATAGATATAGATTTTTTTTTTTTTTGGACAAGGGTGTAGGTTATTAGTGACATTGTTTAGAATTGTCTGCCATGGAGCTAATGAAAGGAAACTGCCTTTTTAGTTGGTTTTATTGTTGTTTTTAAGTCTTTTGCAGGCCACGCACTCCTGGATTACCTGTCCCGCGGTGGACCACCCCTCCCCTGGTACCACACTGAAGCAGAATGATTGATAGTTTGGGGCCGGACTCAGAGAGCGTAGTAAAATGTGTGAGTTTGAAGGAATGACAGGGAGACACTCAGATGAGGCTGGTCAGCAAATATCTGGTAAACTCTCTGACTCTGATCCTGACACAACTAAATGGATTTTTCCTCTCTTCCTACTCTCATAATAAAAAGAAAAAAGCAATCAAGCATCATTAGCTTAAGTGTTCTTCTTTCTCATAAAAAATATTAGCAATTCCTGCAGCTTTGTGTGCTATTTGTACTAGCTTTTGTGTGGCCTAACACTTCCGCCTGAATGTTTTGCCATTCTGTGGCGTTGTTTTCAACCCCTAATTTCATTTTGCACTGCACTCAGCATTGAGTTTATCTTTATCGGTAAAACATGTGACATGCTTTGCTGAATCATCAGAACTGGTTTAGTCACAGTTCAGTGGAATTGGGGGCACGAAGCTGCCGGAACCATTATGAGGGATGGAATGATTGATAAGGGAAGGAGCCAAAAATAGCAGAAGTCATGACTTATCCTTCTAGGTTTCCTATGTATGATACTCCTTTTCTCCCCCTGTCACTTTATCAGACAGATATATTTAGATCCACCTTTGTATTAATAGATGGTTTCCTGGTTAGGGACACTTAAAATCTCGGGTCTAAAATTCTACCATTACTTCCTTTAGGTTAAATATTGTTTGCTCTCCATGGACCTCTGGAATGCAGATACCTCTGAAAGAACTAACATTTCTTTCAAGTCTTAGAGACTCTTCAGTCTAAGTGAGTATATTCTCTTACTTCCTCTGTTACCTGATCAGCAGGATGGAGACACTGACTACTTAGAAATTCATGGGCATACCTCTCAACTCAGCCTTGCCTACCCTTGAATATGTGCTTTTACTTTATGGAATTCCAATTCCCACTCTGAGGAAAAACAAACAAACAGAAAAAGACTCATCTTGTTGATGATAGGTCTGAAGGAACTTCACATGCAAAGGATAACATGTTTTATTTTCATGTCTTTTACAAGAACATTCTCCTGGCCTACAACACAGCCTCTCACTTCACCCCACGAGTGCTGGAGGCTTCACGCTATTATTTGCGTCTCATTTTTAATCTACTAACATGTGTCTTGGGAGAGGGACCTGTGAGATTTCTGCTTGGCTCTGCTTCAAGCTCCGTAATAGCAATGGACCCATGCTTCTTAATAAAGTGAGGGCAGGTGGCAGCAATCCAAGTGGCCTCCATGAGTGCATTTGTAGGAGTGGCACTTTCAGCATACATTAAAAAATCCGGAGCCAGCTAGGACAAAAGCCCAGAGTGACAGCATGCCTCTAAGAAGAGTACCTTTTTTTTTTTTTTAAGATATAAAGAAAAGCATTTTCTTTTCTACTGAATTGAGTTAATGTTCTGTGCCAGCTTTTCTCCCTAGTAGCGTCCTGTGTGTGCATGCGCGTGTGTGGGGGGGGTGCCAAATGTACACGACTAGGTTCACGCAGCTGCTACCTGAAAAATCACACGGGCAGGTTGTAGAAATGATCCTAGAGGGTGTTAAGAAGGCAGCGAGAGGCTGTCTGCAGAGGTTATCAAAAGCAAATGAGGTGAGCTTGACTTTGCTAATAATCTGTCTCCTCTCAAGGTTTAAAAGTGTTTTTGTGTCACTGTATAATCCAAGAACATTTATTAATTGCCCATCTGGATGGTTCTGTTCATAATATGTATTTATTCCAAACACAAGTTATTAATAAAAATTACTAAAACTGATTTGGATATGAAATAAAATCTATTATTCAAGGGTTTAGAATTACATAGCATATAAATGTAGCACCAAATAAATTCATACTCAATTTCATGAGCCATTGTCTTTACTATATATAGGTATTTTCCCAAGGATAGGTGTATAAGTTAAATATTTTAAAATAAAATCATATTTTGATTGCTCTAAAAAATTAAAATTCCTAGGGTGAAGCTTCCTTTCTGAAAAGTATGAGTAAGGAATGAGATGGTCATTGGCTCTGTCATTTTTCCTCTCTGGGTTCAGTTTTCTCATCTACAGAATTAGAGGATGAGTACAATAAAAGATTTCTAAGATTCTTTTTCAGCTTTATCCTTCTGGATTCTAAAACTTTTGTAGTGTGAATTATCACCCCTTAATTTGTCCGCCATCTTTTTAAATCAGGCTGCCTTCATTAAAAGTTCACCTTGAGTGGTACTAATAGTTTGTCTGAATTCGTTATTCATTTTCATTATTCTTTTAGGATGAAGCGGAATGAGTCATACGTGAGAAGGTTATAAAAGTGCACACAGATGAACAGGAAGACAGAGACTGCAAAAGAGATAGTGAGATGTCAGCATTTTCCAGCAGACAGCTTGCAAGCAAAAGCAGAGTCCCTGCTGTTTGCTCACAGGTTTTGTACACTGGCCTGCCAGTGTTAGACACCCGGCCACAGCTGTGGGCACACAGGGCACAACCATGAGCCTTTCCTAGAACCTAGCGGGCCTCACATGCGAACGGCTGTCCCGCAGTTGTGTACGAGGGAGAGAAAAGTCCGTGAACTGAATGAATTCCAGGAAGTGAGTCTCAGGGTCAATGGTGGGGCAGGGCTTCCCCCACCTTTACCCTGTTTGACTCTTTCTTGAAATTCTTTTCCCATATCAAAGAGTACCTCGAAAGAGGTTTTCATTTTTTCTCTTAGTTTCCATTGTGGGAAATTAAAAGCCTCTTCCTTGGGGACAGTAAAAATGAAATAATTTTATACATTCATGGATTTTGCTGGTATAAACCCATTCTTCTGAAAAGGGCCTAGTGGCTAAGAATATTTATTAACATATTTTGAAGGCAATTGACAACAAAATATGATCTGCCTCTAAATGACGCAAATTACTCAATTCATTGATGTATAACCACATCATTTACAGAAAACAGTGAGTTGGTTTACTGTAGCCATTTTCTGAGCACCTACTCTTTGTCCAGTGTGCGAGGGATAAAGAGATCAAGCCTTCCTTGCCATGTTGTAAGAGTCCTGAATGTCCCTCTCCGATGGACTAAATGTTTGTATCCCCCCATAAATCCAATGTTAAAACCCCACCCCAACCCCCATTCTGTGATGGTGTTAGGAGGTGGGGCCTCTGGGAGATAATTAGGATCCAATGAGGTCATGTAGGTGAAGATCTCATGAACAGCATTCGTGCCTTTATGAGAATCACGAGAGCTTGCTTCCTCCCTCTGCTCACTGCCATATGAGGGCACAAGGAAAAGTCAACAGTCTGCACCCCCGCAGAGGACCCTCACCGAGACCCGACCACGTTTGCTTCCTGATCTTGGTCTTTCAGCCTCAGGGCTGTGAGAACTATATTCGTATTGTTTATAAGCATCCCAGTCTATGTACTTTGTTACAGCAGCTAAGTAAACGAAGTAAACAAATTGACTAAGATACTATCTTAGTGTCAATATTTTCCAGAACGACATATTTATCTATTTCCTACCTAGGATTCTGTGACATGCAATAGCACATCAGTAAATTCCATGTTATTTTTGGTCGGTTATAAAGCAGCAACCCTACCAAAATTCCCTGTTCTGTCTTTACACTCTATGTCAGTCAGTAATTTTCTAGTAATGGTTGTTTTCTAATATCGCTTTCAATTAATAGTGTGCTGCTGGATTATTTGAACACGACTGGCTGATCTATCCTACAGCCTCAGCACAGTTATTATGGCAGCTGGCATCATTTACCACAGCAAAGGGAGTAGAATTTATTCTTCCAGTGGTGACTCTACTGCTTATACATAATATCAAAAAACTGGTTTTTGTATAATCATTTTTAAAAATCATAACCCTCATATGTTTTAACAAACTCTTATGTCATCAGAAAATATACCTTGGCCATATTTCCCTATACAAACGTGGCTGAGTTGATTCAGGTAAAAACTATATAGGCCTCATCAAGAGTAGTTGTGCAGCACAGCCATTCATAGAGCTCTTAGAGGTTTTAACCTGGGGTAGGGTGTACTCCTGAAAACATGGTAAAATGTCAACATTTTCCGGACATCTTATTATTTGTCAGAAGTTGATGTTGAGGGACCCGGGGCCACTATATGTATCATATAATATTGTGTCTCAAAAGTGGTAACTAAACCTCAAATCATATAACAAAATGATTTAAACCCAAATTCAAAAACGGAAGGAAATAGAGCTTTAAAGGGCAGGGTGTAGAAAAGGTGATAGGAAGTTGTTGAAACAAACTCCCTTGATCAACAATTTTTATTGATTACTACACGGCAGTAGTAACTATCAGGATAAGACAGGAAATTAATTCAGTGGCCCTTTGGGGCACTGTGTAAATGCAACACAGGGCACCTTTAAATTGTTTGGTGCCAACTGAAACTCTCAACCCGAGGGTCCATTTCTGCGCCAGCCTTATAGCCCTGTTCTTAGTGCTCCTTGGTTGCGGCATGTGAAGAGGGGATGGCTGGGCTTAGTAAAGCTCAAAGCTAACTCTCCTCCCACTTTCTTGGGTTGGTAGCTCCAACCCAGTAATTTGACCTTACAGGTCTGTCTCAGGGTTAGTTGGAGCAGTTCTTTCGCTCTTGGATCCATTCTCCGTTCAAATCCTATAAAAATACAACTCAAAAGAGGATTGGGAACTCTTGCTACCTTTGATCTCCGAGCAGGAAAGGTGACTGTAATATGATTAATGAGCGCAGTGGGATTTTGCCCGTCGGCCTGTGAGATGATGTCAGTTTCCAGATCATTTAGAAGAGGAATGGGGAGAGAATCAGCATGCTCTGATGGTGATTGTCCACTTGGAAATGTGTAGGTTTGGAGGAGGTGTTCTATCCCAGCAGGATTGCTTGTCGGTCAGTGACAGAGACAGGTTGAAGAGGATGGATGCCCACCCGCTCACAAAGAATAATCCCACCCCTCTGCTAGCTGTATGTTTCTTCCGATTCAAGGATGTTCCCATTAAATGCGGCAGCACCTAAACTAATGGGGAAAATGGGCTTGAGTGGGTTGTAGAAAAGGGCCAAACTAGGAGGGAGAACCGAGTGAGAGGAGGACAACCAGCTCCAGTTCTCCGCTCAGAAAGGCTGTCATCACTGCCCAAAACATGCTGAGTTTAGACCATGACTATTACTTTCTTGGTAAACTATGTAGTGTTTATTGTCCCGTATGGATTCAGTTTTTCCCAATCAGGTTTTCTTTCTTTTGAGAAAAGTTCCCTCTTGGTGAAGGGAGGCCTTTGAGCTGGGTGGGCAAAGGATGATTGTACCAGCCGGCTATGCCCGGACAATGATGCCTTGTCTGAGTAAACGGCTCAAGCAGGGGCTGGATCTGGCCTGCCTAGCTTGCTGAGCTGATTCCTAGACCAGGGCTGGGTGAGCTGGGGGAAAGAACGGCTTTGTATAATTGGTCTGAATTGTTCCAGTTTGCACAAAGCCCCCTTTAAGTGCTAGTGATATGTGATCGTGACCTCAGGAGGGTCCAGGAGCCAAATGCAGTGGTATCCTGGTATTCAACATGGGTAGCTCGTGGGCATATCTGAATGAAGCCCATGCCTCTTTAAGTTGTCATTTGCCATTCTTATGCCTGAATATGACAAAACTTTGACCTCTAAAAGTTCTATGAATGGCTGTGCTGCGTAACTGCTCTTAATGAGGCCTCAGGCTTCCTCCAACATGGGCTCAGAGAATAAACCCTCTACCCTGAGAGGATTCCTGAGACTTAATGTTTCTATTTAACTCCATCTGCAACAGCTGTTTGATCTAGGGTGAGTCATTTAACCCCTTAGATCCTTCATTTCCTTACCTCTAAAAAGGGGATGACAATTTTCACATCAAGGGATTGTCTTGAGGATTAAACAGAGAATGGTCTGGAGAATGTGTTCTGGGATGTAACATCCTGAACAAATGCAAATGTTAGGAGTGATCATTACTCCCATGCAAGCTCAGCCTCTGATTCACCTTGGGATGGGAAACCAGATGTTCCTGTTTCCCTTGTGTGGAAACAGTGGCCACTTCAAAGTCTTGGTGAGTTTACTTAATAATGCGAATGCACATTGAGTCTGCAAGTTTTTGAAGCAAAGCTGCAACATGAACTCTCTGTAGGAGACTTATTTTTTTTTAAATTTTTATTTATTGATTTGAGAGAGAGAGAGAAAGAGAGAGAGAAAGAGAGAGAGAGAGACAGAGAGAGAGAGAGGTTGATTTGTTATTCCATCTATTCATGCATTTATTGGTTGATTCTTTTATGTGCCCTGACCTAGGATGGAACCTGCAACCTTGGCATGTAGGGATGACACTCTAACCAAGTGAACTACCTGGCCAGAGCCTGTAGGAGACTTCTTTAGAAATAAATAACACTACTCATGGGAACTTCAGAGAGAAGATATTCTATGTGCCATAGAAAAGATTTATTTTGTGAAGTTGAAGATCCATGAAAAGTAAAAAGGCAAAAGGTCAGGGGACAACCAAAGTCAGAAACCTGACTCCCTTTAAACAGATCTTACAATGTTTTTGTTAATTTATAAATGATGAAAACAAATATTTGAATTAGATTGAGATGAATTATAACCTCTTGAGTGTGTTTCCTGCTCCAGAATACCGCCTGCAGCGCCGCCTAACTCCTTTCAGACCAATCGCTCTTTCAAGCCTTTCTCTGTGCCGCTGTGACCGCCTCGGCTTTGTTAAAATTCTTAATATGTGGACCCACAACTGGGTTGACAGGTAGGTGACATAGATAATAATTTAACTTAAGGAATTCCCTACCCCAAAACATCTTCTGAATATCCCATTGTTAATTTTTGAAATCCTGTTGCTAGCCCTTAATTTCTTTAGACTAAGAAGTTACCTCCTATAAAAATTCAAATGATCCCTGGAGGATTAACATAATTAAAATTGTCATACCTTAGAGTGAAGGACTTGGTTCAGAAGCCAGCCAACTCTTTCTGTAGAGAATCAGTAAATGTTTTAGGCTTTTTGTGCCATGAAGTCTCTGTTGCAACTACTTAACTCAGTCATTGTAGGGTGAAATCAGCAATAGATAGTATATAACAAAGGAGCATGACCAGGTTTCTATAAAATTTTACTTATAAAAACAAGAGGTGGGCTATAATTTCTGACCCATGACTTAATTGAATCCTTTTAAAGGGAGCAACCAGCTGGTACCTGGTGTGGTGGAAGGGGAGGTGACCGATAGGGTATAAAAACATGGGTCAAAGAGCCACAGGGAGAGGGGGATACCATAAGCCAAACTTCATAACACTTTGTCCCGTTTAGACACTTAGACATTTTTTCTGAGTTAAAAATATTTGACTCAGTTTCTTTACTCATATATTTATACAATTTTTTAATTTGGTGGGTAGGGTACTGTTTTTCACTCATTTTTTATTTTATTTAGCATATTTATTGTTATTCAGTATATCAATTTACCATAACAGTCAAGGGACAAGGCCCTTCCCATTCTACCATTTAATAACTTAGAATACTACTCATGTCCTGGAAGTTACTAAACATTAAAAAAGAAACACTTTTGAATACAAATTAACTTCAGATTGTTTTATAGTCTACATTTCCTTTGCATTAAACACTTTTGGACACTTGAATTGCATTGTGGACGGTCTGAGAAGTGAAGGGTTTTCTGATTTCCTTGAAGTTATTCATGGAAGAAGCTTTTCCTGTTTTTTATCCAGATAGCATTTTATTTCCGAATCAATGGTGGCTGAGGCATGGTGCTTAGTCTTAGCTGTGATAGTTCTTGAAATAAAAAAAGAATTATTCGTAAGCATTTTCAAGCCTCATTCAGGTGTCGAGTGTGCACAAGGGGGAAGGGGCATGATATGGAGCTGCCACTGTTGACCCACCCTATCTAAGGTGTGACCTTGGGTGGTATTCCAGGAACTGGGCAGGATTGGTCCTAAGACATTAATCCCCCTTTGCCAGTCCTTCCTGCGACAGACAGTGCAGCATGGAAGATGACAAATTTAGAATTAGGAATGGAGCCTGCCACTGTGGGCCAGGCTGGAATCATGACCACAGCCTCTGGGAAGACTAAAACTGCCACTAGTGTGGAGAGAGGATGGGCAGGTGGGGCAGGGGGTGGAGGGGAGATGGTAGTCATTAAATTGGTGCCTTCATTTTATTCTGAGACATTCTGGCTTCGCTCCACCTTTGGGAATAGGCTCAATGCCTTGGAGACAGTCTAATTATCTTTTTATACATTCATAAAGAAGTTTATTTTTGGTAAAGACACTCCAACTGGAATATGCTTGATTGGTTTACATTGGAAAAGTAACTCGGGGCTCATCATCCAAATTGCATTAAAAATGCTGAAATGCATTCCAGCTATTACCTAGTCTGGCCTACTTCTTACTGTATCAGGGAGATGGAGTAACAGAGATTTTAAGCCTCTCCATTTGATTTGCCAAGTATGACCCATCTTCGTTTCTAATTAGATAATTTTGTTTTGCCCTCTTTCTGTTCTGAGCCTCATCCAGCAGCCAGTTGCTCAACTGCCCTGGAATTAATGAGAGGGCTCTGACTGCTCCCAGCCCATGAGCTGCTATGTCCTGTCAGCAGTGTGGTGTTATTGCCCAGTCTGTAGAGCACCAGGTTTCTCCATTCCTCTTGGGCCAATGATGGTAAGGAGAAAAGGGGAGGGATCATGTCCCTAGCAATTTAAATGTGGTGCATGAACCAGCAGCCCTGGCATTAACTGAGAGCTCATTAGAAATGCAGAACCCCAGACCTACTGAATCAGAGTCTGCATTTTTAGCAAGATATAAGTGATTCACATGCACAGTTAAGTTTGCAAAGCATGCTCCAGGGTCTACAGTCTTCCTACCCTCACAATTCAGGTCTTGAGCCCTTACCCACCTAACCAACTATTTTGAATCTATTATCCCAGAATAACCTTGCTCCACCTGTCACTGGTGGATGGACACCTGCTTCCCACAATTGGAGGCCCTTGAATAATCCCACCTGCCAAAACTGGTCTGTATTTTCATTCCCCTAGTTGGGCACGACTTTCTGTTCTCAGCATCTCCACAGGAACACTGCTTCCACCCCATCCTGCCCTGTGTTTCTGCCAGCTCCCCTTCTCGTTGATATCCTGTTGGGATATACATGCCAGAATACGAGGGGAGGAGTGACTGGAACTTCCTCCTCAGAACTGACTTGGGCAGATGAGAACTGACGGACACAGAGAGGAAGTAGAATCAGTTGAGAGATTCAGGGAACAGGGGTTCAGTTCTGGGTGTCTCACTTTCAGAGTGACCTGAGGTCAACATATCACCTCTACTTAAGTCTCCCTTGCCTCAATTCTCAATTTATGGAAAGCTTACACTTACTGTGAAAGCCATGAAACCAGTTTGGAACCTTGAAGGTTCTTTGTGCATTTGATTTTGAAGCCAGTTTAATAGGTGATCTGTGGCCAGCAGAGTTACAGTGTTGACTTTACTAGAAGCCTAATGACCCCTTTTGTTTTTATTAAACATGAAATCCATTAACCTGTCATTATGGGATATCACCATGCAATGGAGTCAAATGGTTGAGTGGCATGCCTTTAATAGTATAGTCTGTGCTTATAAAAGCTATTTTTAAAAACACCACATATGATATTCCCAAAGTGGGAAGATTTCTCACGATGAAAGCCAGCTATAGGCTTGGATGGCAATTACTCATGTTTCCTTTTCCTGGCATTATGACTATAGGAATAGAGAATGGATTGGTTCCAAAAATAACCTCAAGCTTTCCCCACTTAAAGTATGGCAATTTCTAGACTCATTTCCCTTGTCTCCAGAAATGGAGAACACAAACTGAACACTCAACTCCAGTCTGCAATTTGCTGAGGGTCATTTTCTTGACTTGTCTCAATCACCACGTGGTTAATTTGATTGCCTTTGTATTCAGATGGACTAAGTTCATGTTGAGAAATGAGCAAATCTACTTGAGCACAATAAATTAATTACCCAAGTGAATTGACTTAAACATGCCTGGAATATTCTGTACTACAGCACTGCCCAACTCTAGGGGGCACCATTGTTGGCCATGTACAACCGGTGGGACTACATGTAGTGGTCTTGGGAACATTCTTTTCATGGCTCAGTGTGTGGTTGGTGCCTTGTCGGCCATCTGTTTCAGCTCAGATATCACCTCAGAAAGGCTGCTTGGCTATTTAATTCAAAGGAGCTGCATCTTTACTCTTCATTCTGTTTATTTCCTTTATGGTATTTATCATAGTCTAAAATGATCTAATTGAAACTATGCTTCTCTACACCAAACTGGAAGTTTCTGGAGTGCAGGGATGCTGTCTGTCTTGTTAAATATGTAGTAGGTGTTTAACATGTACTTGTTGAATGGGTGAATGAGATACTCAGTGTGTGTATTTGAAGCAATACCTATTAAATGGGAGGTTACTTTAGGAATCTTTTATTCTATCACCAAAATGATAAGCTTTTTTTCATGGTTATTCTTTCTGGACATTTTTGTGTTGTATAATTTCTTCTTTCCTGTTTTACTATATCTTGTCTTCCTCTCCCTACTATCTTATGCAACCAATAATGACCTAAAGCGCACCCCTCCCAGTGCAAAATGAAAGAACCAATTGGTATTCGAGTGCTTGCTGGATATCATGCACAAATTCAAAGTAGTTACAATACAAAGTATTGAAAACGATAGCCTTTACATCAATGATGAAGCAAGATAGAAACATGAAATGCTGATACATTTTCATTATTCAAGTTATCCCTGTGTTCTTAAGGATTGATAGGGTAGAAGGTTATCTTTCTTGATTTTCCATTCTTTTCTCAGAATCAAAAAATATTCCTTTCAAATATATATGTTTTCTAGTATAATAAAAATTTTAACACCAATTTGATGAGAGAACACATGAACTGTCACAGGAAATACATGATTAATTACCAAACTAATTGTACAACTGTCACTGCTACAGCAGACTGTGAGTTTATTTAGCCTGAGATAGAGAAAATTTTTTGAAGGTTGATGCTGAGTGTCAGGGTCTTAAGGGGAATGTAGTAGGATTCCTTGTTTGAACTTAAACTCTTCATACCAGCAAAATTAGAATATTTTCAAGCACACCTGATGAACCAGCTGGGCAAACAACTCTCAGATGTCCACTTGCCCGAATGAACTGCTAGGGGTGCCTCTGTGGAAGATCAAGGTTAGGAGACTGGGAAAGGCTCTGGCGTGAACCTGTGGAGGAGGGCAGATGCCCAGAGGGATGCTCTTCACAGGGCTGAGAGTAGTGTCCCTTGGAGTTCAAGGGATGGAGGCTGGCCTAACACCTGTCCTTTGAGGACTCCAGGGGCCACAGTGCTGGCAGCTCAAGGGCTGAGTCTAGGGATTAGGAGAAAGAGCTTTACAGCATCCCTGGAAGGCATGGGCAGAAATGGCAGTCACAGCTAGAAGCATAAATGTGGGGCATAACTGGGGCTGGAGCAGGAAATGAAGAACATGGCAGGGGCCACCTGTTTGCGACATGTTGTGAGTACATGTCAAATGCAGATTGGGGTGAAATTTCTGGGTGTGACTTCGAGGGCCCCCAGAGGTCTTGTGTCACTGAGATGGGGCCATGTAGGGAGCTGCCATTGCTGCGATCCTAGGCCAATAAAGCCAGACAAACTTGAGTTGCAGAGTTTGAATGCAAATAGTTGAAGAGAAGAGCCGGGCTCATACCGTGGTGGAAAGGTGTAGGCAAAAGATTGAAAGTAGGAATGTGCACATTGTGTTCTAGAAATAGCGTCTTATAAGAGGGTGATGGGAAACCAGGGTGCACAGAAACAGAAGGGCTGGAATGGCTAAACTAAGGGGGTGATCAGAGAGTGAGTAATTCAGGAAAGCAGGATTCAGGCAGATTTAACTGGCCTGGGGGATTAGCAGTAGTTTATAAACTTGTTTTAGCAGTAGAAGCTTATTGGGAAATGAAATCCAATGAGGATGCTTTCCCAGGGAGAAGTAGATCAGATCACAGTGACAGGACGCGAAAGGGAGGGGATGGGAAAACACGGGGCCTGAGGCTCAGGATGACGCTCCAGCAGTTAGTTCTCGGTAGCGCTAACTTGCATTTTCTAAAATAAAGTTATTAGTTTTGCAATTAAAAATTCCAAAGCTACTTTAAAACCCAAAACAAGATATTGCTTTGATTTTAGAATCAGCTCATAGCTCATTTCCTCAGAAAAAAAATTTCCTTTTTACTCTAGACCTCACAGGTTTCCTTCTAGAACATCTCGCATGCTCTTTGGTAACTGTTGATAGAGTTACTTAGGTGCTGTCTTAGTCCATTCAGGCTGCTACAACAAAATACCATAGACCGGGTTACTCATAAACCACAGAACTTTATTTCTTATAGTCCTGGAGTCTGTGAAGTCCAAGATCACGGTGCTGACAAATTTCGTGGCTGGTGAGAGCCCACCTCCTAGCTGACCATCTCTCACTGTGTCCCCAGATGGCAGAAGGGGAGAGGGAGTCTCTTTTATAAGGGCACTAATCCCATTCATGAGGGCTTCACCCTCATGACCGAATCATCTCCTATAGGTCCCATCTTTAAATATCATTATAGGAGGAATTAGGTTTCAACACTTGAATTTGGGGAGGGGGGGACACAAACATGTAGTACAGCTATATATAGTAAGTCTATAAATAGCAGGTTCCTACCACCCATTGTGTGTCAATGTTGCCTCCCTAACCAGTTTGTAAACTTACTAAGGTCAGCTTGTCTTAATCCACATTGCCTTCTTATCCATCAAAAGGTACACAACTAATGCCTATTAGCTAAGGAAAGATCCTTCTGCTAAATTGAAAGGGAACAGGACAGGAATCTCTCAGGTAGCCATTAAAGCCCAGTTGGGAATGTCGCCTACAGCTTTAAGAACTTTTGCATTTATCTTGAATGTTGATTTGTTTTTAAATCAATTACTAGATTTCTACTACTATCTGAAATGACAGGGACATTGTTATATTTTTGGTCCTAGACAAAAGAGACTGCACCTGAAAGTGTGGGAGGCTGAACGCTAACACAGTTCAGCCTCCGTGAAAAGCCAGGGCGATGGGTAATATGTCGTGTGTGTTATTCTCAGGCTTCAAACCTGCCATATGTGTGTCTGGTCACAGATATTTCAGGTTATACCTCCACCTGCCCATTCAAGACCGTTTCACTCTCTTCTCTCTTTCTGCCCAGATATCATCTCTCTCTCTCTCTTTCTCTCTTTCTCTCTCTCTCTCTCTCTCTCTCTCTCTCTCACACACACACACACACACACACACTCATACAATCTCAGTGTTGTGATTTTCTTTGTTAACTCTTTCAATAAGCCTTTACACATCTATGTATTTCAATTAAATCTAGTCCCCTCCGGATCACTGAACACGTGAAGATTTTCCCCTGTCTCCAGTTCTTGGGTTTCAGGAGTGCCTGAAGAGAAACAAACATGAACAAAGAGGCAAACAGCAAAAAAGAGTCCCTAAGGCCTTTACACTGAAGCCATTTCCTTATGTAACAACAAAAAGTCCTAAACAAGTGGAGACCAGAATAGCATATTGGTGAATTTTCCTGCTTAACATTAATAACAGCATAAAGGAAGATGTGGTGACAAGTCAGAGATTAGCATTGCTAACTATTTACATTCATATCTGATGTATTACCACCACTGGGTTTAATGGGATTCCATAGTCCCAGTCACCGTCATCAGATCACTGTTATTGCACATGACCCATATTGTGTAATCAGAGATCAGTGTTGCAATGGCTGAAGAAAACAAAGCCCTAAAAGCAAGGAGTTCCAGCACAGAGGAAGGAAATAAGCTTTCTGCCAGCTGAAGACTCTCAGCTCAAAGGATAAAAGGATTAACACGAAAAATGTTCCTCAGAGATGGACCCAAAACTGCCGTTCTAGTAGCCTCAGGCTGGGTATAGCTTTTAGGACACTATGAACCAGAGCGACTGAAGAGAATTGACTGCATCCTCCCATGAACTCCTACCAAACCGAGGCCAGACGCATTCATGTGTCCCTATGTGGAAGATCATTTAGTCATGAGATCTGTGGTTTGCCTCATTCTCCACCTCTGGAAGCCAGCCAAAGCTAACCAACCTGGGATTTCCATCTGGGACAAGGAGGAACAGTCCAGATGAGCTCGGGGGCTTCAGTAGAAACTGGGCTTATGGACATCCCCAGAGCAATTCTGAGTTCTGGGACTGGCCCTAGAGTCACCCTTGGCTCTCTCAGGGTTCTGAGAACCAATGAACTGAGGCTGGGTTGTGAGATGCCCCTCCTCCTTTAGGGTCTGCTTCGTGTTGCTGTCACTTTGCCTTTGCTGCTAAAAACCTAACTCAGGCTTATCACCTTCCATCTGGACCAGAACTGAAAGCGGGTTCCACCTCATGGGCCAATTCCAATTACTTGGTACTGGCTCCTGGAGCCCTATGTTGAAAAGGATTTTGAGTTTAGCAGGGGAGCGTGGTTGTCCATTAACGGTGATTGCCATGGGCACAGAAGGGAAGCTGCAGTATGTATTCTGATCTGAACCATTACATTAGCCTTCCAAGTGATATGTTTACCTCTATTTTCCTCCAGAAAAGTAAAATTAATCTTCTAAAAGCATTATTTGATAATGCCTTATCAAAAATCTTCAACTCTGTTCCACTTTAGCAGTTCAAACTTCTGCCTCTGTTGATCCATCCATCTATCTATCTGTCTATCTATCTATCTATCTATCTATCTATCTATCTATCTATCTATCTACCTATCTACCTATCTATCTAATCTCACAGCTATCCCTTATTCTTCCAGGTCCATCACCCACTTTTTCCCTAGCCCATCTGCCATTCATCGCCTCTCTTTTCTCATAGCCCAGCACTGACATGACTGGATCCCAGGACACAACGCTTCTGTCACTGTCTTACCATCAACCTCAACCTTCTTGCTCCCTTTCTTTCTCTGTGTCAGTCCCACAAACCCTTTTCTGTGGATCAACCTACCTAAAGTTTACCCTTGAACATCATAGGTTTGAATTGTGGAATTTTTTTCAATAAATACCCGTACTGTTTTCAATTCACGGTTGCGAGTTTGTAAATGCTGTGTGCATCGATCTATGCCATTTTATACAGAGGGCTTGAGCATCCACAGACTTTGGTATCTGCAGGGGGCCTGAAACCAATCCCGAGCAGATACCAAGGTAAAGCTAAGGTTTGGGGGAGTCAAAAGTTATACTGAGATTTCCAGCTGCGAAGGGGGTCAGCACCCCCTAATCCCCACGTTGTTCAAAGGTCAATTGTATTTTCCTCCTTTCTACCTATGCAAGGGCTCCTGAATCCAGCCAGAGGAATTTGCATTCTCGTGGTTTTGGTTCAACAGTCTCTGTCCTCTGACCTCAGCTGGGCTCTTAGCACAGCCATCCTTTCATAGGCTCTTTCTTTCCCTGCTTATCTCAGCTGCCACCATAAACCTTCACCAATGCACTAACCTGACCCTTCCTCAACTATGATCACACTTCTCTCTGCGGATGACCAAGGCTTCTGTTTTATTCCATTTGGGCTGCTATATCAAAATGCCATGGACTGGGTGGCTTACAAAACAGATATTTATTTCTCACGTTTCTGGAGGCTGTGAAGTCCAAGATCAAGGTGTCCTTGATTCATTGTCTGGTGAGAGCCCTCTCTCTGGTTTGCAGATGGCAGAGTAAGAGAGGGCTCTGGTCCCGTCTTCTTACAAGGACATTAATCCCTTCATGGAGGCTTCACCCTCATGACGTCATCTAACCTAATAACCTCCCAAAGGCCCCACCTCCAAACAGCAACACATTGGGAATTAGGGCTTCAACATACGAATTTTCAGGGGACATAAACATTTAGTCCATAACAGCTTCTATTTCATTAACTCTTTCAATGCCCACCTTCAGGTCTTCAGGCTGTTCTGCAATCAAACTCACCTCCCAGGCCTCTCCTCTGGTTTCAGAGAAAGTGCTGCATTTTCTCTTACCTAGAGCTTCCTCTGGCACTCTGAATCCATTCGCTCTGGGGCCTTTGCTCTCTCTTCTGTCTTCTCCCCACTTCTGAACTTTCCCTGAAGCCTAGGAACATGGCCAAATTTCTCCCTTCTTAAAATAAAAAAAAACTCCCTCACGGCCAAGCTCCTGGAAAATCCATTTCTTCATGACCCTGTCCACTCACCTGTCTTACCTGTCTGCTTTGCAGCAGGCCCTATCACTTTTCTGGCTTTCTGGATACCAGGCCTTCCTGGTCCTCTTCAAGCCCTACTCTTTAAATGACGAGTTGACATGGAGGTTTGAAAGTGGGTCTGTTTAAAACGTCAAAGGCTGACTCTGTAAGCACCGTGCCATGCTCTAGTCCTCCCAGCTGTTGCCAGGTGAAGAGTGAACTACCTTCCAGTGCAGGCTCTGGAAGGTGGGCCATGGACACACCTGGGGATGAAGAGGATGGAGAAAGTAGCATTGTTTGCAATGGAGGGAAAGATATGAAAGACGTTCACATTCCAAGAATTCCTAATCGGCACTGCTGCTTCTATAGCACGTTAGCTCTGCCTAAAGAACGTGAAAAATGTGAATTGCCTGTTTGAATGAGATACTTGTATTTAACAGGAAGTATTGTCACAAAAAGGGACCTAACTACCTGTTTGCAATGAGGGCCGCAGCCAGAACTAACCTGGCTGCCCAGTTCAGGGACCTGGGATATCCAAACAATCACCAGGGTTTTGCTTCAAAGAGGATCTGAGGAAGAAAGGTCTTTCTCCAAATCCTGGACTTTGGGATTAGAAACCTCATGTAAAGGAGAAGAAAAAAGACAAGACTTCTTTAAAACTCCTTTATATGAAGGAGAACTTACCCTGAGTGTGAGGTTGGGCCCAGAGTCCCTGAAAAGGTATGAGAATAAACCCTGGCCCCTTCCCAACTGGTCTGGGTGGGGCAGGTCTCTGGTTCATTGGATGGAACAGTAGACTTGCAACTAGCAGGTCTGTGCTTTTGGAAGCCTGTGGGGAGCGCGGCCTCTACCTGGGGCCCAAAAGCTCAGAGTCCAGGCAAGAACCACCCACGCTGCCTCTCTGAGCTCTGGTGAAAGTTGACATCTCGGGAACCAGGTGGTGCCCAAAATTAAATACCTCTTTGTAACTTGGATCTTTGATGTCTTTCCCTTTGGCCAGTGAGGCCTAGGAAATAAGCTACCCTTGGAAACGAAGCACAGAGGTAAACAACTGAGAAGCGCACCAACCAGTTGGAGAAGTTCCACGGCTTCTGCAGAATGTAAGTTTTGGAATAATAATGCTCTGCTTCATAAGTTGCATTCCATCTGCAGAACCCAGTGACTGTAACCATTCATCTCCATGTAATTAGCCTCTCAAAGTCCTTTTCAAGCCGGGGAGCCTCTTGTGTCTGCCCCTCACCAGCTCTGAGGGGGATTTTGGAGGATGCCAGGCCACAGTGAAGCGGATCCCAAGATGTGAAAATATCATCAGACCTGTCCTTTGAGAAACCAGAGTACTAATTTCCTAAAGTGCTTATTCACAGGTAGCCACTGATTGCCTGCTCTGTGATTGGGCCCAGTGTGAATTTGAGTGAGTCATCTCTTGGGGCGGAGCAGATACAGACGAGAAGAGCAAGACTTTTTTCCAATCTCAGATTTACTGGCTAAATGAATTTGGCATCTGGTTGGTGCACCTTGTACTTCGTCATTTTATCTTTTTTTTTTTTTTTTTAAGAAGGAGCCTTGGGAAATCAGACTAGCTATTTTGGTAGAAGATCAGCAGTTGTAGCTCACCTCGTAATTTTCTTGGCATGAATACTGAGGGATTTTTTTCTCTGTGCTTGGTGCTACAGATTCCCTCAGTATTTAGTCCATGGGTGGAATTCCTACTTTTCTTCAGTCTCCAGCCCCCCCATTGGAGTATGGAGTGCAAAAGGAGATGAAAAGGCAGCATTTGGAAGAGCTAGCCACTCCAAATGAACACAACCTGATTCCAGATGACATGGTTTCATTTTGAGTGGGGTTTTCTTATTATTTTTCTTTTTTCCTTTGAGATTGTTTTTCATTATCTATTGTTTCCCTAAGTGGATGAAAACAGAAAGCTCTGGGTATTACATCTTAATTGGAGCCAGTACTACTCTGACAATTAGGAATTTAACTGATTTTTTTTTTTTTTTAGAGAATTCAACTTGCTGGCATGAAAAAAATATTTTGCCCAAATGTTTTATATGTTAATGTAGGAAGGTAGGGAAAGCCATTTAAGTC
Organism: Mormoops blainvillei; assembly: GCA_004026545.1. Taxonomy (NCBI): domain Eukaryota; kingdom Metazoa; phylum Chordata; class Mammalia; order Chiroptera; family Mormoopidae; genus Mormoops; species Mormoops blainvillei. Next base: position 50,913 of record PVJD01000264.1, read on the forward strand.
CAAAATAAAATATTTTCAAATATGCTTAAATAGTAGACTATTTCCTGGTTCTATGTTTCTTTTATTGGGAACAGATTATGTAAGTGTCAGCACCAAACTGGTGCATGTTATTACAAGTATCACCCCAGAGCATCCTTATTTTCCTCATTAACAGAAAACCACTCTTCTAGCACTAGAATTTCCAAGAAGAATGCTTTTAAAGAATTAGTCATACTCGTTATTAAAAGCAGAGCCAGAATATATGTGATGTGATGCATTATCATGCATTTTTCATTTGTGAACATAAAGGCTTCAAACAGAAATCAATCTGCTTGCTACAAACTTAGGGAAACAAATTAAAATTACTATTCCATATTAAAGATCTAATTAATTTATCAGTTCATTGCGTGAACATGTTTTCAAAATTGCTATTTGTATAAATTACATTATATTGTTTTGGTCAACTTTTATGATCTAGACTATTTTTATAATTATCTTAGTCAATAAATTTGTAGCTATTTTATGCTTTTTGTTATTTGTTATTGTTGTTCTTATAATTTGGAATGTACTTACTGATGATTAAATTGTTCTTTAGATTTTATAAGTCATTTACCTTAAAAAGTGAACAATTCAAAGGTTCAGTATCTATCTACATCCAGGAAATAAATATCACATCTCAATATTAGATCTACACTATTTCAAAGAACCTGGGTTTAGTCTTCAGAGCCTGGATTTAGTCTTCAGAATTCCGGATGGGGTAAGTGGAACAGGAAAAAAGACTTCACTCTTACTGGAACAGACACAAATGTGCCTGCTGCCCCTAGGGGGTCAAAGACGAAACCAAATTAATCCATCAACCTTTGGATGTTTAAACTCTGTTTAGTTCAATTCTTCCAAATTCCTGTAACATTCAGGAATGTAAAATTAATAACAATGGGAAAACATGGTTCAACTCAGTTTCATGGAGGAGAAGTAATAAATTTGGTGATCATCTGATCAGACCCTCTGTTTCCTTTAGAACTCAAGGAATACTTATAACTTTTTCATTCCTACCATACTTGCTTATGTTCTAAACATCAGGGCGTTAGGCTAGTCTTATCTGTACATTTCACTATCAGGTAAGCAAGGTATGGCAGATTCTGAGTGAAATCTAAAACCAGAATTGCCTGATTCTTATTTTTCGGATACAGACGATGTAACATAAACAGAATTAGCGTTGTGCCTTAGGATAGAAGTTAAAATACTCAAAGCAGAGTGGACCTTGAAGACAGTTGTGTGATTGTAAATTGATCTCAGTAACTATTGCCTCTGCTCTTACTAACTGCTCCTTCAATTCCCATTTTTGCTCCCAGAGATGGTTGGACTACTGGCCCCCACCTCCTACTTGTCGACTCCTTAATCTCCTGATTATATATTCACTGCTACACAAATAATACTTCACTTTGTGTAGAAGGAATCTGAGGTTGTATGTTACACTTGTTCAGCTGTAGCTCCAAAGGCACAGCTAGAAGACATAGACTGTATCCCTATGCAACAGGGCACCTGGCCTTCAGGAACATGGTTAGGACATAGCAACTGACAGACTGGCTACCCGGGGAGTCCACAGCTACAGTGGCTGCCATACCAGGGGGCCACTGGCTTTTCCATTACTCCACAGCACCATGGAGCGAAGGTACTACAGATTCATCCACAATACAGAATAACCATGTGCTGTAACCACCAGCAAAGCATGTGCCAATCTCTCTTTGTTCCTGCTTACTTAATCAGTTAAGGGTCTCCAGAGAAAAGACTGGAATTCCTTGAGAAGGAAGGAATTCAGTCTTTGGACTCAAAACTGCAACATCAACTCTCCCCTATGTCTCCAGCTTGCCAAGCAGATTTTGAACTTAATAGCCCCACAACTGTGTGAGCCAATTTCTTAAAATCTGTCTGTCTATCTGTCTATCCATCTATCTATCTCCTATTGTTGCTGTTTCTCTGGAAATCCTAACTAATGAGGTGGGGGTGGTGGGCAGTGAAGAAATGGGGTAGGATGATATTCCTGAAATCTTACTGATGTTTTATCTCCCTGTTATTTCCTCCCTTTGCTCATTCCTCAAGTGAAACTGCTCAGTACCCAGAGCCCATTGCCTTAAGGCAGATGTAACAGAAAGAAATGAGTCTTTCTGGCTTTAGTTTCCAAAAGCCTAACATCTCTTAGGGGCCTGTAGAGGAGTCCATTCAGAACCAAAATATTTGGGAGACATGGAGTTTCAGGAGTGCAGTGTTTCCTCTGGACTAGGAAAGATACCCTAGACATACTGAAGGGGGGCTGGAGGGGACATGAATGAGCTGGAGGTGTGGTCAGTCCTGATGATCCACTGGGAGGTGAGGGGTGCGGGTCAAGAGGAAGCAAGGCCTTACTTAGGGAATGGCTATGCAGTGAGTCTAAACAGTTCTTACACAGCCAGGCAGAGAGTCCTGGCTTCCAAATGAATCATGAAAGCCACAAGGAGCACCCTTACTGCTCATGAATGGGCAAAGGGATAGGAACTCATTGCAAAGGTGACCTGCATGTCTTCATGGCCAACAAGCAGGAGGATGAAGGATGTCTCAGTGAATACCCTCATAGGCCAGTGACTCAAGACCAATGGGCCTTTACCAACCTAGTAACCTGGAACAACCTAAATGTCTAGGGAGTTAGACCATACCAGAAAAGAAAAGAAAAAACAAACAAACAAGTTGGCTGAGATAAGTTGCCATCACTCTGTGGAATAGGAACACACTGGTTTAGAGAAAAGCATATGTCTTCGTCACCTAAGTTGTGACAAGCAGCATTCAAGAAGGGGATGGTTTGGAGGAACTGAAAGATGGCCATGAGAGAGAAACGCAGGAAGTGAGAGGAAAGTAGCCCAAGGTGAGGTCTGGAAGATAAGCAGGAGCCAGATCATGCAGGGCTATGTAGAGCATATCAGAGAATTTGTATTTTAAGTGAAAGATTTTAAGAAGCTCCCATTTTTTAAAGATTGCATTGGTGGTTGCATAGCGAATGGATGAGATGTTGGCCTGATAGGAGGTTAGGAGAGCAGTTGAGAGGCTAGTGTAGTTTTCCAGGCGAGAGAAGATGGTGGCACAAACCAGACTGGTGGCAGTGGAGCAAGTGGATGGATTCTTGATATATTTTAGTGGTAGAATTAACAGGTCTTTTCATTGAAGTGAATTTGGGAAGGGAGGGCAAGTGAGGGGTCAATGAGAACACTCAGGTTTATGTCTGAGCTTCAAGTGGGAAATGAAGCCTTTTACTAAAGCAGGGAAGTCTGGGGAGAAAACAAGTACATGTGAGGAAATCCAAACTTCTGTTTTGGACACAGTATGTTTGAGATTCCTTAGAGACAACCAAATGGAAATGCCAGAATGTATAAGCAGTCTAGGGCACAAGGAACAGGTATGGCTTGGAGCTAAGACTATGGATGCCGTCAGCACTAGCCTTTACTGCTTTTGTTTTGACTCGGCACCTGCCTGATTCGCATTCATCATTCAGGCCTTGGCTTAAATGTTGCTTCCTCAGAGAGGCTCCCCTTCCCCTTCCACAAGTATAAATCATTATAAACGAGGCTGTCCCCTAGACTGTCTGTATAGTTAAATTTTTCTTTTAAAGCACTTATGCTTTGAAATTAAATATTTATGTTTGCTTGTTTTTTACAAATGAATCTCAGTCCACACTGAGATGCTCTAGAAAAAAAAAAGGACCTTATTTTTCTATAATGAAATCATTTCAGCTCTAAATTTCAGGAAAAGAAAAGAGGGCCCAGAGTTGAGTGTAAATAAATTGCCACATTTACAGGTCAAACGGGGGAGGAGACAAAAGCAGCCAAGAAAGACCTAGAAAGAAAGCAGAGTCTGGGGTGTTTCAGGAGACAGGAGATGGGAGCGTTTCAAGATTGAGGGTGTGTCACTATATCAATTTTGCTGAGCACTCAAGTACAGAAAGGCTGAAAAGACTAGAATTTACAACATGGCATGCCTGGGACCCTTTGTGAGAGCCGTTTGGGTGGAGCAGAGTGGATAAAAGGCAAGTTGCAGTGAGTAAAGGAATAAATGAAAAGTAGGAATGGGAAATAATATGTGAAGACACTTGTTCCAAAAAGTTACAGCGTCGGGGGAGAGAAAACTTGTGTAGTACCTGAAAGGGTAGATGAGGTTGAAGGAGAATATCTTAGAGCTGTGTGATACCGAAGTATATCTGTATACAGATGGGAACAATGGATTGAGGGGTGGGATGGGGAGAAATAAGAACAGAAGGAATGAGAGATGAATAGAGAGTAACCAGAGACACGGAAACATGGAACAGACTGACAGCTGCCAGAGGGGAGAAGGGAGAGGGATGATGGTGAAAAGAAGGGGAGGGATCAGTCAAAAAAACATGTATGAATGACCCATGGACATGGATGATGGCGTGGGGATTGACTGTGGGAGCAGGGGGAGGGCTGGGTGGAGGAGGACAAAGGGGAAAAATATTAGGACAACTGTAATAAAATAAGAATTTTTTAAAAAAGAGATGAATAAAGAAAGAAGAGGAAAGGAGAGAAGAGGTAGGAACGTAATGACACACAGAGAATGGAACAAAAAGACTTCGGCGCGCACTTCCAGAGCAGCCCCCAGCCATGCCCAGATCAAGAGGTGCCAAGAGACTCCTTTGCAGCCCGCGGGACAGAGAGAAGATGCCAGCTGCTGCTCACGAAGGGGGCAGCCATCGCTCTGGCCAAGAACTTAGTCAGTCTGTCGGCAGCCAGCCCCTGGCCCCTGGCCAGCCACATATTGGGAGCGGAGTAACAAGTCTCCTGGCAGACGTATGACGAGGAAGGACGGTGTGGGTGTGCACTGAGCAGCGGGAGGGCAGCCAGGACCAACTTCGGAAGGAGCGAGCTCAAGGGGATACTGCAGGGAAAGTGCGAAGAAATGAAGCCCGGTTTCCCCCTAGTTACTCTTGCCTACATAGTCTGCAATCAAAGGGTAGGGTTGCGGTTTAACCAATTTGCCCTATTACCTCTGAGTTCTGCCAGTCCAGGCTGACTGTCCCCGCAGCCCCTGTCCCTTCTGCAGGAACAGATAGGCACAGCTGCCAAGTGCTGGGGGATGCTACAGTTAAAGTCACCCCTGCAGCCTCCACACTGACCTCACCTGGTAGGTAGAGTGCCCCACGCAAGGGGACAGGGGATGGCCCTGTTTCCCAGTGTGAGGCCCAGGCTGGCTGAGCTGCAGAACCACACAGAGGAGCAGACCGGTCTCCTAGATCTGCAAGCGTCCCAGAGAGGGACATCTGCTACAACACACAAAAACAGTCATTCAGTGTCACCGCCAGCCTTAGACCAGTGCTTTTCAAACTTTATCTTACAAGAGAATTACCAGGGGGATTGTGTCAAGAGGCAAATTCTGAGTCCACAGATTTGGAGTGGGGCCTGCTAGTCAGCATTTCTAACGAGTTCCAGGGTGATGCTGACACTGTGTTGCTCTGGCCGCGTTCTGTATAGCAAGGCTGAAGAGACTTGATAGAGGTTAAGACCTCTCTTCCCTGAAAAAGACATACAAGCTCATCCACACAAACCCTTCATACCATGCGGGAATCACATATCCACAGGAAGCCATTCCCGTGTGGTTTGCCACCCCGGGATATCAACCCTGCTCCACATGCTTATTATCAATCGCTGCCCATCCCCAACTCTGCCCAAGAGGGTCTCAGAATTCAAAGGATATCAGAGCCACCTGAGACATTTGTTAAAAATACTGATATCCTTCCCCTTTTCTCATCCCTAGAGGCTCTGATTCAACAGGCCTGGGGCAGGGTACAGGAACACACGTTTTCAAGTTTCCCAGGTGATTCTGACCCAGGTAGTTTCACTGAACAAACCTGAGAAACACTAAATACAAACACCTAGGTTCGTGGTTTAAAATCCGAAAATCGGAGGACTCGAAAGAATGAGGCTGCGACTGAGGAAGGTTAAGTGCTGAGGTTGGTCCTTCCCAAACATTCTCTAGTGTGATTACTTTGACCACGTGTGTTCGATGGACCCTGCCTTTCAGAGACCAGTAGCTGCCCGCCAGGGAGGTGAGACCTATTTTTCAAGCATTGGTGTTGGATTTGAACAGGCTGATCCTGGACCTAGGAACACCTCCCCACTAGCGGCTCTCTTCTCTCTTTTGTGGGAGGGTACCTGGGTCTTTCAGATTCCTGCCAAGTCTTAAAACAAACAAACCTTTCTCCTGCTAAGGTAGCAGGCAGGAATCTTGTTCCACCATCCAGGGGCCTGAGGAATGTCACATGAATTTGCTTTCTTTGCATCTGATTCTACGTCTCTGGCCCAGAAGCCTGGTGAGAAATTTGAGCACAGTCATTGTTGGGCATCTTAATACCTTCAGGATGGTGTCAAATTCCGAAAGACCCTCAGATCTTTAGCTCACACCGGCAGCCTTTGGAGGCCCCCCGAATCAGGAGACTGATCAGAAGCTGCTGGACTGTGCTTGGATCTCGTGGAGGCTGGGAACGCCTGGCTTGAGATCCAGCCTCCTGGGCGTCCGGTTCAGCCTCCCCTCTGGAACTCGGCCACTTTTCCAGGACTCTGAATGACAGCAGGCCAGGGGTCAACACACCCTTTAGAGCTGAGGGCCCATCATCTTCCCAGCCTTGAGGAACCCCACTGTCTTCCTTCCCACTTTACAAAATCTGTCATGAAGCTCAGGCTTTTAAAAAAACAATACCCAGAAAGAGAGGGTGTCTGTAACGTAAACCATTTTTGAAGGTGTGTTAAACTTTCAAAAGGCTAAAAAGTATGACTCTCATGTAAATATAAAATAAACACATGTTAAAGATTGTATTCCACTTCAGTTTATGAGGGAACTTGTTAAGACATTAAAATTGGCCCAAAGGGCATTTGAGAATCTTGTATAGTAGGCAGCTTAGTAGATTGCTGGGTTAGATGAAGAACTTGTTAATGTCCAACCGAGCCATATATTGTAACTCTGGGGGTTATCTGTTCTGCTGGACAGAAATTCTTTGCATCTCTGCCCAGCAAAAATCTGTGTTAACTTCACTCCCAAAGAGTTGTAAATAGCCTTAGTAACTGGAAAATCAAGTCTAACATTGCACTAAAATAACACCTAGTATTACTCTTTTTTGGCCTATTTCCAAGTTTTGGACAATTTTTTTTTTTTTTTTTTTTGCAGAGAAAACCTCAAAGTTACCATCTTGGAGTGGGGGAGGAAAAAATATAGTAAGAACAAACCTCAAAATAGTATCTCAGTGATCCCATCACAGAATCATATGACCCTCATCAATATGACTTTGTCATTATGTTAACAAAGTATCTATGTCTTTACTCTGCCCCTTCAAAAAACTCCCCCACCCTACTAGCGGAAGGGGAATGATAAGGACACTAAACTTCTTCCTGTACCATGTAAAACATTAAGTAGAACCTTAACCCTCTAACCTGTCCCAGAAGCATTTTCACAGATCCTGTGAAACGCTGCTTGAACATTGACAAAAACCGAGGGCAGAGGGAAAGCCCGCCCTGGATCTCATTAGTGTGAATGTTTGCCCCTCCTTCCGTTGTCAAAGTCTGTACTCTTCCTATAGCTTATGCTTGCCCACAGCCTGTTAGTCAAAGGATAGAGAGAAAAGAGTTGGATATGCGGGGCCGAATCATACCTGTGGTTGTACATTGTTACACAGAAGGGAGAAGCCAGAGAAATGCACCTGTAGGGAGAATTCTCCTTCCTGAAGTCTGTACAGTGGCCTCTCCCACGTCTCAGCCCTGACTCGGTGCATTTGAGCCACAAAGAGAGGACCTCCTTTCTGTGAGCAGAGAGTGTTTGCTTTTCAGTTTTTCTTGGGTTACATCGTTGAGTCCCACAGCTGTGCCGCTTCCCAACCTGGCTCCCTCTGCTCCGTCTTCTCTTCGTTTCATATGAAACTCATCAGGAAGGCAGGGCTTGGGCAGGAGTCATTGTAGCCCCTGGCAGAGATCCTGAGGCGGAGATCAGAGAGGCCGTGAGAAAAATGTCAAGTCACTGTTCCAACCGGATGTATCCCAGGATGGGAGGAAGGTGGGTTTCACAGAAGAGAAATTATTATTCTTTCCCAGTCTTTTGATTGGAAGCCAAAGTTACACACAGAGGTGAGGGAAGAGAGTTAATCCCAAACCTCTAAAATGTTCAGCTGGCAAGATTCCCTAGTGGAGTCTCCATCTGAAATTATTGCCTTATCCCTCTAGAATTACGGTTCTGAAACTTTAGCATACACCAGGATCACGTGGTCAACTTGCTAAATCGGGATGCAAACCCCTAACCCCCAGGGTGCTCAAGTGATAGTGGCTGTTGCTGGGCCAGGCGACACACTTTGAGAATCACCGCTTCTCAAACTTTCTTGTATGCAAGAATCACCCAAGGAATCTTGTTAAAGTGAAGGCTCTGATTCAGTAAGTCTGGGGTGGAACCTCAAATTCTGCATTTCTACCAAGTTCCCAGATGATGTCTGTACTGCTGGCCCTCAGACCACCCATTGAGTGGCAAGTTTCTAACACAGTGGTTCTCAACCCTGGGTGCACATTGGGAAACATCTGGAGGAGTTTTGAAAAATCGCCATGCGCAGGCAACACTCAACCAATCAAATCAGAATTCCTGGGAGTGAGGTCCAGGCATCAATAGTTTTTAAAACTCCCCAGATGAATGCAATATGCCGCCAGGACTAAAGACTATTGTTTTAGAACAGTGCTTCCCAGCCCTACCGCATATTTTAAATTCATGGGATGCTTTTGCAACGCTTGAGTCACATGCCCAGTGACCTCCAAACTGATCTTCCCAATCTGTTATCCAAATAAACACCAACACACACATGCACGTGCGTGTGAACATGCATTCTTTATCTTCAATAGCTTCTGCTTGCCTTTGGAATACAAACAAAAGTCAGAGTTTCTAGACATGCAGCCCGAGACCTTCATATTTAAAAATACCCCCGGTGATTCAAATGTGCAGCCTCTGCCGTAGCCAGCCTAGTAATCACATTCCATCTGCTCTTTAACCTTCACCTATTAAATGGGGTCTGGCCACCCAGGCGTGTGGAAACCTGCCATGGGCTGCGGCCTCGGGTTGCTGACCCCTCCCACTTGCCTGCTCAGCCTGCTGCTCCCCACTTTGATTTCTGTCATTGTTTGACCCCCGCGTTTATTCTTTGCCGCCGCAGAGCTGCCTTGGGGTTCCTCCGCGTTTTACCGAACGTCGGACCCTCTTCTCGGTGAGCAGGGTCAGAGCCCCGCTCCACGTTCCTCTGTACCCTGACTTGACTTTTGTGCACTCCCTCTCTCAGCTTCAGTCTCTCCCCCATCCCCCAATACTGGCTTCCTACCTAGCCTCCCGTTCCCCAGGTCAATTATGTAGACCTTGTGCAAATATTACGTTGGCCTCCAAGGTGCCAAGCACTGTGCTGGGAACGTGCTGCCCTGGGACCCAAAACAGATACAGTCACTGCCCTTGGGGAACTTTACATTCTGGTGTGAGGGACAGTGATCAAACCAAAGTAAAGTGACTACAGTGTTTTGTGCTGGGAAGGAGAGGGCACAGTACCATGGATGTCTATAAGAGGGGAAGCCTTGCCCGGGGAGTGATATTTAAGCTGAGATCTAGGAGAACATTAGGAGTTACCTAGATGAAGAGAAGAGGAAAATGGGAGAGGAAGGGGTGGCATATGAAAAGGCTAGGCTGTGGAAGGGAACATGGCATACTGAGAGACGAAAGGCCTGGGTGGCTGTAGCAGAGGGAGAGGGAGGTGTGAGATAGCATTAGACCTACTACAATTTGTATTTCACCCACTCCCTGCCCAGGGTCAGCACACAGCAGCCATCACCCTGCTGTGGCAATCAGTCAGGGTACCCAGCTCTGTAGGCCACACTTGGCGTCACTGAGCAGGTTGTAGGCCCTGGTTACTTTTTCTCTTTCCTCTTCCTACCCCTTTTCCTGGGGTCCGTCTCTCCATTCCTAGGGAAATGAGAACAAATCTGCTATTAGAGGAAGAGGTGTATACCATAATTTATTTTAGCTGGACAGGCACAGGCTTGACATCCAGAAGAATGCTGAAAACAGTCCTTTATTTCAGATTCAACACGCACATCTTCTGTCTAATCCATTCGCTGTCCACAGGAGTTGAAGGTTTGGTGGGAACTCCTCTCTTCCATTCAAGCGTTTTCTTCCATTTAAGTGTTTCCTTCCACCTTAGGTTTTGTAGGCCAGTGCCATCTCCTTCAGGTGCTAGAGAACAAGAACAGACCTTCCCTTTGGACTCTCATTTACAATAAAATGTTCTGGGTGGGGATGACTGACCAAAGCAAAGAAGGAACTGTCCCCCAAAACTCTGGTTCAGCAGAGAACGTCAGAGCTTCTGACCTATGGGTTGTGCTCCCAAAGAACATATGTGATTCTTGAGTGCCAATAACACATGGGAACCAGCCTTTGCACTTGACCCAGTGAGAACAGCATAAGCCAAGGTGGGGAAGATGCTTACAGAAATAGCTATAAATAAAGGCAGAAAAAAAAAGATCTGTCAAAAAAGCTGTAAATTCCTCCATTTAAAAAGCTTATCTACAAAAAAACCTACAGCTAACATCATACTTAATTGTGAGAAACTTAAACCTTTCCCACTGAGATCAGGTCCATTCACCATTTTTTTAAATATCATACTGGAAGTTCTCATAAATGCAATAAGGTAAGAAAAGAAAATAAAGTTATATAGATTGGGAAGAAAGATATGAAACTGTCTTTGTTCACAGATGATATGACCTTTTACATAGAAATTTGAAAAGAATGAACCAAAAAACTCCTGGAACTAATAAGTATTTATAGCAAGGTTGCAGGATTCAAGGTTAATACAAAAAAAAGTCCATTGTATTTCTACATACCAAAATGAACAAGTATAATTTGCAGTCAAAAACAAAATACCAGCCCTGGCTGATGTGGCTCAGGGGCTTGAGTGCCAACCTGAGAACCAAAGGGTCGCAGGTTTGATTCCCCAGTCAGGGCACATGCCTGGGTTGTGGGCCAGGGCCCCGGTAGCGGGTGTTCAAGATGCAACCACACATTGATGTTTCCCTCTCTTTCTCCCTCCCTCTCCTCTCTAAAAACAACAACAACAACAACAACAACAACAACAACAAAACATTTATATTAGCACCCCCAGAGAGAAATACTTATATATAAATCTAAAAAATATATGCAAGATCTATATTCAAAATTCCGATGAATGACATCAAAGACCTAAATAAATGGAGAGATTTTCCATGTTCATAGATAGGAAGAATCGAAATTGTTAAGATGTCAGTTCTTCACAACTCTATCTATAGATTCAGTGCCATCATAATAAGAGCTTTGCCAAGAAAGAAACAGCCTGCAGAGAGAATGAAGAAGGTGGGCGGGAGGAGGGCAGGCGGAGCGAGAGAGAAAGAGAGAAGACCTTTGCTGTCTAAACCTTCGCTCTCTAAACTGGCTCCGTGAGATCCGCTCTTTCCTTATAATTCCTTTTTCTTTAGTCTATTTAAGTATATTTTGGTATCTTATAACCAAAGTCTTCTCAGCCGAGATAAGCAGGAAATCTCTGAAGCCATAAGCCCAAGGAAAACATTAAAAAGGCTATGAAGACTACATGTGGTAGAAATCACACAGTGCCTGTAACAGATTTTACTGAATTACTATTTCATTTACTTGGTTTCCAGAAACATAGTCTAAGAATTTTAAAGAGGAGCAAAGAAGATCTGGTGAAGAGATGCTGCGTGCCTAGAACTCCATGTACTATTACAATTTATAGCTGAGCTGCAAAGAGATTTGACAATGTGAGATTTCAATAAAAAGTTAGTAACTAAGGTGAGAAAATTACTCAGGATGAATGGCTCTTAATCTTCACAACCTCTTATTAATGATGTGCCTTTAGATGATTCTTATGCTATACAATCATTCTTTCATGTATGTAGTCATCTATACTTGCATCCATGGATTCTGCAAATATTTATTTAGCACCTAAAAAAATAACAGGCATTGGCGATACCAAGACAAATAAGACATACTCTCTGTCATCAAAAGACAGTGAGTACTGTTCATTCACACAGCTTTTACAACTTGTAATTATATGCATTTGTGGGATTCTTTGATTAATGCCTCTCTCCCCTACCATGTCAATTTATTAATTGCAGAAACCATGTCTTTTGTTCACCCTTGCACCCTAGCACCTGACAGGTTCCTGGCACACAATGGCACTTAATACCTATTTGGTGACAAATGATGAATAAAAGACTTTCACTCTGTGAGGTTTGTCCAGAAAAAGTCTAGCCATTGTTAATATAATGAGAACAGTTTGCATGACATTGATGTAACCTGGCAGCCAAGGAGAGTGGACTGGAATGCGCATATGTGAACAATGACAACTTCACTGTACTAGTCAGTGAGGAAGGTAGATGCTGTTGAGTAAGCATGTGCACTGTGTGGTTGTTGCATTCAAAATGACTGAGTAACTAGAGCAAAAAATCCGCATGAAATTTTGTGTTAGCTATGCGCTGTAGCCAGGGGCAACTGGTGATTGGCAGCTTCACCGTGACAATGCACCCACTCATGCGTCACATCTCATGCAGAGTGTTTTGGCCAAACGTCAAATCACCCAGGTGACTTAGACCCCCTACAGCCCAGATTTGGCACCTTGTGACTTCTGGCTTTTCCCCAAACTAAAATCACCCTTGAAAAGGAAGAGATTTCAGACTGTCAATGAGATTCAGGAAAATATGACGGGGCAGCTGATGGCAATTGGGAGAACTGTGTGAGGTTCCAAGGTGCCTACTTTGGAGGGGACTGAGGCATCATTGTCCTATGTATAATGTTTCTTGTATCTTGTGTCTTCTTCAATAAACATCTCTATTTTTCATATTACATGGCTGGATACCTTCTGGACAGACCTCGTATTCCAGACTTAGAATTGTCTTTCTTCTGTTTTTACTTAACTCTTATCATATTCTGCCCCATAAAAGGAGATCATTATAGGAGAATCAAGCAAGAATAAATACATTTTCAAAGCTAGGTAGCTAATGTCCCATAGTGTTAGAAAATTGTAGGCTCTGTGACAGGTGCCTGAGCTAACAGAACCTGGTAACTAAGAACTCTCCCTGTAATGTAGAATAGACCTTCGGTGTCTAGGGAATCTTCCTTTTCTGGTGGCTCTCAGATTAAAATTACTCAGGAGAAAGAGTACATAAAATGCACTGACCCACCGACCTTGAGGGAATTGACCATGGAAAGCAGAAGTGGATGTGAGAAATGATCAGGAGGAGGTGAGCAGAGAGAACAAGAAACTCCTTGTAAGCTGTTCAGGTTGTGCGCTCCACATGGCCACCCACCCAGGGGGGTAAGGAGGAGCTGCAATACAGCCAGGCTCTTCTCTCTGGCAAGGAACCCCAGCGAGAGGCTGTGTCAAAGGTGCCCTGAGGACCAGAGGTAGCCCAGTGAGCCCTTGGGTTCTTAGGAAGACAGGCAGAGTAAAGAGGGAGGGTGTGGAGAGAACCTCCACTTAGCATTTAATCCTAAAGCAGCGAGGTGGAGAGTTGCCCTCTGTAATGTCCTCACTCCATCAACCGTTGCCCCCTGACCTACCCACGCCCCTAGACTCTTCTCCGGTACATTTAGCTCTCAGAGTGACAAGGGACATCTTCTAGTATTAGCGGGAGAAATGTGAGCACATATAAAACCAAAGCTGTCAGCAAGAGGGAAAGAGACACCCTGCTTCCCTAAAGATGAAGGGGGTTGGGGTGGCAGACAACAGGGCTGCTAGCCTGTCTGTCCAGGTCTCTATGCTGTCTGGCAGTGTAAGGCTTTCTTTCCCAGAGTGTGGATAGGCTCTGTTGACACTGGAAAGCACTCATGTATGCAGCCTAACAGAAAAACAATTTTGTGCCAAATAGTTTAAAAAAATTATCCATATCTATTCTTATTCTATTCTTCACGGTACATGGAAACTCCAGGGCTATTTCTAGCTTGAGAGGGAGGGATGCTGATGAACAATGGGGTTTCTGCAGCTGACTGCTGATAGGACGAAGCTGTTGCCATCCTGCAGAGGTGCTAGGGACAGGCAGCTTAACTGCATGTAGCCAGCACATGTTGGGTGGGTGGCAGGACATTTGGCTGGAGAGGGGGAGAGCGGGGGATGGAAGTGGCTCTGATGCTGCATTTTGGGAGCAGTAAGCTGAAGACATTGTGGCTCTGTGTGCTCCAACACCACCTTCCTTCCAAAGCTTTAGGCTTGAAAGGGACCGAAGAACAAAAAAACTAGGGCTGTCAGTGTCGCTTCTGTGGTTGTTTCTCTTGCTTGAAACCTGCAGTGTCATTGCAGAGGCCAAGATACAGTTCTTCCCGGTGACTAAAGAATGAATAGCCTAAGGAAAGTGGTCAAAGCTTAAGAAATTCATCAACACATCATGGAGAGGCAAGGAAGGGGAAGGATTGACTTCAACTACTATAAAACTCATAGACTTTGAAATCAGATAAATTTGATTTCAATTCTTGCCTCTTTCCTATCAGCGGTGTGACCTTAAGCAGCTGCTCAGTCTCTCTCTGCGTCATTTCCCTCGTCTCCAAAGTGGGGATAATCCTATGGGTGGTGTGACTGACGTGTTCTACTTTGGTGGAGGGCAGACCCTGCACGGTCAGGTCTCTGCCCAGTCTTCCAAGCACTCACTTCTGTTGAGCCATTCTCGGACCTGGGATCCTGCTGACTGTTGTTCAACTCTCCTAGGACAGTATTTGTTGTTTTTCTTAGTCTTCATATTTCACCTTAGTGGAAAGTTTGCTATTTTGCACCCTCAAAGAGCAAGTAGAAATGTGGCTTCCATTACATATGTTATCCTCCTTACATGACGAAATCCACACACTGCCTTGTTTTCAACAGTATAAAATATCTTTAGCAACAAGAGATACATATCTACAATAGACAAGACATTTCATTAATTTAACAAGAAAGTGGTCAGTCTAAGAGGAAAATGAGTAAAGGAGACAAAGGATGTTTGTATAGGGAACAGCTTTGGAAGGTAGATATAACGAAGGGCAGGTTTGTGTACCCTCCGTGGTGATAAAAAATAGTATCTCTCTGTTAGGAAGTTAGGCTTTGGGGAACTGGTAAAATAAAAGTGATGGGGCTCCGGCTACCGCTGCGGCTGTGGGTAATAAACTACTCTTTGTCTCTGAAAAAGAATATTTTTGCTCTCTAGGATGTGGGATGTTAGACATTGCTTCCCCTCCAAGCTATGTCCAAAGTGACAGTAATACGTACACTGAAACGGTTTTTGTAAGAATTAGGTATAAAACACTTAGCTCCATGCCCGGCATGTAAGTGCTAAGGAAAAGAAGTGGTTTTGTGGCAGCTGTGTGTTTGCAAACACCACACTGGAGTACAAAGATTGACCAATTCCTTTCTAAATCAAATTACACCTTGCCTTGAACCTCTTCTTTCTACATCTCATTCTTTATTGGGGCTGGAATAGTCCCCTCAAGTCACGAGACGGTCAGGGGACGCTTACACTCTGGCCCTCAGCCCACCCTGGTCACTCGCTAATGTGCTCATCGTCCAAGCACCCAGAAGGGACTGCTCTCCTGCTTCCATCCCTTGCTTTGGTTTGCAGTGTTTCCAGTGGCTGGAAGCTACAGTTCCTAGCACCCAGGTCCCCCATGCCCCAGCCCCCCAGTTAACTGCCTAGCTATTCTGCTCTGAGACAGACATCGTGCTGGGTGACTGTGAGGAAGCAGGGAGTCTACCATTTGAGAACTCCTAAGACTCCCAGAGTCCAAACCATCTTTCTGCTCTCCAGCTCAGGGATGGTCTTGCATTCCTGGAAGGCAAGAGGGAGCTGGAGAGGGCTGCTTCAGTCCTCACTCCTCCAAACATCAAGTAATCGCCCTCCAGTGGGGGCCATTTCCTTCTTAACTCACCTTCTTATTCTATTATTAATTTTACTCTTGAGCAGGATATCATTTTATCACAGAAATTTAGGACTCTTTTGTCATATTTTTATTCTGAGAGTCATGAACACTCTCAGAGCCCCACTCACTCTGACACCTAATGAATGGCTAAACCCACAGAGCAGAAACTGGCTCTGATCCATTGAGAAACAGAGCTCTCTCTCCCAGTTCGTAGTTTTAACATGTTGGTTTCCTGTTCCCTTTGAGATAGCACAGCGCTCAACTTCTCTGCGCTTCTCGGTGAAATCTCTTTTGCTTACCCTTCTCTGTTCAAGAACTTTCCCAACTCATGTACAAGTTATTTCACTTGACTGAATTGTGTACTGGGAAGAGAGAGTGGATGTGTTTGAATCTGACCCTCTGAAGAAAGGAAATACGCTTGCCGGGGGTCTCTCTGCAGAGGGCAGCCAGCAACCCAACCCGGGGCCCATAGTAAAACATCTGACTTTCTCCTCAGTGTTGTTAAATCTTGTTTTCTTACTCAGCAGGAGCTTGCTGAAACTGGCATTGTAGTTGCTGGCTGGCTGGGATCACAACTCTGCAAATTATTTTTAACAGTTTGCAGTTTTTCTAAAAGGAGTCAAGCAAGGTCAGCATGATGAGCATTTGTCTGATAGCCTCTGGAGTTAATTAGCATTTTTGTTTCCTTTGAGGAGGGAAAGGGAGGAAGGGCTGAAGACCTGGGATCTGCAGTCCAGGAAAGTGCTGCTATTGGCTATTGTCATAGAAGTTTCTGAATTTTTCCATCTATGAAGGAAATGGCTAATAAAATGTATGCGAACGTAGACGTCAGCTTTTGATAGATATGTTTCTGCTGTTATTAAAAACTTCCACAGTATTGAAGACATAGACTTAACCCCTGTTGACAAAGCAAATAAGTAAGGAAACCCAAAATGTGAAGAAGGATGGGAATAGCCCAGAAAGACATGGTCAATGATAGAAAAACGTGACACCTTCTTTATCAGACTTTCCAAAGCTCTGATGCATTTCTGAAACTGGGATTAACGTTCTATAGAGAGTTAAGGACTTCAGGTAAAGATGATAAACATACAAGTGGAAGCTCTCCGCTCACTCCAAAACTTAAGAACTTCTGGATAAACAACAATACAAATGTTTTTAATATATAACTAAACCTGAAGTCAAGAAAGGGAGATCATTGTTGCAGAAGAAAAAAAGAGAGCTCCAAGTCAGAGGTGAAGAGGAGTTGTATTGCATGTAAAGTAAGATCTAAATTTACATTATGTACAGAATGTAGAAACCCAAGCTGTGATATTAATGTTGAAAACTTGTCTTGATCTTGATGTAAAAATGTGAGTTCATTGAAAGATAGTTTAAAAAGACCCTAAAATGAAAAACAAATCATGTTCGAGGATAAGAAGATCCAATATTATGAAGACTGATTTGTCCCAGCTTATCTGTATTTTCAATAAAAATTTCAGTGGAAACATTTTCTGAATATTCTGCAGAAAAATCCTAGCTGCTTATAAAATGTCCATTGAAGGGCAAAGGGCAAGAAAGAGGAGATCGTTCTGAAGAAGTAGAAGAGGCAGGGAGAGGCCTTGCCCTCCAGATATCAAGAACTTACTGTAAACCCTAGTAGTTAAGACATGGGGGAGGGGAGAGCTGATGGGAGGCGGGAGGATGGGAAAGTGGATAGACAAAGAGACCACTCCAATAGAATGAAAGAGTGCCTAGAAATAAAAGCACCACGTGAGAAAAACTTGATTCATAACAGAGCAAACAGATAAGTGAAGAAAGTAATGCAGCAATAAAAAATGGAGCTGAGACAATGGTTAACCATACCAAGAAAAGAGCGAGAGGCAGAGAGAGAGAGAGAGAAATTAAGTTCTTTCCTACCATTTAAATTCTAGGAAGATTAAATATTTAAATATCAACAAGGCAAAACAAACATTTTATTAAAATTGTAGAATGTTTTACGACTATTGGGTAAGGAAACTACTCATAAATTATGAAATATATAAAAACCTAAAAGAAAATATTTATAATTTAAATACATGAAAATATAAAACTTCTGTCCATCCTAATATGTCGTTAAAAGAGTAAAAAATAAAATATAAAATGAGAGAAAAATATATTTGAAACAATAATAACTAGCAAAGAACTAGTAATTTGAATATAAAAAGAATCTTTCTGAATTAGTAAGAAACAGACAGCATGGTTAAACAAATAGCAAAAAGCCGTGAATATCATTTCATGGGGGAAACAAATGACTGATAAATGTGTATGAAGAGGATTAACATTGGAGTCATCAGGTCATTGACAAATCCTTCCGTTCTCTTTTCTCTAGGCGCATGGTAGAGATTGCACTTCCAATGTGTAGAGATGTGACTTGCTTTGACCAATGAAATGTGAGTGAAAGCTTGACATACTCTAAATAGTTGCTTGCCCAACACTCCTCTCTTTTCTTTTTAAAAAGGATTTTATTTTATTATTTATTTTTATACAAAGGAGAAGGGAGGGAGGAAGAGAGGGAGAGAAATGTCAGTGTGTGGTTGCCTCCCGAGTGCTCCCACTGGGGACCTGGCCCACAACCCAGGCATGTGCCCTGCCTGGGAATCAAACCAATGACCCTTTGGTTCGCTGGCCAGCACTCAATCCACTGAGCCACACCAACAAGAGCCTCTCCTTTCTTTTCAACAGCTGGACAGAATTTCCTACCCATGGCACAGCAACTGGTGATATTCCAGATAATGGAGGCTCATGTTGTCAACCTCCACCCCTGGGTGAGAAGGTATGGAGCAAAGCCAAACCAGCCTGTGGTGCACACAATAAGCATGAGTGAGAAATAATCTTTTGTTGCTGAAAATCACTATTACTTTGGGCTGTTGTTTCTACAGCATGACATAAATCAATAGTTCTCAAAAATTGCTGTGTATTAAAACAATCTGGAGAACTTTAAAAAAATACCAAGGTTAATTCCAAACCAATTAATCTTGTGAGTGAGGCATCAGAACTTTTTAAAGTTCCCCAGGTTGAGAATCAAGGATCTGATCAGGCTGAAGGAGGCTATGAAAAGGAAACATTCAGACCACCAAAAGTAAGAGCTCTTAAAAATGTGAAGCACGGTAGCGGGAATGAAAAATTCAGAAGAAGGACTGGAAAGTAAAGTTTGAGGAAAATTTCCAAAGAGTAGAACAAGGGGATAAAGAGTTTTAAGCTGAAAAAAAAAAAAAGAAAAAGAAAAGAAAGAAGAAATTGACAGGATCTGTCTGGGAGATCCTAATCTGAAAAAAAAGAAAAGAAAAAAAAGAATGGTAGCTGGGGGCTGGGAGAAGTTCCAAAAAGAGAAGAGAAAAATTGAATGAGGAAGAAATAATAAAATTATTTTCCCAAATGAAAGGACCTGAGCTACTAGAATGAAAGGGAAGAATCACATATAAAGAATAAGGAATCAGAATATCTTCAGATTTTTAGAAGGTAAAGACAACAGAGCAATACCTCCATAATATGTGAAAGAAAACTATATCCAACCTAGAATTCTCCTCACAGAAAAATTGTCAATCAAGTATGAGGGGGAAATAAAGATATTTTTATACATGCAAGATCTAGAGTGTCTCCCAACACCAACAACCAGCTCTCTGAATTTTCAGGAGAAACTGGGTGTCCTACAATTTGATTCAGTTCTGACACTAACTACCCAGAGTTAGTGTGGATCCCACAGGTAAAAGGCTCAGTCCTACAAGACTGCCCCCACTTTAGATGCCATCAAAAGTCTGGGTCCCCATACTTCTGACGACTGACTATAAATAGGGGGTTTCCGTAACCCCTTCTTCAGTTCCAATAATTTGCTACAATGGCTCAAGGAATTCAGCAACACACTTTACTTTCATTTACTGGTTTATCATAAAGAATATTTGAAAGGATATAAACGAACAACCAGGTGGAGAGGTGCAAAGAGCGAGGTCCAGGAGGGACCTGGCATAGGAGCTTCTTTCCTGAGGAGTTGGGGTGCACCGTGGCCCTGGCACATGGTTGTGTCCACCAACAAGGAAGCACCCAAACCCCATTGTTTAGAGGTTTCCATGGAAATTTCAGTTCATGGGCATGATCAATTATTAACTCAGTCTCCAACCCCAGCGGTTGGGAGTGGAGCTGGAAGTTCAAGGCTTCTAATCAAAGCTCAGTCTTTCTGGCCATGGGCTCCTATATTAAAGCTACTTTGGAGCCTGTCAAAGTTTGTCTCATTGGAACAAAAGATGCTCCTATCACCCCTAGCTTTCAGGACATTACAAGGAATTTGGGAGCTCTGTGTCAGGAACTGGGAACAAGGACCAAATATCTTTCTATAATACCACACAAGGTCTCAAAAATTTATCTTCCAAGCACTCTTTCTCAAGAAGCTATTAGTGGAAACACTTCATTCAAACAAGGTAGTAAACCAAGAGAAAGGTCAATGAGTCATTCAGCTCCAGAGATGAGCAGAGGCATCCCATGAGAGAGAGAGGAGAGCCCAGCTAAGGCCCAGTAGAAGCCGCCAGGCAAGTCCTCCAGGAAGGGGAAGGTTAATGGGATACCAGATATGTCTGAACAGGCTGAGAGGAGGCTTAAACAACCGTCAGAGTGCTGGGATTAAATTAGTGATAAATTCATACAAAACTAAGCAATGAAAAAAACCCCACAATCTAATAAATACTGATCTAATTAAATTAGAAACTAACTTTCGAAAGAACTATAGGGAGGTTGGGTGACTGTGGTGGAGCAAGAAGGTGAAAGAAAGCTATACCCTTACTTCCCATAGTGTGATTGCAATGCAATGCCAACCACCAAAGCAAACTAATAACAGACTAGGCAGCAATACAAATGTGTTATTGGGAGGGGGGGCAATAAATCCCAGAGAATCAGCTAAAAGAGTTGAAAGTAACTTCTGTGAAAAGGCAAGCAGATGATTGCCTTATAAGACTATTTGTCTCTTGGAATGATGAGCACATATAACTTTATAAAAACAAAAACTGACTACCTGACTGACTAATAACAAAAAAACAAATAGAAAGTCTAGGACTAAAAAAATAAATAAATAAAGCCATTGGAATTAAAAAGCTCAAGAGATGGATTAAATTGAAGAATACACATAGTCCCCTCTGGAATTTTTTGGTCCAACGAATAAAGCAGGGAGATTTGGATGAGAGTGCGTAGCGCGAGGGCCTTGGGCAGGAAACTAAAGCCTACTGAGCCGAGCGCCAGCCCTCCCTTCCTTCTCTACAGTTTGGCTCATGTCCCAGGAGGAGGTAGGGCAGCTGGTAGTGCCACTTCCTCTCCACCTCTGGAGAGGGACTTCATTTTCAGCACCTTCTGTCCCCTGGTACACCATAGCAGGGACATGAGCTATCAACAATAGCCATTAACATTAATTGAGCACCTGTTTTAAGCACTTTACTTGTATTACTGTATGTGCATTTTATGCTAATAGTCACATTACGAGGTAGTATTACTCTCATAATTTAAACTGAGATGCACAGAATTAAGGAACTTGCTTTAAGTCACCCACTGGTGAGTGGTGGATTTGGGATCTGAATCCAGGCAACCTGTCTTTGGAGTTCACATTCTCAACTATTGTGTGATAATGTGTCTTGTTACAAATACACATACCCCGACCTGAAGTCTCCAGTAACAGAGCAGGGAGTTTATGTTTGAAAACAGTTTAAGGATCCCTCCTGTACAACAAATGAGTGTCAGCTGAAAGCAGGATAAGTTCAGGAAGTAGAGGGATGTGTAAATGCTTATCGATTTTCTTTATTCTCTATCTTATATTTTTTAAAAATATGAAGCAGGTTCCAAAAATGTCATATACAGGAAGTAGGTAAAATATGAGCAATTTTTTTTAAAAATAGTAAAAAAAGTAGATAAATTAATATGCCAGCTGACAAACTCAAAAAGATTGTCGTATCTGAAAATAAAATCCAAATATGAGCTTCCTGGCAGCCAAGACAAAGAAATGTAAGTAACTGCACAAATCTCATAAACTAGGAGAGAGTCAATTGAATGTTTCTGTGATATACAAGTTAAGTGCATGATGGAGAAGAAAAAGTGGACAAAATATCCTGTGATTATAGATTGCGCCGTTGTGATTTTGGCAAAAGTTATCACTTTTCTTTCATCCATTGGGAAGTAAATTTGGCTCATTTCTTAGGCTTACAACATGAAAACAGCAATGTAGCTTGCCTTTATAAATCATTAGAACCATCCTTACGATGAATCAGACGAATGCAGGGTAAATTAGAAAACAACCAACAGGGGTCCCGGTGGGACTTGAACTGAGAGCTAGAAAAATGGAATGTGAACGTATTTCCCACGTTCACAGGGCTTGTTGGCAGCCCCCTTCCTCTGCTGTATGGAGAGCACAAAGGAGGTGATCAATAAATATTTTTGAAAAAATGAACAAATATGAGATTTATTCATATCTATGTAGGATTTTTACCCAGATGGCCAAAGAAAAGACAGGGTAGTAGTTGTGTGCCATGTGAAAATATATCAAAACTTATAAAGAAAGAAAGAATGAAAACCAAATTAAAGTGGAATGAGATTAACATACCAGCTCCTTAGGATGAATTAATTACAGCAATGAAACATTAAATTTAGTGCTGAGCTTCCTGGTAGACAAAGCAAAATGAAAAATACATCAAGTTATATAGTGCTTGTTAGCAAATAAAAGGAAGCATTGAAGTTTGTGTATGAATAGAAATATTTTCTGGTACTGAATTTTAGTTGTTGTTTCATCATATAGTTACCTTTATAAGGTAATACATTGGATAGTGTCTTTGACCATTAGCTTTCAAAATATATAGATGCTTTTCCATATCTGTCTTAGTTAGGGGAGCGGATTGGGACTGAGTAGAATGAACTCCTTCTGGGTGCCAGCCACCCAACAGATGTATTTGTAATGTAAACCCAAATAACACAGCTCTCTGGGCTTTTTTGGAAAGCTTAAGGAAATTTCGGGGAGGCCAGGGAGTAGTAGCCCTACTGATTTTCACAGAGAAACACACAGAAACCCTAATTCCATTTTTCCTCTGAGATTTAACACTATGGGCTTATAAAAGCTCCAATTTGGAAGTGGGGGAAATCTGTGTTCTAACAACCGGGGCTCTTGGGAGTCTGTGATGTTAAGGCCCCAAAGGGAGGCCAGGTGGGATTTCTGCTCGTGCTTTCCTCTCCTGGCAGGCTGGGTTAAACTCAAAGACCCAAGAATGTTAACAAACAAGGTCCAAAAAGGTAGAGGGAAAAAAGAAAACCCAGGTTATTTTTAACCCCTTCTCAATATCCAACTTAAAAACAGAATTGAGAATGGGAGTTGAGTGGCAAGGTTTTCAGTGAGGATTTTGGAGAAAGCCAATAGTATGCTGAGGGTCTCCCACATCCTTTCACACAGGTGGGAGAAACGAAGATGCATCGCCTTCCCCTCTCGAGAGAGGTGCTTAAGGAGAATTTAATGTTGTCACCTTCAGTTTGGGAGGCATGGAGGATTGTGCCAATGTGGAAAACCCAAATGGTTTGGCTAGCAGCCTTGATGGCAGAGCAGGGAGAGAGGGTTGGGTGAGTGGGTGTAGGGCAAAGGATGCCAGCAGCAGACCGGGGTAGAGGGGCCTCAGCTGAGAGACACAGAGATGTCATTAAACTTCCAGGAACCAAGGACCACAGGGGAGAGAACCCATAGAGGAGCGATGCTGAAGAGGGTCTCTGAAAATGACTAAGCTACACAGGCCAAACCCTGAGAAGGTTCACCCGGAACTTTCCTGTGCCCTTCTCCAGTTCTCCACAGCGCCATTTTGAAGAGATCCTGAAAGACAAAGCAAAGCTTCTGTATGATACCCACCCCAGTCACACTGGTACACCGCAGCAGGGACATAAGCAAGACCGAACTTGTTCCTGCCCTGGAACTGGGACAACAAGGATGAGGGCATAGAGTCCACTGAGGGCAGGCTCAGGATGCCAGTGCATTTAGAGGACAGGCCCTTCCCTGGGGCAGAGGCAGGAAGCCCAGGTCACTCCTTGGCACCAGAGAGCCTGGGAAGTGAAGACAATGGTGGAGAATCTCCAGGACCCTGGCAGAAAGGGTGAGGTGGCCGGGGTTGGGGTGGGGTGGGGAGGGGCAGAGCCAGTTCTGGGCTTCTGGCAATACCCAAGGGTCAGGCCCAGCCACCAGGGGCTGACAAGGGAGGCAAAAATCTCCTCCAACAGATGACAAGGGTGAAGGGCAGGCCAGACACCTGGGAAAGTCAGCCCCGGTGATGCGCCCTTGTGCCCCAGGCTCTGGGAAAGAAGATGAGTTTAGAACCAGAATCAAAAGAAGGTATAATTTAGACTCTGCAAGTAGACACAACGTGTCATACCTGCCCTCACGCTGCTGAGAGTACCCGAACACTTTGGAAGAAAGGCGCAGTGAAAATACAAGGTAATATTATTATAGTCTTAATTATAATTAGAACCTACAAGTCAAGTCTTGAAAGACATTTATAGCTTATCCTGACTTGTTTAGGTCAGCTTCCCAGAAAGAAGAAGAAAAATACTTGGACATTTTTAATTTAGGCCAGAAACAGTTCCATGGGTCAGGGCTGGTGTCTGGAGCCCCCCTATTTTAAGGATGTCCTTTGGGGCTCAGGTATGTTAAAGGCTAACTGGAGTCTAAAAGCTCTACGTGGTAGAAAACAGGCTTGTTTTTTTAGCTTTGGAGGGCTGTGGGCCAACTGGAAGCTTCTACCCACTGTGAAGTAATTCGGCTGGTAAGATAGCTGGTAAATTGTCCATGACTCAGGGCCCCTTGGGTGATGAGGTCTGCAATGCAGAGCATGAGGGAGGATGCTGAGCAAATATCTGGGGGAATCCGAACAGTTCTTGATTATTCCAGAGCTTATTGTCCCGGTGGAAGATAATCCAGACTTGTTGACTTTTCCTTTCACCTCCTGCGCCGCTTAGAGAGTAGGAGGTGGCGGAGTATGGCTGGAGGGGGAGAATGCTTCCTGCCTATTTAGCTGTGATGGCAGCTCTAATGAAAAAGCCCACAGGAGAAGGTTAGGGTTATGGGCCAATGAGGTATCTACCTCTGTGGATTTCAGTCACCCATGCTGCTCCTGTGCCCGAAACACATCGGAAGTGAACAATCTGATTGTCAGAACCACTGAATCCAGAGCTGCGTAGCCATGACGGAGAAAGTCATGCCACGGTGAAAGAGCTCGGTTTGCCAGCTTTGTGACTGATGAAGGCAAGTGTTGCATAACCATAGCTTATGAAAAAATGTTTTTAAAAAATCCATGTGCCTGTGTCATAGTCACTGAGGACTTAATGGAGGTGTAACCAGGGATTGTTTTGCTTCTATCTCACCTCCTATGCTGACAATGTAGGCTACCCAGAGTCCCTGTCATGCCTGGCACTGCCTCATCTCATGAACCCATTTCTTGATCCCTTCTCCTTCTTCACCCAGTTCCTATACCCCAAACTTATTCATCCTTTGTCTCTTCCTCAGGGACTCCGATAGTTTGAAAAGTCAGCCATATTGAGTGAACATATCTCTTTTTCCGGATAACATTTATTCTACCTTGTAGAGATGTGTCTTCACCTAGGAGACTGGTGGGAGAGTTTGAGGCATCAACAGCCCACCAGGTGGGGTAGATGTGTGCAGGAGACCTCCCAACACAGCCAGACACCCCAAGTCTGACAAGTTTCAGAACAACAGGATTTTCCCTCTAATAGTATTTTGAGTTTTTTAGCAACTATCCTCATTCAGTTAAGTTTTCCTCTTTCTAAGGTTCTAATCCCTAGGTTTGTCATGACTCACATTTAAAATAAACAAATTTTAAGTTTTTTCCCCCTATGTGTTGTAGCAATTTTTCCCTGGGTGGGAAGAAACTTCAAGTCTGCTCCAAAAACTTTGAAAAAGGAAACTCTGATTTCTTCTGTGAGCACTATTTTTCACTCATGGGAGTGGTTTACTGAAGTCAAGAGCATTTCGTTATGACTTCTGGGTAATTCTGTGCCAAAATTCACAATGTCAAGAGAACACAGTTATTAGGAGCAAAACATACACCCGCTTATCTATTTCTCCACAGGCTCCAGCCTCAGGGGTCAGAGCCAAGCGCGAGCTCTTCATGCTAAAAATGTTCACGATTTGGTTTCTGCCAGCAGTGAGGACTGTAGTGTGAATGTGAGAATTCTTGCTCTAAACTGGCTAGACCCACACTTTTAAAATGTCATTCCTCAGGATCCTGTTTTATCTGAGAAACCAGATTTCACGAGTGGCACTGAGACGAGCTGGTGATGCTGTGCAAGTCCTGCATCCTGCGGGGAGAGGTTCTTTTGAGGCCCTTTTCAGTACAACTGACATACTTTTCATATTCACGCACCTTTTAAGGACAAGGTTAAGACCTCAAGATTGCTCTATAAATCAGACAAAATGGAAATCAAAACCGGTGCTTCCACAAGCTCCTTAACTTCATCTTCTGCTTTATCACACTTCATGCAACTACTAATACAAGAGAAAATTGGAAAACTCTTTTTGCTTTCCAGTAATGGGGTAATACAGGTTCAAAATACACTAAAATACAGAACCAAAAATGCATTAAGTATTTAAATACAGATTTTAATAAAGCAGAAGGATAATCCTGGTTTCCCGTTTAAAAATGAACGTCACAATACAGGGACTTCTGGCCAAGATGGAGGTATAGGTAGACACACTTTGCCTACTCACACAACCAAAAGAAGGACAACAAATTTAAAAACACAAAACAACCAGGACTACCAGAAAATCCAACTGTATGGAAGTCCGACAACGAAGGAGTTAAAGAAGAAACATTCATCCATACTGGTAGGAGGGGTGGAGATGGGCAGCCAGGGAGGAGAGGATGCACAGCAAGGTGGCAACTGGCAAACTGGGCTGTCCCACATTTGTTTGCAGATAAACTGAGAAGAACAACTGGGGAGAAAGACATACCACGCAACCCAGGGTTCCAGCACAGGGAAATAAAGCCTCAAAAGTTCTCGCTATAAAAGCCTGTAGGGGTTGCAGTGGTGGGAGAAACCCCCAGCCTCACAGGAGAGTTTGTTGGAGAGACTCACAGACTCTTAGAACATACGCAAGCCTACCCACCTGGGAATCAGCACTGGAAAAGCACAATTTGCTTGTGGGTATCAGGGGAGCTGACTGAAAGCTGGCTGAGAGCTGAGCAAAGGGCATTGTTCCCTCTAAGACTCCTCCCCCACATACAGCACTGCAACTAGTGAGTGGGTTGCCCTGCTCTGGTGAATACCTAAGGCTCCACCCCTTACAATGTGGCAGCCTTATGGAGATAAAATATACGACCCAAATGAAAGAACAGATCAAAGCTCCAAAAACAGAACTAAGCAACGAGGAGATAGCCAAGCTATCAAATGCAGAGTTCAAAACACTGGTAGTCAGGATGCTCACAGAAATGGTTGAGTATGGTCACAAAATGGTGGGAAAAGTGAAGGCTATGCAAAATGAAATAAAGAAAAATATATAGGGAACCGACAGTGAAGTGAAGGTAAAACTGAGACTCAGATCAACAATTTGGAGCAGAAAGAAGAAATAAACATTCAACTGGAACAGAATGAAGAAACAAGAATTCAAAAAAATGAGGAGAGTCTCAGGAACCTCTGGGACAACTTGAAATGTTCCAACATCCGAATCATAGGGGTCCCAGAATGAGAAGAGGAAGAGCAAGAAATAGGAAACTTATTTGGAAAAATAATGAAGGAGAACTTCCCTAATCTGGAAAGGCAAATAGACTTCCAGGAAGTCCAGGAAGCTCAGAGAGTCCCAAAGAAGTTGGACCCAAGGAAGCACACACCAAGGCACATCATAACTACATTACCCAAGATTAAAGATAAAAAGAGAATCTTAAAAGCAGCAAGAGAAAAGGAGACAGTTACCTACAAAGAAGTTCCCATCAGAATATCAGCTTATTTCTCAAAAGAAACTTTGCAGGCAAGAAGGGTCTGGAAAGAAGTATCCAAAGTCATGAAAGGAAAGGACCTACATCCAAGATTACTCTATCCACCAAAGCTATTATTTATAATGGAAGGGCAGATAAAGTGCTTCCCAGATCAGGAAAAGTTAAAGGAGTTCATCATCACCAAGCCCTTATTATATGAAATGTCAAAGGGACTTATCTAAGAAAAAGAAGAAGATCAAAGCTATGAACAGCAAAATGACAACAAATTCACAACTATCAACAACTGAACCTAAAACAAAACAAAACAAAACAAAACAAAAACAAACTAAGTAAACAATTAGAACAGGAACAGAATCACAGAAATGGAGATCACGAGGAGGGTTATCAGCAGGGAGGGGGAGGGTGGAGAATGAGGTTAAAGGTACACGGAATAAGAAGAATAAGTGGTAGGTACAAATAGATGGGGGAGGTTAAGAACAGTATAGGAAATGGAGAAGCCAAAGAACTTATGTGTACAACCCATGGACATGAACTAAGGGGGTGGGGGGAGCATTGCTGGTGGAAGGGAAGAGTACAGGATGGAGAGGAATAAAGAGGGGAAGAAAATGGGACAACCGTAATAGCATAATCAATAAAATATATTTAAAAATTAAAAAATTAATGTCACAATACAAAAAGTATTTTTGACTGTGTACAGTCACTATCAGATAAACCTCAGATTCTCAGTTGTAAGGTAAGAAAAGTTACCTCAAAATGGAAGAAATTGTCCTCTTTTAGAATCATTAGATATATTGTTTTACTTGGGTAGGATTTGCAATAAAAGAGTTAAGCTGGTGGTTATGTGCATACTGTGGATACATCTTCAATCAGATACTCTACAATGTTTTAAAATGAGCTTCATTAAGTTATAATATAACTGCTATATATAGTTTTCCCACGAAATGCCAGATTTAGTGAAAATGTGTCATTTTGGCAAGCAATGATTATCAAAATGAGCTAACTATATGTTCAGCAAAGTTAAAGTTGGGGTTAAAAAAAATGACCATTTATTGTTTGAATTACAATAAATTCTTGTTTGCCTGGAATCCAAACTGCTAGAAACATCAAATAACAGAAATGCTTTGGAAATATTCTGTTTTTATGGTTTTTATGATGTGACTAGTAACTAAGTTGATAAAGCGATGCATGTAACTACAAAAACAAAAACTTCTGGGCTGCGTCTAAATAGCTATGGAGTTTCACCCCAGGATGTTCACCATCTGAGGTCAGAGTCCTCTGCTCCAGGTTTTGTGCTCATAGGAGGGCGCTGTGTGGTCCTGAAGAGTTGGTGCACCCAAGGTCCAAGTACAACACCACAGAGCAAAGAGGTAGAAAATGGTAGTGGTGAAGGGTGTGGACTCTGATGGCAGCTGACTTCGGTTCAAACCCCTGCCAGACCACTTGCTTGCTGTGTGACTTTAGGCCAACTATTAATTGTCTTTAACCTCAGTTTCCTTACCTGTTAATATGCAAATAAAGTCATATCATAGAATTGCTGTGAAGAATCTATGGATGTAGAGGACCTGACATAAGGCTGGCACATAGAAGGCACTCCATAAACATCAATGATTATTGTTCCCAAATGTTCTTTTCCCAATGGATCCTACCATGCATTCTATGCCTTGAATGGACTGAAGAAGTGATAGGACCGTATTAGGAGGGTTACCATGGAAACACTTGTCGCCTTTCTATTGTCCCAGGTGCAGCTCCTAAAATTTGATCACTTGAGCAAGTGTAAACAGAGTATATTGGGATGTTGAGCAGAAGTGTTACTATTAGTGGTAACGCAGCAAACACCTTCCTGCAAGCGCTACGTGCTCTGCCTGTGGAACCAGTTAAGCTAAGTGTGCTGGCCCATCTCAAACCCCGAATTCCCAGTGACTCCCCATGACTCTAACCATCAGGCTCACCATTCCATTTTGGCCTTCTGACCAATGACAGATTTTCTCACTTCTCCTAATGATTGTGTACTCTAGATTAAGGGGTGCAGATGTCCTTTACTGCAGGCCAATGCAGAGAATGCGGGAAGGAAACATTTGTTTCTCTTCCCAGCTTGGCTGTCAAGTCTTTGGAAGCTGGCCAGGTAGAAGATGGTGCCATGGGGAATTGCAAAACCCAGTGTCAGCTGTCTGGATATTGCAGGCTATACAGACTTCTGTGGTGACGTTTTTCTCTAGCATTCAAGCAGAGTGGCAGGAACCCCCATTCCACATTTGATGGCTCCAGCACACCCTTCCCCACAGTCTCAGGGTACTCTCAAGGAGAGTATGCATCCCATAATCATGTTTTGCTCAAATTTCTTGCTTGCACTATGCCTTTGAGCTAACCCTGTGTTTTGCCCCCTAGGACTGCTCCCCTCTCCACACTGCTTTGTCACATGCTGGACACTGCCCTAATTCCTTCAGTTTCCCCAAGCACCCCAACAAGAGGCTGTAGTGTGTAGCAGTGTCTGGAGCAAGGGGGAAGTTATAGCATAGCACAGGAACGACAGAGAGCATTGTTGTGAAAGTCCATCAGTTCTTGTTCCCTTGGGAAATTTCCTGCTGACCATATCATCCCGGAGGTCCATCTTGATGCCATTTTCTCAGGTTCCTCCTTCTCTCCCCTCCAGGCTCTTCTTCCCTCTCTAGGAGTCAGTCTTCTTCTCCAAATTCTAATTTGCATGACATCTAACTCTCCTTCCCTTGCTCCCCACGAAACCAGATCTACCTTTACAGACTTACCGGCTCACCAAGGCATTTTGCTAAGCAAAGGCCCCTTACTCTGGGGGTCTGATCTTGAGCTGCATAAAGACTTGGCAGAAGCTTTGAAATCACATGATCAAAATCATACAGGACTCTTGTTCCCTACAGTCTCTGTAAGAGAGAGGAGGGTAGTATGTTGGTTAGGATAGGGCATAGGTGTGGTTTGACATTAGAAGCCCAAAATAACAGTGGCTAAATGAAAAGGAAGTTTGGTTTCTCTCATCTGTAGATGGCTGAGCTGGAAATGGGACACTGCTGTCTGAAGTCATTCTCGGGGGTGCAGGTTCCTTTCATCTTATTTCACTGCTTTCCCTAAGGTGTCATCTTCATCACCTGGTTCCTGCTGGTGCATGGCCACATGCTAGTCCAGCCAGCAAGAAGGAGTAGGAGGTGATGGGGAGGGCACACCTCTTCCCTTAGGGCATAACCTGGAAGTCACTTCCATCACTTCCACTCACACCTATTGGCCAAAACGTAATCACATGCCTGCAAGAGAGTGTTTATTTCAGGTGACTGTTGCCCACCTAAAAATTGGGGCTATGCTGGAACTGTAGGGTTTAATGACAGCCACTAGCCACCTGTGGCTATTTAAATGCCATTTGAAATCGAGGTCTCCTGTCAGCCTAGCCGCACTTCGAGTGCTCAATGGCCACATGTGGCTCATGGTGACCAGAACGGATGGTACAGATATACAGTATTTTCATTATTGCAGAAAGTTCTATTGAATAGTGCGGCTATAGAAAAAAGGGTGCAATACTGGGGTGCAGTTGGCAGTCACTGTCACAGGCAAAATAAGATGTATTCTGCCCTTACAAGAACAAGTCCCTTAGGGTTGGGGACTTTTTCCAGCCCCACAGTGTGACTGTGTTGTAGTTACTCCCTTGTCTGAGCATGCCCTGCAGCTGGTCACCAGGCAATATCATGGAGAAAGGGTAGAACACTCTCCTGGTACATACTAGTCAGTCAATAAATGTTAGTTCCCTTCCCTTTGCCTCCTCCATCCTCGCCCCCCCGCCCCCCTGCCACGCACGCTCACATCCCCCTCTCTTCTTAATGGAACTTAGTTACAGAGTCCTCTGCTACTGTTATTAGTCGCCCAACATCACAGAAGAGGATGCGAGGAGCCTTGGCCTTTCCGAGATGAGGGGATCCCAGTTCCCTCTTCCTCAGCTCATCAGGTGTCTGCTTTGATGCAGTGGGAAGCCTGACAGTGACAGATCACAACCGTCTCGTGTCTTTTTAAGAATGCATGGAAAGAAAACAATCACATACACTTGCAGAAGAGAGGGAGGTCATCCTAGCTAACCCAGCCTGCAGCCAGCTGATACATTAGTCTTGTTAACTGGAGACCTCGTAGGTCATGACAGTCCCTGCTGGATCTTTATTCCAAAGAACTGCTGGACACTGACGGACGGATCACTTTGTCTCCTTGACCCTTGACTTCTCGGTGCTCTGTGACCTTGGATCCCCTTTCTCAAGACTCGGAATTTACAAGCTGTGACATTCCAGAGCCCCTGGACAGTGAAGGGCAGAGGTAGTAAGAGAAGAGACTATAATAGAATGAGGGAGTAGACCAAGGGTATATAAAAATTTCAGCATTAGTCCCTCAAGTCAAATATCTGTGTTTGGGCTTTGGGGGAAGAGAGGGGGAAACATGAAGCTACTAATTCTTAAACTTCATGGAATTACATATCTGTTTGAAAGTTTGAGCCTGTCTCTTCAGAAAAATGCATGTACACACAAAATATACAAGCATCCTGGAAAGTTCATGGAACCACTTAATTAAACTATGTTGCCATTTGGCTCATTGCCCCAAATGGTCACTGTGGTTTCTTTAAGTTTTATGAGAGAGCATTGTCAGACTTAAAGAAGTTCCCTGGTTCCTCAATCTCATTAAGGGCCAGACTTAATAGAAGCCAGTCATAAACTGATGTCACACATCATAATGCAGGCTCCACTCTGGTTTCTTTGTTTCTGGGAACATGAGGAACTCTTTCCCCAGAATTGCACCCCTGGGATGAAGGCAGCCACTTCCCCTGAGGCTGAGAAAATGCCCCAAGGTTCAGCAAGGAGAAAAATTACCCAGCTTGGAAGATAAGGAAATGAAAATGCATGAGATTCAATTGCCCAAACTTCAAATGAGAAAATAAAATTCCTGATTCGAAATCTCCTTGGGGAGGAGAGTTCTTTGCTGTGTTGTGGGAACAAAAGGTTATTGCATGGTTCATGTTTTCTCATTAGAGCGTGGGTTGATGAGGGGCTTGCTGGGGCCTCTTGGCTCAAGCACAAGGAGTGAAGCGTGGAGCTGGCTACACATGCAGTGACTGCATTATTATGATACACGCTGTGTCACCTGGGGCTGCCACCGATAACACTTTTAGCTCTTCCTACTTTATCCAGCGCTGCAGCTCCTGGGGTAGCTGGGGTTCAGAGCCTCGTAGAAGTTCTGTCCTCTGGCTGCGCATTAGAACCACTTGGAGAACCTTAAAACTACGGTTGCCTGGACACCGTCACCTGACTGGTCTGAAGTGGGACCCAGGAGTCCCAGGAAATGGAAGCTCCCCAGGGGACTCCAATGCACACTTAGGGTGGAGAACCACTATTTTAAAGTGTGGCTAGAAACGATTGCAGGTATTCTGAGCATCGGTAGAGAATTTAGATTCTTCATCATCAGAGAAAAGCTAAAAGGGCTGTTCTTTTAACAAACATGACTGCCTTAGAGTTAGGAAAACTGCATTATCAAAGAAGGTTGACCAGAAAAATGGGTTTGTGGGTCTGACATTCGTCCTCCTTTCAGTTATTAAATAACAGAATCCAATCAGCTTCGGTAATGAAACTGAACTTCTGTTAAATACTTAATAAGATGAAATTTCCCAGAGAGAATTAATCAAGAATAAGTTTAATACTATTCCAATTAGGTGTGGGTTAAATAATGCACCATATAAAAATTCAAACCAAACAGAGAGAAAGAAGGTTGTGGGGGTCTCTCCTGGCTGGGGTGTGGCTTGCTGACAAGCACCAAAGTGGGGAATGTTGGCCATGCATATTACTTGGCCATAAAACCTAGTGGTTTTGCACTTTGACAGGGTTAATACTATTCCAAAGAGGTGTAAGTTAAATGTCACTTCTCCTCCAACTGGAGTCTTTGTTTTTAGGGAGCAGCCAGAGGGTTAAGGGTGACATCTGGAGACCACTGGGTACAGAGCAGCCTGTGAGGTGGGTGTGCTAGCGTGGCTTCCCCGGAAGCTTGACCTTAAACAAAGATTTGAGGACAAGTTGTTCATTTGGAGGAAGAGCCCAGGAAACATTGGAAGGGAAAGGGAGAGGGGAGATAGGAAAAGAAAATATGGCTAAAAGAATATGTTATCAAACAGTTACCACTGAAGGCAACTGGGGTTAATTCCACTGTCTAGACATCTTCAGTCACTGCTATTGAGATACAAGGAAGCGGTGGGCCTCCATCAATTTGAGGGCTGCTTCCAGGATATTAACTCTCCTTTTCTGGCTCCCAGGTCGAATATGCTCTCTTGGCGAGATCAAGTCTTGAAGAGACAGAGTGGCAGGTGTGTGAAATAAGCAGCTTTTGGTGTGTAGAAGCGAGAGCAAAGAGCATACGAGCGAGGCGCTGACAACGTCTGCCATGACGGGCAATACCGAGGGCACAGCTTTAATCGTCCATTTGTCCATCCTAAACAATCGAATGATTATCAAATGGCACACATGTACAATTCAGAATAAGGGCTGATCCACATGTTTACAGATTGCTATGCAGACAACTGGGGGTATACCAACCTACCACATTTATTTTTTTATCTGCCTGCCAGTCCCAGCTGATTCTATCCTCGAATCCAGGAAGTACTGTTTCCTCTAACTCTCCAAAAATTTGTTGTTGTGCTGAAAAGTTCTTCCATGCATCCCCATTTCCCCTCCGACACTCAAAACTCGATTGCAAGTTAGCTGGTGGATCTGAGTCTTTGGGTCCCACTGGATCTGGCCTACCAGAGATAAGGGGAGAAAAATTACTTGAATGTGTTAAGATTTACTGACACTAAAAGAGACAGGAATCATCTGACCCTGTCGGGGCTGGGCCTTCCGACTCTTTTTGCCATTATTAACTGCCCTGCCCTGTCAACCCACGCTTTGCCGTGTCCTCAGACCAACTCAAAGCATGGATTCTTTAGCAGCTGTCTGATGTTTCTTTCTAATAACCAAGTGATCGAAGAGATCCTCACCAGGGAGAAGCCAAAAGTGAGCTGGAATCTAGGGCTACGGCAGCAAGATGGGGCGCACTGTTTTGGGTAAGTGAAATTCGAATGCAGTCGTTTTCCATGTAATTCTTTCATATGGCCAAACAAAAACACCCACCGATTGGGTTTGAAAAAGGGCTAGCGCTATGCAAAGCCAAATAATCTCACTCCATCTTGCTTTCCTTTCCACAGGGCAGGGTTTTGCTTGAAGAAGAAGTCAGGGAAGGAAGTAGTTGGGGGAGGGGGACTGGCACCACCTGGCACAGAGAACCAGGTTCCTGCATCCGCTCCATTTGCTTATCTCAGAAAGTGCCATCAACAAGACTGTGAGGGGTTGCCCCTTCTCTGAGAATTCATGGGTATCTTAGAGTCCTGCCTCTCAAATTATTTGCTGCATCCTTTAAAAGTTAGCAGCACATTGTGGTGTAGGGGACGATGAGGCCATTTAAACCATACATTATCTCTTTTTCTTGACTGTAGAATGCCCAGAAAATCTTCAGTGAAATTTTTAGTTTTTAGAGAGTGCTTCTCTAAATACTATCATTAAAAGACACACATTAAATACATTATACTTCCTTCTAAATTATGATTTTTAGAGACAGAGCTAATGCAGCCTTAGAATCTTATCCATTTCTGGAAGACTTTAAAAATTCTCTTTATGACTTTTTTTATTATAAAAATAATTCACCTCATAAAAATTAAAAAAAAACCCCAGAGATCAAGAAAACTGTGGGAGACCCTATGGGGCTGTGGGCAGCACAAAGCCGGCACTGTCAGCTGTGCATGTCACTCGGCAATAAAACCTAGTGACTTTGCCCTTTGCCAGGGGCATTAATATCCAAATGGCTTCATCAAACTGGCCTTTTACAAACATCCTGCCTCCTGGGAATGGAGAGGAGGAGGCTGCAGGTTCCTGACCTATCCTATTAGACATGTCACGCACCGTCTCTCCACACACATTCACTGAGTGCCAAGCACTGAGAAGACACTGGGGAGCGGGGCAGACATGACCCCTGCTCTCCCTGGTCTCGCCTCCTCACTGCTGGTGGTGAAGGACATAGACCTAAATAAAATAGCTACACTCTTCAAAGCACAGTTATAATCAGTGAGGGGAACCATTGAGGAAAGGAGCCTGGTTCCAAGAGAACATGTAACAAAAGACTCTGCCCTAGACTGGAGGATGAGGGAGACTTTCCTAAGGAAAGAATGCTGAGGTCAGAAGGAAGCAGCACTGACAACGGGAAGGGGAGTCATAGGCATTGCAGGTGGCGAGAGCAGCATGTGCAAAAGCCCTGTGGACAGAGGCACCCTCTGCATTTATAGGGGCTGAAGGGAGCCTTGTGGGACCGGGGGACTGGGAATGGTGGATACTGCAGTCAGGCCAGGCAGGGCTGACTTAAGGGCCTGAGAAAGCTCAGGAAAGTTTAAGCAGGATTTGTGAGCATGTGGATGAGTGGGGGGGCAGGGGGAGACATGTTCATGCTGGTTGCAGTTGGAGGGAGGAGTGGGCAGGGGAAGAGGCGTGGCGGCATTGTAGATGGGCGTGCCTCCAGCTAATGGGCTATTGCTGTTGCCCTGGCCAGAACAGACGGAGGCTTGCCTGATGCTGGCATGTGCCTCCAAACCCTCTTACAGCTGCAAACAGAGCATTACTGTTTCTGCGACTGGCTTCCAGACGCCAGTCCGCCACGCCAGCCCGACTGCATCAGCTCCCCCGGGGGAGCTTCCTGGGCTCCTGTACAGATTCTCGTTTAGTGGGTCTCAGGAGGGCCCTGGAATCGGCAGTTTCTAAGCTCCTTCAGGTGACTCAGATGTGCATCCACATTTTTTCCATTTTCTCCACAAAGATTTGCTTGGAAAGAATTACATTGAGCACTCGGTGGTAATTCAATTCCACTCTTCTAACAGTGTGACCTTAATCAAATGGCTTCACCTCTTGAGTCTCAATTTCATCATCTGCAAAGCGGGTGTGATACTTTTCCCCTTGTGTGCCTCATGGGATTGTATTGAGGCTTTAATGAGATAATGAATTTGAAAGATTAACACAAATACCTGATATTCTTTACCTGCAAACAAACAACAGTTTTCAGTGTGGAAAAGGCATTCGGGTTTCGTTACTTGGTTTCTTTGGACCTTTTTTCTCTCGGCTATGTTAAATAAGCGAAGGCTTTCTAAACACACTGATACTTGGTTCCAAATGCCCCCTCCCAATTTACTGAGGTGGGGGTTCTCCTCCTTCCTTCCTTTCTTGAGAGTTTTCCTTTCTTCCAAGCAATGGTTTCCCCTCTCGCTTTCTCGTGCACTCGTCACCACCGAGGCCAGCATTGACCATTCCCTCTGCCTTTGGCTGTACACCAGCCAACGTTGGCTATACGTCAGGCACTCAACTAAACTCTTTACGTATAGTATAAAAAATTATCCCTAACACCCCCTTTCACAGATGAGGAAAGTGAACCTTAAAGAATTCAAGTAATTTACTGGCAGTCATATGGCCATAATTTGAACCCATGAACCACTCTGTTTCCCTGTCATTTGTAGGAACATGTGGCGTGGGGGGTGTCTTCTTCCCTGGAGTGTGACTCTCAAAGCTAGGGTGGCCTTTATTTCCACTTTCTACCTGACGTTTTGATCTCTGTGTCCCAGAGCTCTGACCAGTAGGTTCAAACTTCCCTTTTGCCTTTCATTCAGAGGAATGGGCTACCATCGGGCAGTGGTGACTCTCCTGCTCAGTGGAGAGCCAAGATGCCCATAAGATTGCGAGGACACCTCCTAGTCAACTCCGTATGAATCACACAGAGTAGGTATTTGACAGTTTCTTGATGAAAGAAGCTTTGGCGAGATGACTAAGGGAAAAAAGCATTTATCAATCCATTGTTGGCCTCTAACCCTTTGCTCTGAATTAGCAATGTTAACTTAAAAGATGAGTACTTTACAGTTTACACCATGCATCAGTGTAATATCCATGCCATGAGATGATTTTTATCCCCATGTGAAGGGAGACAAAGCTGAGGCTCAGGAGGTTAAGTGACTTGTGACACCGCAGCGTGATTCGAGAACACTGGTGTTGACGTCAGACGGCTGGGTGAGCACCGAACACGCTGTGCGTCATGTGCATCGCATGGCTGTGTGCCCTGAACAGGTATGTATGCCCTAGAAACCCCGGTTTCCTCACAGGTAAAATGAAGATGATTAGAGCACCATAGAGGTAGCATTTTCTTAAAGATAAATGAGATCATACACAAAAAGTGCCTGGCACACACAGCAAGTGCTCAGTAAATACTGGCTCTTGCTGGTGTACTTGGTCACCTGATTTCAGCTGAATGTTCTTTATGCCAGATTTGAAGTCAGTGGCTAGTATGTTTATATTGAACAAGTGGCATATATTGAAGTCAATGGTATAACATCACAGGAGAATTTACAGCAATATTTACCTAAAAAGTTGGGCTTTGCCCTGATGAAAACCAAAAGCAGGTAGTCCGGGGGCAGGGAGGAAATACCAGAGGTGTCGTTGACAAACTTGGGTCCTTATTTCAGACCTGAGAGTGGATGGTCTTTGCTACTTACAACTACAGTGTCCAGTACAGTGACCCTGGCTTGCTGTCACCAACTGATTGCAAAGGTTACCTGAGACATCACTTGAGAACGAAATATCATTCCTTTATTCAACATTTATTGGGCACCTGCTGTGTGCCAGCTACTGTGCTGAGAGTCAGGATGTAATGATGAGCAGAAAAAGCAGAGTCCACAGCTGCATCAAGTTCTCGGTCTAGCAGGAACATCGGAGGGGCTGCTCTTAGCCCTGGGGAATCTTGGCTTGCAAGGAGCCACACCTCTGGTGGGACGTGGGACCACTCGGGTAGGCAGTGGCCAGGGTCTGGTATGATCCATTTTCTCTTAGTGGTAAAGCTATGAGTAAGTCTCAAAGCCCATTTCTTCTTGGAGGAAATATAGGCAAGAACTGTGCCTAGAAATAAAACCAGAGAGGAGGGATCATTCTTTGGGTGAGACCCCAGGACCTGTGAAAACATCTCCTAATGGCAGATAAGGGAGGGAGATGCTCCTGCCTTATCCTGACCTAATCTGACTGTCCGTCCTTTTAAATGTTATTCCAAAGGATGTGCATTCTTGGCTAGATAAGATAGGAAAGGAAGACCCTTTGGTTTTTCATGGTGAGATTTATTTCTCTTCAGTGGTGGTTCACGGAGAGACGGTGGATTAGTAGAGAGATCTATTGATAGGTGTGTATTTAGTGCCATGTTATTGTTAAACTATATTCCTCCGGGTGTTTTTTTTTTCCTTCTTTCTCATCATCTTCTTCTTAAAGCAAGTCCTTTAACATCTGTGGCA
This sequence comes from Mormoops blainvillei, assembly GCA_004026545.1. Lineage (NCBI taxonomy): Eukaryota > Metazoa > Chordata > Mammalia > Chiroptera > Mormoopidae > Mormoops > Mormoops blainvillei. The sequence continues at coordinate 90,201 of PVJD01000264.1, forward strand.
GTACTGGTTTGGTGTTAACAAACTCCTTTAGCTTTTTCTTGTCTTGGAAGCTCCTAATTTCTCCTTCAATTTTAAATGATAGCCTTGCTGGGTAAAGTAGCCTTGATTGTAGGTCCTTGCTTTTCATCACCTTGAATATTTCATGCTACTCCCATCTGGCCTGAAATGTTTCTGTTGGGAAATCAGATGACAGTCTAATTGGTGCTCCCTTGTAGGTACCTGCTTTTCTCTTGCAGCTTTTAGGGTTCTCTCCTTGTCTTTAAGCTTTGTCATTTTAATTATGATGCATCTTGGTGTAGGCCTTTTTGGGTCCAACTAGTTTGGGACTCTTTAAGCTTCTTGAACTTATGTGTTTTTTTCCTTCACCAGATCAGGAAAGTTTTCAGTCATTATTTCTTCAAATAGGTTCTCAGTCCCTTGCTCACTGTCTTCTGGTATTCCCATGATGCAGATGTTGTTACGTTTTGTGTTTTCCAAAATGTTTCTTAAGCTCTCCTCATTGTTTAAAAATTCTTTTTTTCTTTTTGCTGCTCTGCCTGGGTGTTTTTTTTGCCTTGTAAGGTTTTTTCTACCTTGTCTTCCAAACCACTGATTTGATCCTCTGCTTCATCTAACCTACTGTTTATTCCTTTCAGTGTATTATTTATTTCAAATATTGCATTCTTTATTTCTGACTGGTCCTTTTTTGTGGTTTCTATGTATTGTTTTATTTTTTTCACGCTGTTGTTGAATATCCTTATAATCATTACTCTAAACTAGCTGATAAATTGCTTGCCCCCATTTCATCTAGTTCTTTTGGAGAATTCTCTGGTTCTTTCATTTGGGGTCTGTTTCTCTGTCTTCCCATTTCAGCTGCTTCTTTGTATTTTCCACCTTAGTTATTAACCTAATTATTAAATTAAACTAATCATTAAACTAATTAGTGTTATACCTTCGGTTTTAAGCAGCAGCCTCTGCTTAAGCACCTCAGGGTGGGGCAGAGCAATCCCTGCAGGCAGGGCTGTTGCTTCCCCTCAGGCTGATGCCATTCGGAGAGGAGGGCTCTGCCTAGGGGAGATGGCCACTGCAGTGTGGGGCACACTCAGGGCAGGGGTCCCGGCAGGCCTTCCTTCAGTTCTCTCCCCAGAGCCACCAACCCCAGGCTGTCCTCAAGTGTCTCTAGTCCACCTCTGCCTTCCCTCTGCCGGAGGCCAGGGTAAGTGGCTGCAAACAAAATTTTGTGCATTGTCTCTCTCTGCGTCTTCAGCCATCTCTCTCTGGCAGACAGAAATCCTGCTGCTTTTCACAGATGAATGTTATCTGGATTCCTTTCCAGCTCTGACGCTGTAGGCCGGGAGCCCAGCTTGGGGTTTAAACCCCATGCTTCTCAGGAGGAACCCCCCAGCCACTGAAATATCCCTCCAAAACTTCAACCGCCACTGATGGCAGCCCAACCAGCCCTTTCGCACCAAATCTGCACTCCCTACCAGTGTCGTTGTGGTGAAGTGGTTTCTTCTGTCTTGATTAGTAGAGAAATCTAAATTATCCAGAATTAACAATGGGAAAGGCACAATAATATTTATGAGAGGCTAAACAGCATTTATGGTCTTAGCCTCTTAGTTACTGATATAGAGACAACCAGAGCTAAAATGTTTGTTTCGGGGTCCTCTTCCTAAGAAATGTGTTTAATTGTAAAGAAAATCTGTTATCACATCCAGATCATATTTTCTGAGTGTCCCAAGCCCAATATTGAAGCTGGCGGGAAGGACCTAGGTATAATTTGTGTCATGCCTTTTCATTTGTAGGACAGGCAAATGTCATATGTAGGACTTGCCTCATAGAGTCAGCTCGGGGACCAAATGAGGCCATGTATATAAAACACTTAACACAGTGCCTGACATTTATAAAGACAACATTTGCTAACCACTTGTAGGGGATGTCTGGTGTTGGTCTGTCTGGCACCCGTATCTCCTTTGGGGAACTGTCCCGCTCCCATTCCACATGGCCTTGCCGAGTAATGAACCCAGACTGGGCTGACCTTTCTCCCACGTACAGTAGGAGAGAGTCAGGCCAACATGCAAAGATGTGCAGAGATGAGACCTGGATAAACAGAGAGAGGAACCTGGTATACTTGGACCAGCTTTGGTTCCTAACTCTTATTCAATTCTGTAAGCACCTTGGGCCAAATCACAAAGGTGAACAAAAAGTTTGAGTTGGGTTTCTATAACTTACTGTTAGGATCATGAAAATGTGAAGACATGGAGGTGTAGTCACATGACAGGAGGGGGGTGGGGCAATACCCTTTCAGGTGCCCACAACTGAGAAGTGAGAATGTTCTCAGGGCATTCCCTGGGTTTTAGTCACATTAAACAGGCTGCTGAATAGCTCCTTTCATCTTCCTCTCACGTGCCCTGGCTGAGTTACATCACGTGGCTTACCACCAAAAGTTATACTTACCTTCTGAGTCTAAAAAAAAAAAAAAAAAAAAAAAGGCTGAGAATCTACAACTGGGATTTACTGATAGGAACCTCTCACTCATGTAGGTGAGACCCAGTCCAGTGGTGTAAGGAAAACAGAGTGGGCATAATGAGAAGTGAATGTAAACTGGAAAAGATATTAATCCCAAGGCAGTTTCTGTGTTTTAGTCATCTTTGGACACCCCCAGGGCTGAGTACAGCATCAGGTACAGCAGGTCCTTCAATAAATTCATTGTGTTTCATTATAATGTTGATGAGATGCCATAGGAACTTAACTCTTATTTACATCAATTAGCCTATGGTAAAAATTGGTTTGTTATGTGGTATTTCGCTTAAAGTTGCAGAACCTATGGGCAATGTTAGGCGAGGACTTACTGTGCTTCATTAAGTTTCCTATTAAGGTCTTAGTGAAGGAAACGGAACCTCAGCAGGCAAGAAGCACATCTCTAGCAAGCTTATTGTGGCCGTAAAGCCGTGCTGGTTGAAGTCCTGTAGGGCACCTTGAAAAGGTACAAGACCGGGCTCCTAGCTGCCTTCAAAGAGCTGCATCAGAGAGAGGGAGGTGAGAAAACTGATGTGCTGCGGGAATTGAGAGTAGGAGATATGGTTCCATGTCCACAGGTGGTGCTCTCCATGGAGAGGCTGGAAATGCCAGGAGTGTGGGGCTGGCCCTAGATTACAGGACATGGAGAGTGGAGCAAAGATCCGGCAGTTGCGGGTCAAGGTAAGCTGGAACTTTAGACCAGCAAGGCCAGGGAGATACAGCTGAACAGATAAAATAAGTGTCTCGGCAGGTGCAGGGAGCTGTAGTAGTTAGGAGGTGAGGGAGGGCTGTGTGGCGCCGTTTTGCTAACATGTTCAGATTTGTTGACATGATAGCATTTGACATGGACCTTGACCAACTGGTGGGATGCTGAGTGAAGGGTGCCCTTTGGAAATGGAGTGGTGCGGGCAAAGTGTGGTCTCTGCCCAGCAGCATCAACATCATTTGGGAACTTATTAGAAAGGCAAATTCTCTACCCCACTCCAGATCTACTAATTCAGAAACTCTAGCGGTGTGCCCCAGCGGGCCGTGCTTTAACAAGCCCTCCGGGTGATTCTGATGACTGACCCAGGGCAATCAGCGTGTAGACAGCACCTGAGGGGGCCAGGCCGGCAAGGTGGGCGGGCATCTGATTGCAGGACCCTGAACACGAGATTCTAGGGCATTTTCCTCATACCACTGAGAAGCTAGGAAAAGTGTTTGAACAGGAGTCATTCATTCTTTCAACAAATATTTATTGAGCACTTACCGTGTGCCAGGCCCCACACTGGGCACCGGGATCCAACAGTAAACACACCCACAGTAGTTCAGGCAGCATTTTAAGAACAGGCTTATCTTATTTGGAGACAGGATTGCTATTGTCTGTCTTAAAAAAAAAAAGGAAAAGAAACCTGATTCACTAATGGAACACATACTATTATGCTCTCCAAAAACAACTCTGCTGCTTGCCTCTGCTGTCAGAAAGCGTGCAGGTCAGCCTTTACCAAAGTTTCAAATGCTGGCGATGTGAACTGATGAAGGGACAACAGGCAAACACATGCACTGGTTGGAAAGGGGTGAGGGTCAAAAGGTATAAGCTTCCACTTACGAGATACGTAAGTTCTGGAGATGCAATGTACCGCATGGTGACTATAGTTAATAATACTGTATTGTATATTTGAAAGTTGCTAAGAGAGTAATCTTAAAAGTTCTCATCACAAGAACAAAAATGTATAATTATGTGTGATGATGGATGTTAACTAAACTTATTATGGTGATCATTCCACAATATATACATATATCAAACCGTCGTGTTGTACCCTAAAATGAATACACTTTTATATGTCAATTACATATCAATAAATATGCGTGTGTGTGTGTGTGTATGTGGGTGAGGATCAGTGGAAGAAAGTTGGTTTTTTTTTCAGTTTCATGCTGCCTTCTGGAGAACTACTGTTTTACTGAGTTCTCAGGTGGACTTTGCAGCCTTTGACTTTGAATGTGAGGTTCAATGAGCTCCAGGTGTTTCTGTGTTTACGTAACAGTTTCCGGAAGCTGTGGGTTGGGAGGGTGGGGCCAACAGGGGAGGGGAAGAGAATGAAGGAGGCGGGCTGTGGGAGGCTCTCTCCTGTTCTCACACATCAGTTCTGCCCGTTGCTGGAGGAAACTGTAGTGTGTTTTCAAAGACTAACAGGTCTTTTCATCTGAATTGAGTGAAACAGGCCAATATACTCTTCTGGAAGGCAGACATCCTCAGGACAGTTGAGATGAGGATGAGGATGCTGGAGCACCTCCTGAGTCCAAGTTTCTGGCCACACAGCTCCTCTGGGGCTCCAACCAGGCAGGCTGAGTTTGGTGGGTGTAGTCCTCTGCTGGGGCTTGTCAGGAGAAATGAGTTCAGGCCAGTGAAGGTCATATCAGGTGGCAGAAGACAGGATTCAGAGGAGTCCCAGCACTGTTCCGCCTTAAGATTTGACTCCCTGGCCTCTAAGAAAACACAGGTTTCTGATCTCCTTTCATCTCTCTGTCTCCTGTGTTCACACCCTGTCAGGATCCCAGAAAGATTCCAGTTCCTCTCCCTCCCCGGTAGAGCAATTGTTCACTTCTTCCTCGGAACAGCCCTCGGCTCGCCCCAGATCTGAGGGTACAGAAGAGAGAAACTGAGAAAACTCTCTGTGCCCAGCAGCCCAGCATCGCCAGTGCCGCCAGCCCTGTGTCCGGCTTCCTTGTCCGATGTTTGACAATACTATACAACAGCAACCTGACTGATCATGGCCCCTCTCCTCGTTCGGTTCCTGGGGGTGATTTGTAGGAGACCAGCATTTCAGACAGCGAGCACTACTTTAACACCTCCATAGGCAGTGCACACTGTCATCTGCATCGTGGATCTTATTTTAAACTAATTACATTACCAAGGGGTAGGTGGGAGGGAGGACAGGGGGATAATTATAATCGGGGAAATTTTTTTTTAAAGACCTAGTTTCAAAAATCTCAGACTTAATTTAGTAAATTTCAATTACAAGGGGAGTTACTAAGCCGAAGATCATTTGCATTATATCCTTAATTACCACTTCATTTCTACCCGAGATCATCAATTGAGATTCTTGGGAATGTGTACTCAGAATAAGTGATTGATCCTAATGAGGCCTTTGTTTTTCTTGAGCATTTCTGATGAAGCTATTTCCTCCCTTGTGGAGAGGCCCAGGGTTTGCCAAACTGGGTGGAGACACCTTAAATTAGAAATGGAGCCTGTGAGGAATTCGAGAGGTTTTCAAACTGGCTTTACCACAGGGGAGAGAGGATGTCACACTCCACCTCCGACACCCTAACACTCTTCACCGGGTTTTTCCCCTCTCCCCTCTACTGGGCTGTTGTGGGTGTTCCCACACCGGTGCCAGCCACAAACGTCCATTTCTGTTGGTCTGTAACAAAGGATAGCCTTTCTGGCCTTACCTTGCCCTTGCAAATAATGGGTGCTGTCATAGATCTGCCTGCTTCTGCTTTTCCTGCCTCCTTTAGAGAAAGTGCATCCAGGGGTCCCTGCCCCGGGTCCTTTTTGGAAAAACTGTTTTCCAAGATCATTTAGCTCTAAACAAAGTGATAAGCCCACAGAGGACTTCGACACTCTGTGTATGTTTGTGTGTGCATGTGTGTATGGGTAAGATCATTTTGTAGGACACAGGCTTCTTGGGGCAGGGGCAGGGGGGAGTGTGGCTCAAAGTGAATAAAAATCTCCTTCCTAAACCCTGCTAATGCCCACTGTTGTTTCACATGGTGCTTCCTACACTGCAAGGCTTTTCAAAGCACTTGCTCAGTTATTACCTTGAAGATAAGAAAAGATTTGCCCTCATTCTGCAAATGAGGAAACTGAGGCTTAGAGAGGTTGAGTGACTTCCCCAAAGTCACTCAGTCAGAGGTGACAGCGGAGATTTGAGTCTAGGTTTCTTAATCTCAAGTTCTTTCCATTTCGATCACCTCCCATGGGCTGCTAGCAGCCTGAACATTTAACCCGCCTATGGAGGTCAGGGTCTGCATCCACTGCAGCAAGTTACTCCATTTAAACTTTAGTTCTGAATTTATATATTTAAGCAAGAATTGTGTTTCAGAGGAATCCAGAGAGTGGCCTTACTTAACCTTCCTCTGGAGGTACGTCTCTTTGGTGGAAAACGGTGGAGGGAGTCTGGAGAGAGGCAAAGAGTGGAGCCAGCTCGGAACTTTTCCAGTTTTCCACTGGACGAGGCCAAGGCCCAGGGAGTCGGAGACAAATCCACGATTCTCCTGGCATTCTGAACGTGGATCAGATCCCTGCGCTTTGCTCTTATTATTTTGTTATTCCCCTGGGATGGTTGCCAGGCGCGGAAGACTGTAGGCTATGGAAGTGTTTGTGTTGGGGCAGGGGATGGGGGGCGGGGCGGGGGGCGGGGAGCGGGTGCAGTAGGACAGATACTGTGAGGAAGGAGGGCGTTTACACCAACAGTTCAGCCAGGCCTTAGGGTCCCAGGGACTGGCCCGGAGTTGGAAGTGTCCTCTGAGCTACAGGTGTGTTATTTCCTCCAGAACCCCCTGGATATTGTAGCTCCCTCTGCAATGCCCTCTCATGTTGCAGATGGAATACTCTGGGATATACTTAGAATATATACGAACAAAATTTTTGGAGCTGAATAACTCTGGGTTCAAACCCCACTTCTGCTTATTGACCGAGAGGTCTTGGGTAACTTAAGTTAGGTAGGATGAAATGAGAATACTAATATCCACTCTCTGGGCTGATTTGAAGTTTAAATGAATCATGTAAAGCAGCAGAAGGATTGGGGCAATCAGGAAGTAGGAGGATGAAAAGGCGACGGCTTGTCCTGCGAAGACAGTAGGGGGAGCAGGAGCCTTCGGTGAAGAAATAGCTTGCAAGGCGTTTTGTAAATAGCCCACATGCTGGTGCGGGGGGAGCGCTGAGAAACTAGTTGAAAAGCATAAAAGACATAAAATAGCACCAGTATTTCTTTCTTTTCTTAGTGTGAGCAAAAATATTCAAGCAGACAAACCCAAGCCAATATTCTGGGCCTAAGACTCTAAATATTACTTGTGAATCACCCCAGTTTCTCTTCAGGAGAAGAACTCCCCCGTCCCCTCACTCAACACCCCTTCTGTGATGCATTGGGATTCTAGCTTTTTAGCTTCTTCCACCAAAGTCCTAGTCCCTGTCCTGTGCATGAGGGCAGCCCTGTGGAGAAGGAATGTGTTTCCTCCCTCTCCTGGTTAGAACCAATTTCCAAAAACCCTCAAGAGAGCAGGACTCACGCAAGCTCTACAGTGGACACTAGATGGCGCTGAACCCCACCTTATTCAGGCAACCCGAACAAGGCACACTTTTCTAGAAAAACGTTTTACAGTTAAGTGCCCTCCTTCCCAGAGACTTGGGGGGCTATTTCAGTTTACACCACAAGCCTGAAGCGCCACCAGGAGATCGCCCCTGGCTTTGCTGCTAACCGAGACCCAGTGCGGGTGTAGCTGTGGAAGGCAGTTTCCAGACCGGACGCTGGAGACCCAGCAGTTATTGGCTGAGCTAAAAATAACGTTAGGAACAAGTAACCCTTTTCAATTTTTGCTCTTCCCAGAAGGGCAGGAAGGAAAAGACCTTTCTCCTTTTTGGAAAGAGGTGGGGAAGAAAACAAAGAGGCGGATCCTCGAGGCTCCTTTGTGAGAGCTGCCCGACTTCTGCTCTTCCCTTGGGGCAGAGCTGACCGACTTCCACCTTGACCCCAAGCCGTTTCCTTCCAACCCCTGCCCCGTCTCAGGGTGTGACAATGCTCAGTGCCCTGGAGGAGCTGAAATGGGGGTTATTTTCTGTTCAGGAATCTGGGCTGCGGTTTCCATGAATACCCGTTTAATGTCATTGTACTGAGAGTACACCCTCATATATGCTGAGAGAATATTGGAATCCCTATTGCTGTGATCCTAAAGCCCTTAGGGACAGTAAAAATAAGTGGCCATTATAAAGTGATTTCCCATTCGCTAAGCATCATGAGCTTTCTTTATACCCGGAGAGGCAGGTGAGTTGCATTTTCTGTTTGCAGGTCAAGTCACTGACACCCCAGGGTCTCATTGGAACTTTTGGCACTGCTGTTGTATCTTTGAAATGATGATGATCATTGTTGCTTATTATCATTTTCACTGTTAGGTTCCCTTTGATGTGCGAGACCAATCAGAACACTTTGTAAAGACAGCTTTTGGCTAACGGGTTTCTGTTTGGTGGATACTACCTGGACAAAGAAGGGCTGAATGTGGAGAACCATGAAAGAGAAATGTATGTTTGGGCAGCAGGGGAGTTTCCTGTGGTGAGAGGTTGGGTTCTGTGGAGTTGGAGGGCAGGCGTGTTGGGAGGGCAGGTGTACTGGCAATGTTACTGAGAAGGCTAAGGTGGGATCCCCATCAATCAGCCCATCAGCCAATCAGCACATTCGTGGGCACCTAAATACTGTAACAGAGTGAAATGCTCAGGCTCTGTGACTCCATCTTAATTCTAACCTGCATTTTTCCCATGACTTTCAGGGAAATAGCTCCTGCTATAGGTATCCTAATTATTAGAGGAATTCTCCTTGAGGCTTGAGCTTTTGGCAAAGGTTTGCAGGACTTTCAAGAACCAATCAGATCAGTAAGTTTCAATAAAACAGGGAACAAAGAGATTTAGAGATTTTATGCTCTTCCTTGGATCCCTGTTGGCCCCTAGATGACACACATACCTCTTGCTCTGCCCCTCCTCCCAAACCTTGATGTAGAAGATGCCTGAACTCTGGGCTCTCTTAAGATAGATTTGTAGAAGCTATAAGGCACCCCTCCCAATCTTCTCCAGGGTGCCATCCCAATCAATAAACTTTTTTTGTTTTTTTTTACTCCAAACTTTAACGGGTTGAATGTTGGCCTTTGAAGCGCTGGGCACACAAATCTTGAACAGGTAACACCTAATGTATGTAAAGGGAATGGTGTAGCTCTGAGATGTCACTAAGATCTTTAAACCTTTGCTCCAAAGAGCTTATATGCAGTGCCATTGGGACAAGGACAGTATATACAAATAAAAACTCAGAGGAATTCTAGTGAGAGCCTAGAAACCCAGTATCCAAGCCTGGTTGTGCAGAGCCTCCTTTTAGAGCAATGAGGAGGGAAGAGGTTTGCGGGGCTGGGAGGAGGCAGGAGGAAGGGGCTGGTCCATATTCCTGGTGGCGCTGGCTACACCTTACCATCTCTGTAAGAGAAATTTGCCTTAGGTCATGTCCGGGCTCTAGATGTCCTGCTGGGGTCAGAGTGAAATCAAAGGCCGGAGTGCTGGGTGATGGTCTGTGTCTATGGGATGCTTGTGTTGTAGCCCAGGAAGTCAGAGGGAAATTGCCTAGGGGCAGGTAAACTTTTCACTCTTCAGCCTTCCTCCCCTCACAGTCCTGTCCCCAGGTCCTCAGAGATGACCCAAGGTCCAGGCCCATCACTTCCACTACCAGCGAGTCACTGATTTTTGGCAACTGTGCTCCTGACTACCCCCTTCCTCCCACCCCCACTCTCACTGCACAGTTCTGGCCCTCATCACACCTGGCGTGAAGGGCTTTTCTTTGAAAAATAAACACAATTCTTTTTATAGGAAATAAATGTACATGGAATTGAGTGCATATGCATAAATCCAACAAAAAGGATTTATAGTAACAAGTAGGTCTCCCACTCCCCATGCCCAACCTGCCAGGTCTCCCCCAAGAGGCAGCCACTGATCCCCACGCTCCAGTCCGCCTCCTTCCCTCCCTACTCACCCAAACCTCCTCCAGTCACCCTTTTCTGGTTTCCAGAATTTCGTTTTCTAAAGCACAGATGGATCCTGTTTTGCTCCTCTTTGTCCTCAGGATATACGAGAATGCAGACTCCTTGGCCCAGCCAACCTAGGGCCCTTTCCATCAGGCCCTAGCTCTCTCCAGCCGCCTCACCCCCAAACCCCATCACCAGCTCCGTTGCAGCCAGGCCCAACCACTTGCAGCAGCCTAATTACTTTTTGGAGTAGAGAGCACATTTATACATGCAAACATACATTATCCCATTCCCCCAAATATAACTATTGTTTACTAGTTTCTTATGTTTCCTTCCAGATAATTTTATGTATATTCAACAAAAATACTACTATGTCCTCTTCTTTTTTATCCAAATGATAACTTGCAATTCCCTTTTAAAAAGTTATTTAACGATATCCCAGAAACCTTTCCATAACAATGATCTTTCATTATTTTTGTATCTTTGTAGTATTCAATTGCAGAGATAAACTCTAATCCAGCAAACTTTTTCTATAAAGAACCAGGGAGTAATTATTTTAGGTACTGTCGACCATCCCATCTTTGTGGGTGCAACTCAACTGTCTCTTAGAACAAAGGAAGCAGTAGATAATGTATAAACAAAGGCGCATGGCTGTGTTCCAATAAAACTTTACTTATGGACACTGATAATGGAATTTTATATAATGTTCACGTGTCATAAAATATAATTCTTTTAATTTTTTTAAACCATTTAAAAATGTTAAAACTATTCTTGGCTGCAGGCTCTACAAAACCAGGTGAAAGACCAACTTTGCCCCCTTAGTGGTCATTTGGCAACCCTTAATTTCTTTAACTTGTTTTCTATTGATGAGCATTTAAATTATTTTTAATCTTTTGCTGCAATTTATAATCATGTACATATGTCACTTCACATGCAGGCACATATGAGGGTAGGCTATGAGATGTAGGATTTCTGGGTCAGGAGATGTGTATATTTATTTTTATCAACATTGCTAAATTGCCCTTCTAGGGGCTGTACCAATTGACATACCCACTAGAATTTATCGAATGCCTGTGTCCTTACAGCCAAGTGTATATTTACACACTTGGGTTTTTGCCAATCTGATAGGTTTTTTTTTTAAAGGCATCTCAGCACTTTTGGTTTGAATTTTTCTTATTATGAGGAAGGTTGGACATCTTTTCATATGTTTAACAGACATTTGTATTTTTTTATCTGTGAGTTGTCTTTTCATATATCCTTTGCTCATATTTTTATTGGTCTTTTCTTTAGAGATTTGCTTATATATCTTTATAATTTAAAGAAATTAGTTCTTTTTCTGCTCAGCTGCATATATTCTTTCCCAGTTTTCATTTTTTTTTTCATATACAGGTTTGCTTGCTTGTTTGTTTGCTTGTTTGACATGCACAAGCTTTAAACTTTCTTTTCTTTTTTTTACTTTTAGTAGCTGGATTTATCAATTTGTTATTTTATAGCTTGTGGTTTTTAAGTCATAATTAGGAAGAAAATTCCCATCCTGATAGCATTCACCCACATTTTCTCTTATTACTTTTGTGATTTTGTTGTTTACATTGAAATGTTTAATCTGTTTGGAGTTTATTCTGGTATATGGTATGAGGTATAAATCCAAATTAATATTTTTCTACCCAGGAATCTCAACAGCATTTATTAGTAACTGATATGGTATGCCACCTTTGTCATGTACTAAATATATTTATATTCTTCCTAAACTGTTCCATTGGTCTATTTATTCATGTACTAGTACTATGAAGTTTTTAATTATCGAAGTGCTATGGATGTTTTTATATTTGTTGACGTAGGTCGGGATTTCTCAGTCTCAGCATTATTGACATCTTGAGCCAGATAGAATTCTTTGTTGTGGAGGGCTGTTCTGTGCATGGTACTACATACCGTATGTAGCATCCCTGGCCCCCACCCTTTATAAAAAAGGAGCAAACACACACAAACAGCTGTGATGAGAAAAAGAAAAGTTTCCAGATGTTGCAAAATGTCCCCTGGGGACAAAATCACCCCTCTTGAGAACCACAGGCTGAGCCATTGATTGTTGCTCTTTTTTTCATAGCTTCCTGCTTATTCTTGTTTATTCATCGCTGTGTGTTTGCACATGCTGTTTCCTCCTCCTGCAATGTCCTTCTCTTACTCACTTCCTCATCAGAGTTCAGCTCCCAGGAGGCTTTCTTGGACCACTCTGCACCATCCCATGCTCCCCTCCTCCAATCCAGGTGCCAACCTCCATCATTCTCTGTGAAAATGAGATATTTGCTTGTCTCAAACCCTTGGCCAGGTTGTCAGCTCCAAGAAGGTAGCAGTTTTGTTCATATTTTTATCTCCAGCCTCTGGCGCTGAGCCTCGGACAGGGTAAGTGCTCTATCAGTATTGCTGGGTGCATAGATAAGTGGATACCTCTTTTCCCCGGGTAACTTCTCACCAACAGCCATTAGTTCAGTTGAAGAAGACACATGTGGAGGATGGGATCTGAGAAGCCACTGGGCGTGGAGAGAGTCTAGCATGTTGAGTGCCCACCATGTGCCAGGCACGGTAGTAGATGGGATGTATGCAATCTCTTGTTTAAATACTGTATGGTTCCCAGCGACCAAGATGCACTCATCTTCTTAGGAACAGGAAAAGGAGGAGAACTGGAGAGAACCAAAGGACCTCGGTGGTTTCTAGGCAAAGCAGGAGAAACAGTGCTGTGAGCGTGAGCCCTAGAGTCTGTCTGACAGCTTATGTCAAATCCCACTCCATTCACTTAACAGATACTTAACCTCTTTAAACCTCAGTTTCTTCATTAGTAAAGTGGAGATAATAATAGCACCCACCTCTGAGGGCTCTTGTAGAAATGTAAAGTGTTTAAACTGACTGATACATAATAACATTTAATATCTGGTAGGCTTTTATTATTATTTCATCTACTAACCTAAGATAGCCTGAAATTTTTTTTCCACCAGGCGATTGGTTTAAAAGTCTCTGAGGCTACGGTAGACCCTCAAAGGGTGAGTCATTGTCAGTATTGACTGCTGTCATGTCAGTATTTCACTCAAAGGGTGAGTCACTCAAAGGTGAAGTACCTTTGCAGGGGAGGAGTGGGTTCTTGCCAAGAGCTAGGGGCACCCTGGCAGGAACCTCCCCCAGGAAGCTGTAGTGGCCCCACAGGCTGGCTGTTCAGAGTCCAACAGGTTCACCAGTTCCCTGGGCCCTGAGAACCTCGACGAGAGGAGCAAAAAGTGAACTGATGACTCTGGTGTAGGCCAAACTACGTGTGAGAGACTGCTGTTGGGGCCTGACTTGTTTTCTAAGGCAAGGAGACTCTGGGATCACTGTGAGCCTCAGGGGCCAGGAAGAACCAGCCACTAAGTGACAAGTGTCCCTCAAAAAAGTTAACCCCGAAAGTATTCACCAAAGATCTTAAATGAAGTGAACTTATTCAGTTTATGCATGGGAGAAAATAATAGTATTATAATAAGTAGTACCTATTCAATGCCAGAGACTGCATGCTGACTGATCTACACGCTGTTACTTGACCCACCCACCCACATACCTCCGTCTCTCAGAGCCAGTCTTCTTCTGGTGATAGAGTGGGGTGGGATTGCTGTACCCAGCCCCCGCCCATTGTCAATTCTCTTATTAATCCTAGCCATTTATTTCTACCAAAAAGCTTTCTCCTGACTGCCATGCCCTGTTCCGTGTAGGTTTAATTGGGGCTAGAAGCAGACTCAATGAATCAGATGTGAGTGTAAGCTCTCGCCTTGGTTTTAGAGACTCTGATCTCACAGCTTCCCCTGGTTAGAGGAGATAGGGTGTCCAACCTGGCCTCAGCAGCCCGGCCTGCACCCTCCTGCCTCCTGCCTACATCACCATAAAGCGTGTACCTGCTCCTGGTGAAATACCCCAAGAGAGAAAACAGACAATCCAAAGAACACGAGTTTTTATGGTTTGCTTGTATTTCCTCTGATGCCTGCTCAGAACCCACAGGTGCTGTGAAGATGGGTTTGCCCTGGTCTTGGGTGCATTGCCAGGGATGTGACCCAAACCAGTCAGTGGCACACATAGCCCTTCTCCTTTCAGAGGTTCTTCCAAGAAGAGAGAACGATGTGCCCATTTATGTTGTTTCCACCACAGTCTTTGTCCAGCTTCTCTGTCACCTCTTCCCTAGAATCGACAATGCTTTCAAAGATCATCTGCCCTAGCCTTTACTAACCTGTGATATTGTGATTTATAATAAAAATATATATTTAGTCTTTATCTTCCCGCCTTTACCTAGTGAAAGTTTACCTGGTGAACTCCTGGAATTGCATGTAAATGCTACTTCCTCAAGAAGGCCTACCAGCTCTCATGGCTCCAAGTACCACTACTCATAGTTTCAATTTTATGTGTTTCATGTGATTTTTTTAAAAAAGATTTTATTTATTTATTTTTAGAGAGGGGAAAGGAGGGTGAAAGAGAGGGAGAGAAATTTCAGTGTGTGATTGTCTCTTGTGCACTCCCTACCAGGGACCTGACCTGCCACTCAGGCATGTGCCCTGACTGGGAATCGAACCAGCGACCCTTTGGTTCGCAGGCCGGCGCTTAATCTACTGAGCCACACCAGCCAGGGCTGTTTGTGTGATTATTGATTAATGATTTTCCCCCAGTCCAGGAGGGCAAATGACATCTTTTTTTTCTTACTACTTATCCCCAGAGCTCAGCATAATACCTGAAACATGGTATAAATATTTATTGAATGAATAGCAAATAAGGGGTAGTAGAATCTGGTAGATAATGCTTATATCTATGTACCAGTGAAGTTCTAAGCATGTTACAAATATTACAATCTTCCTAACAATATATGGGTAGGTAGTATTACCCCTACTTTGCACATAAGGAGTTCACCTATAATCACTAGTAAGAGCCTCTATAAACAATTCCTCCATTAAAGTTTCCTTAGCTAAATCCTTCTGAGTGTGCTGTCTTCCTTTCAGGAATCTGATGCCCTGGAACTTCCTGGGAGCATCTTAATGGCTTTCTTGATTATATTTATGGCACTTGACATTTCCATAGGACTGCAGTAACCTGGAAACCTCTCCTGTGTCCAGCAGCACTTGCCATCTCCGTGCATGTGGAGAATGTCACCCTGTGCCTGTGCCGGACCCTGATCCCTGGGCTCCCAGGAGAAGGGAATTGGGGTGAGGGGAAATCCTGAGATGTTGGACCCGTCTGAAACCATACTGTCTCTGCCAGACCAAATCTTTGTTCTACTCATGCCTTCTCACTGCCGCTGCTCCCTCCACGTCTAGCTCACCGGGTCCAGGGCGGGGTTAGGCAGGAAGGCAAGGTGCTGTCAGCTCTGTGCTCACGGCACACCAGACACAGTGGGGAATATGTCCTAAGCCAAAACTCTACTTGTTCTGTGGGCACAGTAGCTCAGAGGGTATCCATTTACACTGGGAAAGATCCTAAATCTTCCTGTCTCAGTCAAATGTAAGATCCTTGAGGGCACAGGCCATGTCTCCATCGTAATTCATGTAGAGGACCGTGGTGGCTTTTAGCTTGGTGGTTGAGACAGATTTTTCCTGCTCAGCTCACTTTCCCAATCCACACCATTTTCCTGTCGTTTCTAATCTTTGATTACTTTATCTCTTTTTTTGCTTTCTGCCTTTCCAGAACATCTGTAACTGGTTTCCTGTATGAAACCCTCTCTGTTTAAAATACCTATCGTGACTCCTGTTTGCTTGACTGGGAACCCTGATACAGCACCATACTGTGTGCTGCCTGATTCATCAGCCATTTCAGATGCGAGTGAAGCTTCTCCTCACCGGGATGATGAGCTGCTATTGGACACTGTCCATGTGTCTCTCACAGACACAGTGTGATGCTAATCAGATAATGTGGATTTGTCATATTAGATGATAGTTTCAGTCCTACATGAGGCAACCCCTACCTCAGAGGCCTCTACAAGCTTAATGAGACATGAACACAGAAACACTCTGAAAGCAATATTAAAAATATATTCAAATTAGCATGATGGAGATTACTTATTCCAACCTGGGAGCATATAGAATGACAGTGTCCTTTGGTGATATTGACCCAGGCAGGCTTTCTGGAAGAGGAGAATTTTCTCAGGCTAGCATGGATGGGAGACAGCTCCTTACCACACCTCTGTTTCTGGGAAAGACTGATAAGATAAACTTAAGAGGAAAACCAAAATGAAGCTGAAATGTAGTTGACTCCACGTCAGACAAACTCGTTCGTCCATTCAGCAGACCTTTATGGAGGACCTACAGCATGCAAACACATGCTGAGCACACGGCCCTCCCATCTGCTGTCATGTCAGTATTTCACTCAAGTGATTTTCCTATTTGGGTTTTGTAGTGTATAGAGCTGGGCAATGACTCACACTTAAAATCTACATTTGCTCACATTTAAGATCTTCAAATACCTGAGAAGTACAAATTGTCTGTGACTTACAATTCCTTGGCTAGTCTTTCAAGGAAGCAAAACCAGTTGGAGCCCAGCCTCCTTGAGGCATCTTCCCTCCTTCTATTTTCTGACTGTGGAGCACTTAGATTGTCTGGACTTCAGCTCTTTCATGTGCCCTCTAAGGAACTGGACCGTGATGACAGCCATCAGCATGGCTTTAGGTGGTGGTGCAAGAACCTGAGTGACCTCAGGTCTTACAGGGCCCCCACTGAGACCCAGAAAGGTGCTTCTTTAGCAGTGCAGGGGGTTGATTGCTTCTGTGCTGCCCTGGGGACAGCGGATGACATGGTTGACAGTGAAGAGATTACTTGGTCTTCAGCCTGCAGAGGTTACAAATATTATTTATGACAGTGAAACAAAGTAATCTAAATGTCTGCCAATATGAATGAGTAATTTGGGGTACATATGATATTGTGGAATACTATATTGCCGTTAAAAATAATTTGGTGGACCTATGTGTACTGGCATGGAAAAATGTCTAAAACATATGGTTAAGGAAGAAAAAACAGTTTCAGAATAGCAAATATAGTTTGCTTTTGTGATATAAAAATATTTTTTAGAAGAAATATTTTTGAAAAGACGTATAACTGTGTATGTGTAGATATGTTATAAACATGTAAATTAAAAGAACATAGATGAGAAGAATCTTTATCAAGGGTGGTTACCCCCAGAGGCAGAAGTAAGAGTGAAAGAAACAATAAGAGGGAACTTCAGATTTGGAGAGGTGATGTGCTCCTGAACATTTGGATCTTTCTTGTAAGAATATATTCACATATCTGATAATTAACTGGATCTCTATCAAGAGTGGTTACCTCCAGCCCTGGCTGGTGTGGCTCAGTGGATTGAGTGCTGGCCTGCAAATGAATGAGTCACCAGTTCAATTCCCAGCCTAGGGCACATGCCTCGGTTGTGGGCCGGGCCCCCAGTAGGGGGTGCGCGAGAGGCAACCACACATTGATGTTTCTCTCCCTCTCTCCCTCCCCTCCCTTCTCTCTAAAAATAAACAAATAAAATCTTAAAAAAAGAAAAGAAAGATTGGTTACCTCTAGAGGCAGAAGAGTGAAAGAGGTGATAAGAGGTGAACTTCACATTTGGAGAGGTGATATGCTTCTGAGCATTTGGATCTTTACAGTAAGAATATTTTCACATATCCAATAATTAACTCCTTCCCCCCAAAGGAAGAGAGACATAGAAAGAAAGAACTATTATTAATGCTCAGGAAGGGAAGGAGATGGGGAGGGGCAGTCAATGAATGGGCTCTTTCATTTTTTACATTGTATACTTCTGGATTATTTGAATATGTGCAGCAGGCACACACTGGTATTTCTCATGTAGCTATTTTTTATCGTGCAAAGTTGCACTCAACAGCTAATATTTTTGACTCTTTGCTAGATGCTGAACGGTATGCTCCACACTAATCTGCTATAATCCTCACAATATTCTGTGAGTCACGTAGTATCATCCCATTTTATAGAGGAATCCTCGGACCAAAGACCAGTTAGGTAATCTGCTCAGTTACCCATCTAGCTAGCAAATAACAGGACAGAGACCCATCCAGGTCCGCCATGCTGTCCCCTGCTGCGTCCCACATGCGGGCATGGCGGTGGGCTCTGCCAGCAGTGAGGCTTCCCTGTCTTCATGTTAGTGGAACCTAGTCAAGATGGAAAAGGTGAGAGAAATGAACCGACAGAGGAAAATAAGCAGAAATATTTCATGGAAAGAAATGCTCAGAGAAATGCCTCTTGTAAAGTTGAATGGCACCGGAAAGAGAGTCAGAGATGGTTCAGTGTGCCAGAACACCCATAAACGTTTTCATTTCGTTCTGCACACCCAGTAGCCTCATGTCACACTGCAGCCCTGTTCAGATGATTCTAATAATAGCCCTACGGAATCCTGTGGTTGGAGGACACTGTGAGAGGTCACTGAGTCTGTCTCCTCCCTGCGAGAGGGAGAAAATGTTCTCCTTATGGGAAAACAGAGGCAAGGAGTAACTTAAATCACTAGATCAAAGTCATTTCTTTGCCTCCGCCACCTAAGTCAGCAAGGAGTTGGATTCATATGCTGGAGTTCAGGGCACCGACGGTCTCATGAGTCAGCATGTGGAAAATTACATTCATACTGCAGCTCTTTATGAAGGAAACAACTGCCCACCTCTCTTTTCCAGCTGTAAACCATCTGATGGTGGGGAGTATGTCAGCTGGGGGAATGAAAAGGAGGCACTACGGTGCCTCTTCTCCCACAGCAGCATCTGGAGGAGGAATGGGGATGGTCAGAAGAGGCTTGGAAGGAAGTGGGTGTTGGTTGTCCTTGCATTGTTGTTGTCACCTCTTCTTGCTCGTACCTACTTCATCGGAGTGTAGCTCTATTTGCACACCAAGTGCTTTCTGAATGATGAAGGGCCTTGCAAGGGATTAAGAGAACTTCATTTGTATACTGCATCTGGCCAAAGGCTGAAGGAAAACTTCTGGCAATTCTCCGACCAACTTTACACTTGAAAAGGAAGAATTACTAAAGCTGGTTCCAAGGCTTAGGACTTTGAATAATGAGGACATAAAGCAGAGAACAAGTACTCTGAGGGAGAGTGGTTCTTCAGTCTCGGGCACGGAAGGGCTGCTGATAGCTGGGCAGGATGTGAATGAAGGTACAAGTCTGACAACAGCAATCCCGGAAGCAATCCATAGGGCAACGGTCAGCTTGGGGCCACTGTGGTCAATGGGACAAGGTGGACACAGAACAACTCAGCAATTAAGAAAACTATTTTAATGTCATATTTTTTAAAAATACCCCCCCCCCAAAAAAGAGAGAGAGAAACCCATGATGAACAAAATATCAAAATTTTATGTGAAGACCAGGGCCGGGCAGAGCCATATTGGAGACTGAGACAAAAGGGAACATGTGCACCCCTAGCTTCATGAAAACAAGCTCATCAGCCGTATTTTGAAAACCTACTTCTCTGCCTAACTCATTTTCGATTGAGGGAATTGTCGAGTCTGACTGCTTCTCTTGACTAAGTGACCATCTTAAATAGTTTTAATGAATTGAAGCAGAATTAGAACGATAGTAAATTCTACTGGGGCAAAAATCAAATATCTAAACTTAAAATAATGTGAATTTTAATACATCTATTTTTCAATCTTTCAATTTTTTTTTTACTACTTGAATGTTTTGGGAAAAATTAATCATTAAAATAATGCCTGTGGGGATGCATAGCTTTCCTTCTGCCTCAGACTCCACCATGGCCCCCATGGCTCTGGTGGTAAATGCACCATGTTGGATGGTCTCCAGCTGGAAACTGGCATGTCTGTGTCAAACATGGTGAGAGTTCTTGTTGATACTCCTCCCCTCAGTCTATAAAAGTCTGTCTCTCTGGGGTTGCCCTTGAGAAACGGGGGTGCAAGGCGTCATCTCATCCCGTGCCACAACTTTCTCGGAGGCTGTGAGATTACCGGGAACTGGAGACAACATTTTCCCACCCTTATTGCTAGACATGTGGGAGTCCCTAGCCTTTGGGGAGGGGTCACCTTGAATTAAAGGCCAAGGGCACATTGCACGTTCCTGATACAGAGTCTGTGCCTGCAAATTCTTTATACCAGGCAACTTTAAGAATCACTGGAAGTTTTTGGCTTGAAGAAGGTTTCTGAGTAATGATGTTTTTCCCATGTATATTTTTTATTATATATAATATGTTCCCATGACTCAAAATTCAAAAAGATATAAAAAGAGAAGCCATTCTCCCTCCCTCATTTACACTCTCCCCTTCTCCACAAACAAATAGGCAATAACTTTTAGCAGTTTCTTGGCAGTTTGGGGCTTCCTTAAAAATAGTATTAAAGTAGGTCTTATGCGTTAGATTAAGACTCACCTAACCCTTTCGGGAAGAGACAACCTGGCTGGTGCAGGGTGCTGAGCCAAGTTGTCATGTTGTGTGTGGCTGACACCGGCAGCTCCGAGCCTACATCATGCCTGAGTGCCACCAGAGCCTCCAGGGGGAGGCGTCCAGGCCTCTCTTGCAAACTGGGCTCGTGTCTAGTGTCAGTGTTACTGGATACCCCAGAGCCAAGCCAACAGGGAATCAGTCTGGGGCCACCAGCATGGTTGGGGTTTTCCTCCCGTGACATCTTTGGTCTAATAATAATCCCCAAGGGAAAGGGTATCAGTGTTTCCTAGAAACACATGACAGCGTTGTAATCTGTCCCCATCAACCGCAAGCAAACTTCTGCATACTCAGGATTACACACATCCTCACAATGGGAATGACATTCCAAACCACAAACACAACTCTTTGTTTTTGTGGTCACCATGTACCTTCAAGATATCATTGTTCCCAAGGTAACTGATTTCCTTTGCTTTCTTCGTTCTGACTGAGGGCATCACTGGGACGCGGGGAGGGAGGAGCCCCTGATGAGTGAGGGTCCCACCAGGCTCAGCGCTGGATTGTAGGCAGAAACTGGGCTGGGAGAGATCTCAGTACTTACTGGGGAGAAATGCTGACTGAACCACCATGCCACATCACTTTTATAACGTGTCAAAGGCGTCTTCTCCTCATACCTCTCTTGGCCACATCCCTACTCCCCACTCTTCTCTATAAAGTTGCTTCCCATTGAGTCACCGTCTAAGGCTTGCTGGCAAACTGTCAACCCCTGGCCTTGAGCCCAGGGGCCCTCCTAGACTTCTACACTCATTCCCACCCTTCACAGGGCCCTGGGAACTTGTTTGAAAACTCAAGTGGTGTGTGAACTCCCAGGTGCCACAGCATGTCCTGAGCAAAGTGGAGAACGAAAGCAGATTGGGCCCCTTTGCTTTCTCTGGGCCCTCTGTGTAATTTGAATTTAGGAGGATGCAAGATTAAAAGGGGTAAAAAAAAAACCCAAACTGAACTCATGGTTCCACCGTAGGGCAGCATGCCATTGTTTACCTAGCCTAGGGCAGACACATTTTTTTGTTCATTTCAACTACTGTTAATGTGTTCAGGAAAGTGATGATTGCTGTGGGGGGCAAATTTAAGAGTGAGGCTCCTCTCTTGGGGAGGAAGGACGTAAGGGTGGTAGCCCGTGATCAGAGAAGAGGGAATGTCTAGAGAGCTCTGAAAAGATGGCCTGTGAAATTATGACAAGGATCAAATGCCTAAAAGCTGAAGGAAGTCTGCGTGCAGGAAAGGGAAGTGCAGGTGGGGCTCTGAAGAGGGGTTACGAGATGCAACAGGATGCCAAGCACTTTCCCTACTTTCCTCAAACCCAGGGAGGTCTCTCCCTTCCTTCATTTGTACTATGCACATTTGCACCCACTTCACTATGGACATGCAAGAATCAACAAAAATAATGTATTTCTCTGCATACCGGGGGTGGGCAAAAGTAGGTCTGCAGTCGTTCCTATGGAACAATAATTAATAAATAATAACACAGGAATAAACTCTGTGTCTCACACACTCACCGAGCTGAACCTTCTTTTGCCCCACCCTGTCCTTTCCTGTCTCCTCGGACAGCGCTTCCTCAATGTTGGAGAAGAGTTATAAGGTTTTAAAAATCCAAATAACTTCTCTGGCAAACTGATTTCCCCAACTAGTAGTCTGTTTCCAGAAATGGAATACAGTAATTCTCTTGCGCTATATCTAAGGAACACTTTATATTTTCACAAACAATTGTCACACCCATTCTTAAAGGTTACTGGCCGTCCTCTGTCAGTGAGTGGGGTAAAGACAAGACCCCTACTCCACCAAGCTGGGCAATAACAGGGCAGAGGGTGTCGCTTCGGCTTTCTTGACTGTTTGACTGCGACACTCGCTGTACTTTTCCTAAAACTCTGCAAGTTTGAGGCCAAGCGGATGGAATGTGCCTTCGCACTCCTGCTGCTGTCGGGAAATATTTGTTTTCATCTTATGGATTAAAGAGAGTTCACATTGCTATATTTTAATAAGTGTGACCTAGATAGTGGAGAACAGCCCATGTTTCACCCATACCTTTTCTGATTTAATACCGTACATACCGTACATCTAAATATGCCTTTTGAAATTCTGATTAGCTCAGGGTAGGGGAGTTTGAATCTCTTACATTCCACTGCCAGGAATCTTGCTGTTAAAGGCGACTTCTCCCAGGCCCACCCCATACACACAAACCACCTGGTGGGGGGTGGGGCGGGGGTAAGAACCAAGAAATATTTTCCCTCATGGCTTAGTTGAATAAACTTTAACTTCCTTCCTTCGCACGTGCACTGTTAGATATCTCTCATCTTAACCATCGTCAGTCCCTCCCTCCTGTGGGGTGACTCCCCCATTTTCCCAAGGACTTCACATCTTGGGATATCCCCTTTCTCTCCTTTCTGCTGTCTCAATACCTCCCCCTCTCTCCTGAGTCATTCCAACCTAAATAAAAAAGTAAATATGAAAAATTCCACTTCTCCCATACCCTCAGCTATAACCCTACCTTGCCGTTCCTTGCCATCCCCAAATTTCTAGAATGACTTCTCTGCCCTCTGCCGAGGCCGAGGCTTCTGCCTTCACGGCACCACTGATACGGCCCCTGTCAGGGGCCCAAGTGACAGACCTGTCGCCGAGTCCTGTGGTCATGTTTTCGCCCTAATCCTTTTCCTGCCTGATCACTCCCTCCTCGTGGGCCCCAGCTTGGCTCTGGGTCAGCCTCTCTCCTGGTTTTCTTCCTGCCTCCCTCCCTGACCACATCTGCTTAGGCTGCTCCGTCCAGCTTTTACTGCTGGGGCCTCTGGACGGCCTGGTCTCGGGCTATACCCTCCTCTGCCTACACCCTCTCCCGGGTCATCTTATCAGTGCCCAGGGACTGGAAGGCCCTCCCATGCTGTTGGCGCCTAAATTTCTCTTACCACACCAGACCTCTCCAGCCTAAGACTGGCTCATAGGATTACTTACTTGCTTATGTGGTTTCTGCCCATCGACTGCCTCACGGATGTCCCAAGTCTGACCAATCCAAAGCAAGGATAATGCGCATTTCTGAGCACTTTAGAATTAAAGGAATTTATTCTTGTCTCCTTCCTGAGTGATGATGCCTGCTGATAAAATCTGGGTGTACGAAGTGGGGTGTGTGTGTGTGTGTGTGGCAGCTAGAGTTCTATCCTTCCGCACCATGTGTGCGATGTCCTGATAGGCAGTAGTGTGTCATTCTCCCTGCACTTATTTTTTATTGAACCATCTGCCTTTTCCTACTGGGTCTATGATATTTTGAATCATGACCCCAACACCGACAAAAGTCCATATCCCATATATTTCCTGGGATTTTGGAAAATGCTCTATAAACTCTGAGGATTGCCTTGCCGGGGCCATGGGGCCAGGCCACAGCCTTTCATGTGTGGCGTGGAGAGAGGGCTTCCCCTGCAGGAAAGAGATGTTCTCAGTGCCTTTCCATCCCCCCAGAGTTGGTTCTGGGCCTTGGATGTAAGAGACAGAAACATAATCCCACTCTGTTCAATGCCTGGAAACATTGACGATGCTAGCAGTGGGCAGGTCCCTGAGTTATATAAACATAAAACAACATTCGAAAAACATTTTTGTTTGTCAGCTTACTCATTAGTCCGTCTCCTATCCTGGCTGTCCCCCAAGGCCCTAACTTCTCTCGAGCAAGACCAAATGCCAGGGGCTGTGAAGCTCTGTGGTTCTCCATCCTGCTATACGTTGAGGTTACTGGGGGAGCTTTAAACAACGCTGATGGCTGGGACCTTTCTGAATCACTCATTCTGAGTAAGTCAGTGGCCTGGTTGTTCATAGTTTTCAAAGCTTCCCAGGTGATTCTGATGCAGAACCACAGCTGAGTGCTGTGCTCTGGGCCACGCTGGGCATCAGCTTCCCAAGGTTTTTCCTTGCCACACTTCATTTCCAGCAGCAGGATTTTAGCTGCAGAGAAACCCAAGCTTGCGTCTCTGATCTGGCATCATCCCACAATGTCCAGGGTAGGTCTCTCTTTCCCTCAATAGACTGTGAGCTCTTTGAGGACTGGGGCTATGTCACTGCATCTGTTTCTCTATGTCCAGTGCACCATGGAGCTCAATAAATGCTAGTTTAATGAAAGCATGAAAGTCCTAAACAAGGTGAGGTAGGCAGTTGGCACTAATCCCCGTGCCCTGGTGTTCACCTTTGGAGGCTCTACGCCTTCAGCTACACATTGGGTGTGCACTTTGTATCACAATGCATTCAGAGCACCTTTCTCCCAGGTCCCCATGCAGGGCGCTCCAGTGGGATTGCTCTCCTCCATGCTTCCATTGTTCCACTGCTGCCTCCTCCGCCAGGGCGGGGAAAGTTGCTACAATAGGTTGGTTCCCTATTTGCTACAGCCGGGGATTGTCACCCCAGAATGTTTCATGCAGCCACTCCAAGCCCATTCTCCCACTGGCCCAGAAACATTGTCCTCTGAATGTTGGGAGGTCTGGAACCTAATGGGTGGTTCATAGAGAGCTCTTGGATGCCTTAGAAGCAAGTGTTCCATGAGGGATGGTTTCTTTTTGGGGTGTGTCACTAGTTTGACATTGTCACCTGTCATTGTCTGAGTCTTAGGATGACATCATTTAGCCCAGAGTCCAGGTGCGGTGGCTGGTGGTGCCAGCATTGTTTGTGATTTGCCTTTGTGCAGCTCTGTTCCTTGGGACTGAACCCTTCAGAATGGGGTGTCTTAACCCAGGCTTGATAGATGCATCTTAAGGAGGAAGATGTACAAACCCCTGAAACTGTATGTACCGTATTATTTGAACACATTTCTCTGAAGAGACAGCCCCTTAATATCCCTCAGATTCTTAAAGTTGCCCATGAAACGACAAAAATTTTGGCCCATTGGGATCCCGCTGTCCTCCCCACAATTTTGATTTCCCACAGTTCCTAGAAGACCTTGAGAGGGTGAGATCTAACATCATTCTGGCACAAGTGTCTGGAATGAGATTGTGTAGGTTAGACCAGCCTCCATGGACAGAAAAAGACACTAAGGGTTGTTTGGTTTTCTGAGAACTGGGAGGGCAGAGGAGTGTATTAGGGCCACCTTTCACCGTCCATCCAATACACTTATGCCGTGTGTGTGTGTTGTAGTCCTCCTCACACTGAGCACGTGTGTCCCATCTGACAGGCAGCCGTGCCTCATTTTTCCTGGGCCTATCCCTGTTGGCAAGTCCTAGTTGTCCTGGGTTCTGCGACGCTCACTCAAAATGGTGGGAATCTCCTCAGGGAGACCAACCTCCTGCCACCAACATTCCCACCCCCTGCCCACCTCAGACTCCTCACACAACTCTATGCCATCCCTTCCTCCAGGGCAGGGTCGGTTTATTTTCAACAAGACCCATACCCCGCATGTCCCTCCCTGAGCAGTGGCTACAGACGAAGTGAGGTGTTGTCCTTCCCTCCCCCAGAGATGCAGCAGCCAGTGCAGCCGGCGCCCCGGCGCCTGCTTGGCCCCGTTCCCCTTGGCAGTGGAAAAAGTGGCAAGTGAGCAATGAACTTGGGAAGCCAGTCCAGGGACTACTTAGGCTCTAGGACTCAGCGAGAAGCGGGAGTGACAACACCCAGTGCTGAGTAACGTCCAAGTCAGCGTGGGCTGGCCTGCTGGCTCTCTGTTCCCTGACAAGCCGGGTGCTGGGCTCCCAGCTGTCCTGGGGAGAGCATAACCCATGGAGGCCTCCCTCCCTGCCCTCCCCAATGTGGAGATTTGCAAGCCTTCTTTTCCATTGCCTTTTCTCACATAGCCTTGTATATCTTCCCAGAGAGCTGGCGGGGGGGGCGGGGGGCTGATGCTGGGGTAGTGAAAGGGTGGGATGGCTGCTGCTCTGCCCTGAATTCGGGGAAGTAGCTTCAGTGCGAGGAGCACAGAAATCTTGGGCTTTGCTGTGAAACTGGTGGTGGGGCCCGAACTCTGTCTTCTTTCCGTGTCCAGGATTTTCTCTGTGTAGACCCCATACACACATGAGCAAGTACTCGGTATATAAGGTACCTGGTTCGTGCTCTCAAGAAGACTACAGTATGGTGTGGAATAACAGTAATCACTTCAGAACTGTAGCTGGCATTTATTGAACATGGGCCATGTCAGATACATGGCCGAGCAGTTCACGTGGATTACCCATTTTATGATCACAGTGCACCTGAAGTAGGTACTCTGTTATATTTTACAGAGCAAAGGAAAACTCAGAGAAGTTCAATAATTTACCTTTGGTCACACAGCAAGAAAGTCGTTAAGCTGAAGCATCAAGGCCCAGCCCATCCCCAAAGCCTGCGCTTGTAACCACTGCCATGAGCTTCCCCTGTAAGGGCACCAGGCATGGGAGCAGCTCTGGGAAGGGTCCAGGTGAGAGGAGATATAGGAATTCAGGACGATGAAAAGGACAGGTGTAAGAGGAAGGAGAAGGAGTGAAAAGGGAAGGAGAGATATTCTGGAAAAGGAAGCCTTGAACTCAGCCATGGAAATCCATTGGTTCCACAAAAAGTTCAATGCTGAAAGGATTTATAGGGGATGCCTGCAGTGATCTCAAAAGCTGTCCCCAGTCTCTCCACTCTGCCACCGGGGTGGGAGCCCTTAGTCTCCTGCTCCCAGGCCCAACCTGTTTCGGCTGATTTCCATGAGGTGCTAGCCACCCCTTCACCTCTGTGTTCTCTTGAGACACTCTTCTCAGACCCCCCGAGATCCCTCCTCCCAGCCGCGTGTGCTATGCTCTGAACAACCTGCACCAGTGGCTTCCTCAGGGGCCTGTCCTTGGGCGAATGGAGCCACCTTGCCCTTCAGGACCAGGAAGTGCCTGGGAATGTATAAACCCCCACGGTCGCCTGTAGCCAGGACTGACGCAGTATGAAAGTTCAGCAGCCTTCTCTCATGGTGGTACACATGCGAAGGTGTAATTTCAACTCCGAAGCTGTTCAGGGGCCCAGGCCGATGCCGAACTTCCCCTGTGGTCACAGCCATGCTTGGTTCCTCTACTATTCCTACCCTGTTTGCTTCCTTAATTCCTTTGGTTTCTTGTGGAGCACCACCTTCCTAGTCGCCTACTCACAAACTTCATCTCTGAGTCTGCTCCCGGGAACCAGGCTTCAGGCAGTATAGCTGTGAAGTTCCACTGACATCCCTGAGGAGACTTGACTTAAGCTGACAGGGCATTTGTGGGTCAAAGATCCCTAAGGGAAGAGGGAGAGACTCCAGAGGGCAGGGCGGGGGCATGTGCCATCCTCCGCCTCCCACAGGACTGCCTACTGCGCACAGCGACTGCTGGGCTGGCAGTGGGCCTCCCTCTCAGGGATGGGACCCTGACCTCGTCCCTGCTCATTCCCACATCGCAAGCCCGTGAGGAGCGAGAGTTATTGGGAACAGAAGAGGGGGAATGAGGTGGCTCCCGAAGGAGAGGTAAAAGGGTGAGAGAAAACATCCTCAGGGAAAGAAACAAGACAAGCAACACGGAGGAGGTATTCTTGGGATTTCCTTTCTTTGATAGAACCCGACATGGGACCCCAGCCACGGCCCCTCACTGAAAGTCAGACCCTTTAGTCCACCCGTGGAGCCCTCACCCCGTGCCTGGGACAGCCACCAAATGCAAGCCCTTTCTCTTTTCAACAATTCCTACTCCTGTGAACCACAGACACTAAGGTGAGAGTAGGTGGTGATTCCCATGGGGTTTATCTCACCTGAGAAGCCATGTTCCTGAGTTTCAGGTAGGGATGGTCGAAGATGCACCGTGCACACGGCTCCCTTTGTGGAGGTCCCACATCCCTCACTACACACACACAGACACACACACGCCCCTCTTGTATCCTCTCCTCCATGTGCTGATCTCAGTCGAGACCTGCTGTGTCAAGGCAGGTGACCAAGTTTGGAGGCCTGTTGTAAAGCCAGACTCTGGACTCCTGAGTCCCAGCTTGAGTGAGCCCTAGCTGGCAGCCTGACACGCATAACCCCCAGCTCGGGCCACAGAAAGGAAGCACCCCAGGGCCCTGAGACCTGCCTGACAGCCATGGGCCACTCCCCTGCCTGCATCACCTCAGCTCTCCCCCTCCACGCCTGCTCAGAGAATATGACCTGCTGCCAGGGGAATGCAGCTGCCTCCCTCCACAGCTTTCACAGGGGAACAGCTCTTCCACCTCTGGTGCAAAGGAGTTTCTCCCTTGGCCCCGAAGGGATGCTGTCTCCTGCTTTCTTCCTCATTCCTAAAGTTGTGGCAACTCTCCCTCCCTGGGGGATGCCAGGTGTGGTCTTTGTTGGAATTCATTCTCCACTTCTTGGTGTTTTATCTATTACGAACCAGGAATGTGCTTCCTTCTCTCAGTATGGGAAGATCCTGAAGGGGGCGTACCGTCCTCCTCCCTCTGTCAGAACTTGCCCTGATACTTCCCCCCACAGTCAAACTCAAGCTCAGAAAATCTTCAGTAGAAAAGATAGAGTTCCTGGGGATGTATTTCCTTCCACTGAGGAAAACCTGCAAATTCAGTCTTTCGATAATAATTCAATCAACCCTTAGGGCCACTGTGGGCAGTCGCCTGGGCTGTGTACCGCACGAGTGCGTCATGCTCAGGGGGTGAGTGGAGGCTGAAATTCAGCCAGAGCTCTGGGTGCCGAGCTGTGTACTGTGGTGTGGACAGAATACACCCTTCTTTCCTTTACAAAAAAGCACCCCTCACTCCCTGGGCTGTGTACCCAAAGGGGCACATTTTCCTGATTTGTACAAAAGCACCCTATAATCTAGCCTCTGACCTGGCAACCTTGTTTTCCTCACCCTCTTTTGCCCAGAAATATTCTAGTCTTTGCATTCTCAAAGGGCAACATCTTTCCCTTTTCATGTCTTCTATCTGAGGATGGTCTGATCATATCAGAGACCTACGGCCTATCACTGCCACAGAGAAAGTAAGTCCCATGTGCCTTCTTGAATTCTCCACCCTTAAGAACAGCAGCCCCAGTCAGTCTGGGCAGAACTGTCAACGCGGGTTTGTCCATCCACTCCGCCTGGTCGTCCTCCTTTTCCTACCAGTGTCCTGAGGAGGTGGACAAGGGTGGGCCTGAAAGATCCCCCTGCCCCTCCGGCAGCCTTAAGAAATGGCAGGTGGAGCACGTGACCAGGCCTGGCTCCAAGTCCCCTTGCTCTTCTGTATAATATTTCTTTCCCTTAGTTGGGTCTGCCTGTGCTAGGCTGTGAGCTGGAACTAAGTGCCTGGCACAGAGGGGCACTTGAGCAAAGACCGTGGGAAGCGCCCGCTGGGGTAAATGGCCCTCACCACCTTTAGCCTGTCCGACGCAGTGAAGGTGCACACAGGAGATCTCAGACGCCCCCTGCTCCTTTGCTCCCTGGTTTGCTCTTCGCAACTTCTCTCTCAGCTACTTGCAGGAGGCGGGAATAAGGGTTTGTTCCTGGGTTGTTGAACCCCCCAAGTTTAACCCTGAAGCCCCCAACTGGGCAGACCTTCCTATGGCCCCCCTAAAGGGTGGACGTGGGGGGCTGGGTAAAGGATTTGGAGCTGGCCTGGTCCTGCAGGCTAGGCCCACACCGCAACCCCAGGCTTCACCAGTGGCACAGGGGGGCCTGGACTGCGCGTCCACGGCGAGGCTGAAAGCGCGTGTGCCCTGACTGGGGGCCCTGCCAGGTTCACCGCCAGGCCTCGGCCTGTTCTTGCGTCATGTTAGACCCGCGATTTTCAACTGACGTGCCTCAAGAATTTAAAAACATGAAATGCCTATTTAGTCAGGGGCACTGACCTCTTTTTCCTTAGTTTGTCAAATAAAAAAATGACAATAGCCAACCCAGCAATAGCTGACTGGTGTCAATGAATCAACATCATACCTATATTTTTTTGCCAGATCGGCAAAAAATATATTTTTTGGTGTGCTGTAGAATTTTAGTAATTAGTTTATGTGTGCCATGAGATGAAAAACGTTGAAAATCACTGTGTTAGAGGGCTGGGGAGGCAAGGATCAGAATGACTCGGGTCTTGGTTTGTAAATACCATCCTCCTCTAAGAGCAATCAGGCGTCCTTGGAAAAGAGCCAGTTCTCGGACTGGAGCAGGGAAAGCACATGAGCCTGGAAAATCTTGTCCCAGGAGCAAGAAGGCGCTCAAGGAATGATGGGAACATGGCAAAAGGAACGAAGCCAGCTTGCGAGAACTCCCACTGGACATAAAGGGAACAATCTGAGCATCTAAGAAATGATGGTAAGGAATTATAATCTAGTTAATAAGATAGGAGACTTTGAGTCCATGCTGATATAAATAAATGAATAAACAAATTGAATGTTTGATAAAAACCAGGTATTTCAACAATCTGAAAGTACCTCCCTGTAAAATACTTATTTCTTACAAAGGGAAAAATAATAATTCATAGTGTAGAAACTGGCAGACACCACTTTAATCAAGGGTTCAAAGTTAACATCACCAGTAATGGGACAAACTGAAATCGTGTGCCATCTGATAAAATGCAACCCCACAAGCGTAGCCCTGTTGCTGTGACATGACTACCCAAGACGCATAACATGAACCTGTTTGTGTGGACACATGAGACAAACTTAAATTCTACAAAATGAATGGCCTGTGATCTTCAAAAGTGTCAAGGTCATGAAAAGCAAGGGAAGTTGGAAGAATCGTCCGAGGATGAAGGCAGCGAAAGAGACTTAGCCACTAAATGCAACTCATGATGCTGGCGTGAATCCTTTCACTGTAAAGAACATATTTGGGACAATCACCAAACCTGAATATTGTGTAAGAATTTGATAGCAATCTTCATTTACTGATTACGTAAAAGAATGTCCTTTTTTAAGGAAATACACAACGAAGTATTCAGGAGTGACGGCATCACGTTGTAAATGTCCGCTCAGTTGTTTCAGGATAAAAGAATACTGTTCTTACTGCTACTCTGTTAACTTGTAATTGTTTTAAAAGTAAAAAAATAATAATAATTTAATTTAATTCGGAATGGAGAAATTTATTTTCTCAGATGTTTAGATGTAAAGCATTCAAAAATTTTATTTGGGTACAAATTTGATACATATAAAAATGCCAATGAAAATACATAGCTCAAAATGTTATTGGGACCAAGAATAATTTCACTAAATTGTAAAGGCAGGGACTTCCCTATTTCATTTACTAACATAGCCTCAGCACAGTGTCTGGCATTAATAAATATTTTTTTAAATAAATGAATAATACATGTCATATAATAATCCCTCAATAAATGATCATTTTAACTGTTATTACTACTTGTAAGAATACAATTCAACCATATGAGGTTGCCAAAATGTTGGTCTTAGGGTGGTACAAGGTGAACAGCAGCTCAAACACATACCATTATGGTCATGCCCAATCTGGAACATCATGCTCAGCTCTGATTACAACATCTTACGGTATATCAGATATAACTGCTTTCAGCGGTAGATAACATAAAACTTAATTTATAATACCTTAAACAAATAAGGGTTTTGTTTCCTCATCAAGCAGGAAATAGGCAGTTGGTGGCACTAATTCTGCACTTTAACAGTGTCATTGCTGGGGTCTCTAAGGTATATTTTTTTAAGATTTTATTTATTTATTTTTAGAGAGGGGGAAGGTTGAGAGAAAGAGAGGGAGAGAGACATCAATTTGTGAGAGAAACATCAACTGGCTGCCTCTCACACGCCCCCAACCAAGGACCTGGTCCGCAACCCAGGCATGTGCCCTGACTGATAATCGAACTGGCGACTTTTCGGTTCACAGGCAAGCATTCAACCCACTGAGCCACACCAGCCATGACTCTAAGATATTTTTTACCTCTTCCTCACAGTCATAAGATGGTTACCCCCGCTCCAGGCATCACATCCACTTTCAGGGAAGCAAGAAAGGATAAAGTGACTGTACCAGTAACCTCTATTACTTCAATTAAAAAAAAAAAAAAGCTTTCTCATAAACCCTCTCTTAAGTCTCTGATTATGTATCATTGTCTAGAACTGGGTCACATGGATGTCCCTGGTCACAGGGAAGATTGAGAGAGTGTTGAGTTTTTCCATTGTTTACATTGGAGGTAGCTAAGGAGAAAGGATTGCAAACAGTTGATGGGTTAGCCAATGAACAGTATCTGTCATAGATGGACACTGACCAACCAAAATATACCCTGAGGGACACAGTTAGGATGCTAAAGCATGTGGATGTCCTACCATATGAGGAATGGTGCAAGGCACTGAAGAGAAACAAAGTAGGTGAATAAAACAGTCACCTTATAGAAGTGTCCTATTGGAGGGACATTTCTTTACTCCTCACTGCTATAAAGGACAAAGGTAAAATAAGAGGTGGGAGGCATAAGAGGCGGCCATGCCTTAGGCCAGCCCTGCCTATGACTGGAGCTCGCCCTACAAGGAAGGGGCTGTTTGTGAGGGAGGGGGTACCCCTATCTGGAAGTGGCCAGCAATGGCTAGATCATCAGTATCTGGGAGATCATCCATGGCATGGGGGATCAGTGGGAAGAGCCTCCAGGGCTCCTTGCATTGCAAAGATTTGCTGATTTCCCTGTTATCCCTTTAGAAGCTAGGAAAGAAGTAGACTGATTTCCCACTGGGCCTGGTCACCACGGCTAACTTCATTTTCAATAGAGTCTTGGTGAAACAAAGCATCTCACTTTTGAAGAAGTCAAAGCACTTCTTTATCTCTTTAGTTTGGCCCTACTGTGCCTCTTCTCTCCTGCTAGTAGCTTCAGGGATGTTTTATCTACTTATCCATTTGAGCTTGGTGTACAGTTCAGGAAAGCAAGAAAGGATAAAGTGACTGTGCCAGTAGCCCCTATTACTTCAATTAAAAAAAAAAAGCTTTCTCATAAGCCCTCTCTTAAGTCTCTGATTATGTGTCATTGTCTAGAACTGGGTCACATGGATGTCCCTGGTCACAGGGAAGGTTGAGAGAGTGTTGAGTTTTTGAAGAAAAAACAGTTCCTCCTAACCAATTAATACAGGAAGAACCTTATGCTGGGCAGAGGGAGAGCGGAACGAGTGGCATTTTGACACCAGGGTCAAGTTTTCCTTGGGGATGAAGATAATACACAATCTATTGACTCAGGCCGTTGCAGGACCAAGTATGGTTGAATTGCTTTGGTAAACCTTCAAGTGCTGAACTCAGGGGAGTCATTACTACAGTAGAGCTACGGTAATCTACCTTCAGTCCGACCTGTCGTGGAGAGAACATGAATCTGGGAAACCTCTACATTGGTAAAACAGCATATCTTCCAAAGCATAACCGTTTAGCAGCTATTTGAATGTTTCATGTGCTTTGCTCGGAACCTTCTACATTAGCAGAGATTTTCTGCTTCTGTCTCAGCAAGCTTCAGCAAAAAACAATCATTCTGGGTTTGTTCTCCCTCAGCCCTTGTAACTACGCCTCTGACCCTGCAATCTGGCGCTTGCCCCAGGGCCTGACCCAGAGGGAACCAGCAGATGCAAAACACCTTCAGGAAAGTACGATTCCCATGATCCAAATGGGCAAGTATCACCTGATGAAAAGCAATTTAAGTGGCTGTTGCTCAAGAGAAGAAAGACAAGGGACCCAATGTTCATCGCACGTGCAGCATTTGGTGACAGGCACTGTACCAGGTACTTCTATGTTAACACATTTAATTCTCAAACCAACTTGTAGAAAATAAAGACAAATGTTCTTATACATAAAAGGAAATCGAAACTTCAGTTAAGCAGCTTGTCCCAAGTTATATATCTTAGAAGATGGTGATAAGTTTTGAGACAAAGGTTTTTGATTTCATGGCTTGTTCATACGTACTTGTCATACATAGGGTGGCTGGGCTGCACCTGGATCTTAAAGATTTTAAAACTGGAATGACAGGAAAGGACGCAGGGTGGGTACGTGGTGGGGCTAGCCACCCGGAAAAGTGATGTTTATTTTAAAGGTGTCAGGCGGGGCTTTTCAGCCCCCAGAGGTAGACACTTCTGTCAGTCTTCGGAGAAGTGTGCTCCTTGGCTGTCACTGCCAGGATGGGTTTTTCAGTGCTGAGAACCAGTTACAGGAGTTGAAGGGAATGGTTTCATGGGCGACTTGGGGACCTGGCTGTGGACAGTTGCTTCTTGAACCCAAATGAACAAGTTTGGCGCAGGTAAGAGGAGATACCAGGGCTTCCCTGAGAGTGTATGGAGGCCCAGGCAATATTTGGGGGGGTCCTCTGTCTATAGAAACTGTACGATTTTTAAAAACAGTACAAAATTTTTAGGTCTGCATTAGACATAGCCACTTAGCCACAAAGATTTAGAATACTGGGTAGAAAAGAGGTACTTCTGTACGTGTTTATTGTTCCATCAATAAACCTATGTGCTTGAAACTTCCTTGTAAAGTCCAAGCACCCATAAAGGTAGCAGCACTGTTGTTCCTTGCAGTTCCATGGCACCTTGGAACCCTTCGCAATTAAATAATACAGACCTTCTTGCCTCTGCAGGTCTGTATTACCATTATTTAACACTCGTTATACAATTACTCATGACCTTGCAACACCCATCATGCGGCCCACTGCCAGTCACTCTCTCAGAGGCTATTCTCAGCATCCTTGATGATGACCACAAATGGAAGTCTTATTTAGAGTATGCAGGAAAGTGTAAAGAGTAAAGTGTTCTCTAGTCATGTTAAACTTATCTATAGGCATTTTCTAGCTAAAGCATAGAAAAGCATCTTCTGATCTTGTCTTTTCTTAAACCCATTAGGCCATAATCACCACATTTCTAGAATGTGATTTTCTTCAAGAGAAGGTCCCCTCAATTCCAGACACCACCAGCCAGTGGGGAGAATGAGGGAGGGACCCAGAGGCAGAATCAGAAGATTATTTTCATTCACACAAAGTCAATTCCTTATCCCACAAGGCTTAAGACCCACCTGGGAAAGAAATGGATCAGAAAGGCCCATTAACATTGCAGACCAATCCCTCAAGGAGATAGATAAGGCCACCCAGGAGACTGTCTGACTCATGACCTGGAGCCTGCAGTAGAGGTGTGGTGACAGTGATGAAGAAAAGAGGGTGTGTCATAGGGTATAGGACTTCCATGCCACCCCTGCAACATTTGGGTACTGTACCGGAAACCACCTCAAATTCTGAGATAGGCATCCCAAAGCAGAGGGAGCAGGGGCTGCCCAGTACTGAGCATCTCTGCAAGGAGGCAGCATTGAGGTGTCTACGGGAGGGCAGAGAGCACAGCCAGGGGTGGCTGGAAGGGAGAGAGAAATGGCAGAGGTTCTGCACAGCGATGGCCACAGTCAGCCTGGTTTGGGAGCACATGCATGGTATTTTGTTAAGGACTGCGAGAAATTCTTGGAAGACACTTTGGAGTGGGCAAGAGTGATTGGGCCATAAGGACTGAGGTCCAGCAATTCCCTCTCATTTGGGGAATTGCACATTTGATTTCATTTTACACTCAAAAGCAATCAGTAGAAAAATTCAGTTAGGTGATTCTTTTAAAAACATATTGCTTACTCTAGATAGTCATATATACTTATACAAGCAGTTATACAGCACAAGATGTTTTAAATCTGCTTTAATTAAACAGTACAGCAGGATTACCTTCCAAGACCAACAATTACTTATCTATTTTATTATTTTTTAATTTTGGAGGTAAAATTTACATGTGGACAGTCATGGATCACAAATGTACAATCGGGTCAGTTTTAACAGATATACACACAGCTGGGTAGCCGCCTTCCCAGTCAAGGCAGAAACTGTTTCCATTACGGCAGAAAGTTCTCTCATCCCCCCTCCAGTTAAACCCAGCCCTGCAGGCAGCCACTGTTCTGATTTCCATCACTGTGGGTTAGTGTTCTAGGTTTTAGGGCTTCGTATAAATGGAATCATGCATTATTTACTCTTTTATAGTGGTCTCTCGCTGAACGTGTTTCCGAGATTCATCCATGTTACAGTGTATATTAGTAGTTCATTCTTTTTCATTGCTGAATTCATTCTTTTTATTCCATTGTATAGATGAATATAGTGTATTCGCCTGTTGATGGACTTTGGGTTGTTTCCATTACCTGTGACTTTAAATTGTGTTCTGAGGTGCTTCACAGTTAATGTAGGGGTCCACGTAGGATTAGCTGCTAAAGCAGAGGTCAAAACCACTGTGTAAGTCTTTGCTGGGGAAGAGTTGTGTAGCTTTCTAGAGGCTGGGATTCCCCTGGTTTGTGCAGCCTTAGTGCAGCATCCATGTTAAGGGAAAGTCAACCAAGGTAAGTCAGAAACCAGTAAAGCAGATATAGTCACGGCTGCCTGACAACTGACTGCCAAATAGTCCTGTCCAGATATGCCACATCAGCTCACCCTGGTGAGTAACTCTGCTCTTGGAACAATGGCCCTTCTGTAATTAACAAAGTTCACAAAATGAATTGGATCCAACCGTCTACTGCATTCCAAAATAGTGAACTAATTGAAGGCTAAGATGGGAACCTCAACTTCAGACAAAGTTTAGGTCAGACATGAAAATACAAGGGGATAAAACAAAACGTAATTGTCTTGAGTGTCTCCAACTTATCCTTCAGCCAGAGAGTGGAATATGGGTGACGTACATCTCACAGGAGGAAGGGTAGCGGGGCATGGTAAAGCTGGGGTTCTCAAGGCTGGCCCATCAGCTGGTTTACCAAGGCCCAGCTTGCAGAGTTGGACAAAATAGGGGGTGGCCATTCGCAGAGCTGGAATTTCGAAGTGAGTCCTCCGTCCCAGCCATCTCTTCCTCTCCACCTCCAAAAACTTTGGAGCAGAAGAGAGGTAAGACTAGGTCCACCAACCCTGCTCCTCCAAAGAAATCTACGGTGAGTCACCTACATTCTCCCATCGGCCACAGTCCCTCTTTCCTTTTTGTATCCTCACCCCATTTCATAGGAAGTTCTATGCCTTCTGCTTTTGGCCACTAGCAAACTCAAAGATTCATTTGCCACCCAAATATCCCAAATATCCCAGCTACATAAAACCTTCTTGCCTGGATGATCTATTCTGATTTGTCCTTTGCCTTGCCCTAATTTCATTCTGTATTTATATTTCACTAATGCACTCTGTATTTCCTATGAGCTACATCTAATAATTTGTGGAATGAGGTGGGGTTTGCATGAATAAATAAGTCATACAGCCTGACCTTGGAGCTAAATTGAAACAATCCACATCTCTTCTTTGCCCCCACCCAGTAGGGACTCCTGATACAGTGGCTCCTTCTTCCTGCAGAAAGAGTGGACAAACAGGAACCTCTGGAGGTGATGCTATCCAGTGTTCTCGCCAGTGCTCTAAATTGCCACTCATTCATTCAGTCAACAAGTATCTACTGAGCATCTAATATATGAGTATGTCAGGTGCTGGGAGAAATAAGCAAGGTCCGTGCTTTTATAGAATCTACATATAGTAGGGGAGACAAAGAAGCAAGTGAGCAAGAAAAAAAAAAGCTTTACATTTAACATATAAATTTATATACAATTTATACACATTTAATTTATATGGAAGTGATGTAAAACCTCACATTTTCACATAGTAGCCCATTTAAACCTCAGCAATGATTAGAAGAGAGTACTATTATTATCATCATCACCCCCACTTTACAAGTAAAGAAACTGAGGCATGGAATGGGTGCCTTATCCAAGGTCAATTAGCTAGTAAGTGGTAGAGCCAGAATTTAAACCTAGGAGGTCTAAAGTCCACATGCTTAACCAGCCATTTCTGGGCCCCGTTCCTGTCATGCAGCCCCACCCCCTATGCCAGGGTTGATGGGGGCAATACCTGCCTGGTCACAATGTTAAAAGGAAGGGCACGTGCCCCCTACTCCTTTCCCCCATCCCTTTGTCTACCTCCCTACGGAGGTACGGTGGTGAGCCATCTAGGAGAAAACAGATGAGGACAAAACCCAAAATTTAGCAAAGCAATAAAATAGAAGGAACCTGGGTCCCTGACAGGATGGAACCCCTCTCTCGGTCCTCGACGGCTTAGGGGAGAAAGAAATCAGCTTCTGCTTGGTTTAAGTCTCTATTATTTGGGATCCTCATTAGAACAGCTGAATCAATACCCATACTAATAGGGTGGGCAAAGTCAGTCTGGAAATGAGGCTTGCCAGCAGCACAGCCACCGGTCCCCACCTCAGCAGCTGCTGGCTGCACCCTGGACATGCCAAGGAGGCAATTCTCTCTCTCTGTGAGGTTGGAGCCTCCTGAAGAACAGTGCACGGGCTGCCCAAACCAGACTCACAGGCTGCAGGTGAGGAGGGTCCCACCTTGGAGAGAGCAAGGCGATGATGTCTTTACTTATGTAGAACCATAAGTGCCCTCATAGTTTTTATGAGTGCACAACAGGCAATTATCAAACTAGAGCGAGGCTTCCTAAGCAAAGAGCTGACATTCCGAAAAGATACCACATCTCACAAAACAGGGTGTGTGTATATTTGGAAAATGTAAGATCACAGGAGAAACTAGATAGGCAATCTAATCTGATCTGAAGTCTGGGAAGAGAGTGAGGAGGCCACACTGAGGTGAAGTGTTTGAGCATATGGTGGTTTGGCAGGTGCACAGGATTCGAAGTGTTTTTTCAAATCAATTTTTCATTTTAAAAAATCAATATAATAGAGGGAAAAATTTAAGCCACTATAATTTCACTAATCTTTAATAACTTTAAAAAGTCTTTTCTTATATCCATCCCTTCTAGTATTTGTAGTCATAATCATCAGCTTATCTACAAATTTATTTAAATTTTTTTTCATTTCTAAGTGTACTTCTCCATATTTCTAAATACCTATTGCAGTTGTTGGGGAAGTCACTTACCTCACAGGGCCTCAGTTTCCTCATCTTTAAGATGGGGCCAATAATACCTAGAATAGTCATTATACGGATTCACTGAAGTAAAGAGGGTCAGGCCCTTAGCAGGGTGCCTACCACATAGTTACCGTAACCCAGAGGCACCACTTTTCCTCAGAGAGTTAAATGAAGGTTCCCCAAAAGTCCAATCCAAGGCCCCCTAGAGCTCAAAACATCCCCTCCAATCCTGTGAATTCCTAACAATGAAGTTCCTCAAGCTTCTCTCTGCCTCCACACTCATGGTGCTTCTCATCTGTTCACATCAAACCAGTAAAGAAGCAACTTAAATGAAGTCTTGGGTACATAGGTCAATTATGGCACAATTGTTTGATGGAATTCTGGACAGCAACAAAAAAGAACAAGCCACTGCTACCCACAACAACATGGTGCAGCTCACAGTCCTCAGGTTAGGTGGAAGATGGTAGCACAAAATAGTACTAGCTGTGATCCCCTTATATAAAGTTCTAATCCATGGTGATAAATGTCAGAATAGTAGTTACCTTTGGGGGAAATGACTGGGAAGGAGGACAAGGGAAGCTTTTGGGGTTCAGATAATATCCTAAAACTCGATCTGCAAGGTGCCTACACGGATGTGTTTATGTTATAGAAATGCATCACACAAGTTCACCCCGGTATGTGGAGTTTATCATATTGGTTACGTTTTACTCTACTTCAACTTAAAAGTTTGTTTACAAAGGGAGGAGTTGAGGTGTCACAGGAGAAAATTCCAACCCAGGATGCTTGGTTTGCCCTGACCACTCTGCCCCACTCCTCTCTCTGCCACCTCCTCTGTGGTGTCCAAATTGTCTTCCCCTTTCTCAGGCAGAACAACACGTGGTCCGAGGAGAGCCCAGAGTCTGCTCTTCCGTGTTATGTTGAGGAATTTCTCCCTCCCCCACAACCCAAATTCTTTTCTCATTCTTATCATGGTGATGAACTCCTTTATGCGCATGTATTTTTCTTTTGGATGAACTTTCAGGAGCGAGAGTACATTTTCATTTACAGGCCACTTCGCTTTTTTAAGATGGCTATACCAAGTCACAGCACCCAAAGCATTTTCATACACACCCAACAATGAGTTCTTTCCAGCGTGTGGCCCAGGAGAAAAGACCGCTGCTGAAGGCTTTGGCCTGGCTTCACTTAGGCCGTGGGCCTGCAGGGAAAAGTTTCCCAAAAGTGATCACACAGCTCAAGCCCATGAGATGATATGTCGTTATCCACATGTTTGCATTCCACAAACACTAAGTGTCCACCCAGGCCTGGCACTGTGCTGTGTGCGAGGATGAAGGGTGCACTGGTGTGTGACCTGGATGGTGATCTCCTTCTGGCAATGTGACCACAGAGCAAGGGTCTGCTTGTGGTAGAGTTGGCTTCCACAGACATAAGAGTACCCTCAGCTTCCCTGTGTACCATCGTCATAGGAGACCAACCAGACTCAAGAAGTCTAGAATCAGAAACATCACTTAAAGATGATGAGTTCCTTCCTAGCAAGTAAGTCCTAAGAGATTCTGCCTCTTTTTCTCCTAGTTACAATTCAAAAAGTCTCAGGAGAGATAAACTCTACTCCTGATTTTTCAGTTATATGTATTAAAATGAATGCCCTGTTTTGCTGAAGCGTTGTTTTTCTGTCACTTGTACTTGGAAGAGCTTTGGAAAATGCAAGATGTGATGTTGCAAAATGGTAAGATTTCCAGGCAGGTCCTGGCCGAAGGAACCAAGAGAAATGCCAACTGCTCTTCATGACTCTCAGAACTAACTTTCTGGAGCCTTGACAAGCAGCTATGAGCATCTTAAGAATTTCCAAGACAACAGGATCAGTCTTTAAAAGTGAGTCTAAACCTTTCCTTCTTTATTTCTAGCAGATAATTGATAGTACCCTTGCTAGAAAAAAAAATTCTACATTAGCTTGTTGAAAATAATAAGTGGTTTCCAGAACCTTCTCATGAGTTATTGGTCTATAATAGCTTCAGCCAGGCCTTTCTCTG
Organism: Mormoops blainvillei; assembly: GCA_004026545.1. Lineage (NCBI taxonomy): Eukaryota > Metazoa > Chordata > Mammalia > Chiroptera > Mormoopidae > Mormoops > Mormoops blainvillei. The sequence continues at coordinate 131,660 of PVJD01000264.1, forward strand.
CCTCTTTCAAGACCAACTGGGATAAGATATCAGAATAAGATCTCATAGTAATAAGTTAATGCTTTCGAGCATGAAATAGTTCTAAAATATTTCATATGCATAACTCATTTAATTCTCACAACAATCCTATACGATAAACACTATTATTATCTCTGTTGTACAGATGAGAAAGTTGAAGCACAGAGAGATTAAGTCATTTACTCAAAGTCACACAGCTAGGACATATTGGAACTAGGATTCAATCTAGAGCTTACACTATTTTCTAATCACCCCCCTGGTAAAAGAAACAATATCTGCTTCCTACTAATTTCAGACAAACATGTCCCTAAGCTGTTCCCACAGGTAGGATGTTGACTGTGGGCCAGGAGCAGACAGGCATGTTGGGGACAGAGGCTGCTTTTTAGAACGAGTTGGAAATGAGTAACATGGCTAAAGTCTTAGAGCACATTCATGGGAGCTACTGCTCAATAATTCCTTTCTTTTTCCCTTTCTTTCTCATTTTCCACAGTGGCCATGCCAAAGTGCCCTTGTCCTCAAGGTCCCGTTCCCCTCACTCTCAGCTAACTGCCCCATCACCTGTTCCACCAGGAAACAGGGCACAGCCCCTCAAGCTTCTGTTCCCACAAAGTCACCAACACCTCCAAGCAATTCTGGCTCCTGCGTTCAGACTGAGAGGATGTGTCCCTTGTCGCATCAGGGCTTGCCCTTCATTCCTGGTCCCACTCGGTGCTTCCGCTGCACATTTCCCAGGCCTGGTTATTTCGTCTCTGCCTTGGCTGCTTCTTCTCAACCAATCGGCCTGCCCACATCCAACCACCAACTTCTCTTCATTGCCGCACTTCATGAAAGAGACCTACAGTAGAGTTTCCTACGTTCTCATACCCAATCCCTCCTCAGCCCTCGGCAACCTGCTTTCTGTCCTTTACGAGCTGTTCCTGTGACAGGCATGGGCGACTGATTGTATTTGACATCCCTACAAGTGTTTGAAGCCTCCTTCTTTTTTTGTGAGCATGAGTAGTAGAGTGTGGCAGCAAAAAAAAAGAACAATTAGGGGGGAAAAGTATTTAAAACTAGCATTAAATCTGGGAAATAAAGAGAATACGTTTGGGGAAAATAACATTATTTCATAGATGTATCAGTGATACTCAGTTCACAGATTATTTGAACCCACATTTAAGTGGTTTCTAAATTTGTAATAGAGTTGACTTTAGCAAAAAAAAAAAAAAGTAATAATTTAATAAAGAGGGGTTTTATGTTTCTCAAATAATAAGTTTCGTATTGAAGTTTTTCCTTATTCTACTATCTCCCGCTATCTCCAACTTCTTCCAGGGCTGATGTATGCCTAATAAGTCATTAGATTCTAAAACTTAAATAATAAATCTCTAATAAATCAAAAGCAAATACTTAAATCTAGTGCTAATTTAGTAGAATCATAAAGATATTACGTTTGGAAACCTATTATTTTACAAAGAGAGCCTGACAGACCTCTGGGTCTGTGTGAATTCCCTGCTCCTGCCGCCTGGGTCCGATGGGGCTCTTCTGGCTGGTCGGATGCTCCTTCTTCCATGAAGCCTGCTCCAGAACTTCTTTGTACAGGATCCCCTCGTCTGGGTTTCCCAGACTACCAGAATGATGCTTCCCAACTGTGTTACAGTTAAGTGTGTGTGTGTGTGTGTGTGTGTGTGTGTGTGTGTGTGTGTGCGCGCGCGCGCGCGTGCATGTTGGCCTCTCGGTAGGTGATAAGAAAACCATTCAGTGTGGTGGAAAACGCAAGTTTCAGAAGGGAAAAAATTCTCTTGCAAGTCCCAGCTACTCTGCTAATCCCTTTGAGACTGAAACTCTCATTTGTAAAATTAGGGCAACCTAGTTCAGAGGAGTTAAAGCCCAGGAAAATGTGCCTGTCACTTGGCACAGAGAAAGAGTTTGTGGATATCACTGACAGTGAGAAGAAAGAGAAAAAAATTATTATTTTTAAAACTAGCAGCTGTTTGATAAATGCCCTTAGCAGGATGAGAGAAATTCTTTCAGAGAGAGAGTTGCCCTTTTGTGTAAGAAAATCCCCTGATTCCTCCTCCCCAGCCCACACACACTTGGTTGTAAAAGTTGAGGCTCCTTGGGACATGGTTTAGAAGGGGGAAAAAGTGAACCTAAGTTATAAATTAAAAATAATAACCAAGAGCTGAATGCATCCATTCATTTTCCTTTTCTTCTACTTGTCGCTTCCCTTTCCTTCCTGAACCATTTGGTCTTAAAGCTACAAGATGGGCCGGACCACGCAGGTGTCCGTGGCGGGGGTTCTCAGTGGCCCAGAGCAGTGTATTCAAGCTCCCGTGGGTAAGGAGGGCATCCGCACATGGAGGGGCAGCCCAACAGGTGACGTCAGAGCCCGTGAGCAGAGAAGAGGGAATCCAGGGAGAGTTAGGAAGCTGACTACATACAGTGATATTATCAACTTGTGAATGTATTAAGGATAGTGGATGTCACTGTCAGAGAAGGGGTTACAAATACGGAAAGAGAAAAAAACTGAACCTTGTAGTGGCCGTACTGGAATTGTGGGCATCGAAGTGAACTCACAGTTTTCCATACTTGCAGACTTAGCAATAAAAATAAATGTAAATGTGCGCATATATGTGTGAAGAGAGAGAAAGAGAGAGATTGCCAAGTAGTATTTAACAACATAAATATTCCACAATTGTTTATCCATTCGTTTTATGGACATTTGAGCTATTTCCAGTTTCGGGACCATCATGAACAAAGTTTCTGTGAACATCTTTACAAACTTCTTTTTTGAGGTGTTTGTTTTTATTTCTTTTGGGTAGATATCTACAAATAATATTACTGGGTCATAGGGTAAGAGCCTTACGTCCATTTGAGCTGCTATAACAGAATACCATAGACCAAGTGGCTTATAAGCAACAGAAACTTATTTCTCACCATTCTGGATCCTGAAAAATCCAAGATCAAGTCACCAGAAGATTCAGTGTCTGGGAAGGGCATGATTCCTGTTTTATAGATGACTCTCTCCTCACTCTGTCCTCACATGGTGGAAGGGGCGAGGGAGCTCTCTGGGGCCTCTTTCACAAGGACACTAATCCCATTTACAGGGACGCCACCCTCCTGGCCTAATCACTTCCCCAAAGCCCCACCTCCCTGTACCAGAACACTGGGGATTAATTTTCAAAATAGGAATTTTGGGGGACAGAGACATTTAGTCAATAGCAGGAGGGCTATGTTTAATTTTATGAGAAATCATTAAATGGCCTTTCAATGTACATTTTTACAACCAGGGATGTAAGAGAAATCAAGTTGCTCCACATCCTCACCAGCATTCAGAACTTTTAATTTTAGCCTTTTGAATGGGTTTGAAATGGTATCATCACATTGTGATTTTAATATGTCTTTCCCTGATGACCAAAAATGTTGAACCCCTTTTCATGTGCTTATTAGCCATTCATATATCTTCTGTGATGAGTGATCTGTTCAAATCTTTTGCCCATCTTTTAAAAATTAGATTGTTTATTTTTTTGTTATTGATCTGTGGGAATTCTCCATATATTCTGGATATAACTCTTTTGTCATATACTTGCACAGTGAATATTTTTTTTCCTACTCTGTAGCTTGCCTATTTATTTTCTTAATGGTTTCTTTTAATGAGTAAAAGATTTAAATTTTACAAAATCTAATTTATCTTTTTTCTTTTATAACTATTGTTTTCCTGTCCCATCTAAGAAAAATTTGCTTAAACTTAGGAAGATATTCTTTTACGTTTTCTTTTGAAGCTCTAGAATTTTGGCTTTTACACAGAGGTCTATGTTCCACCTTGAATTAAACTATAAGTGTGCTATGAAGTGGTGATTGAGGTTCATTTTATCCAGTTTAGTATATTTAGTTATTCCAGAACCATTGGTTGAAAAGATTTTTCATGCCTGGGTTGCAGGCCAGGTCCCCTGTTGGGTGTGTGCAAGAGGCAACCAATCGATGTTTCTCTCCCTCTCATTCTCCCTGCCTTCCCCTCACTCTACAAATAAATAAATAAAACCTTTAAAAAAAAAGAAAAGATTTTTTTCCCCACTGAAAATCCATGATGACTTTGTTAAAAAATAAAATTGATATATATGGGTGTATCGCTGTACTCTCTCCTGTTCAGCTGATCTATTTGTGTATCCTTACCTAAATACCACTTTATCATGATTACAGCAGGTTTAGAATCAGTACTGATATCAAGCGGTGTGAGCCCTCCAGCTTTGGGTTTTTTCTCCCCATCATTCAGCTCTACAGACATCCTGGGGTCTTACAGCCACCACTCCAGAGCTCAGGGCAGGGGTGGTGTTCTCTTTCCCCCTTTGCACGCACTGGTCCCCAGAGCAGTGGTCATGGAAGTCCATCAAGAGAACGAGCTAGGCCCAGCTGAACCTCCCTCCCCTGAGCTCTGGCACATAGCAGGTGTGAACTTTACCCTGCACTTTCCTCTGAAAGGTGAGGCTATTGTCCTTATCTCGATTGTTTGTTAGGGGTTGAGTCCCCAGGGTTCAAGGGCTGGTTTAGAATGTATTCTAAGATTTACTCTAATGTGCTAACATCCACATTCCCACCTCAACTTCGTACTTCTCCCAGCCCTGCCAGACATCTTGGGCTTATCTGTGTCACAGGTGCCCTGGGAGGAAAGGGGCTGAAGGGCTGACCTGGAGTAAATATCAGCCCTTCATAGTTGACTCTCAAAATGTAGACCTTTAGACCTAGATAGACTCATTTAATATAATTCTTGACCAGGAAGGAAGGAAGGAAGGAAGGAAGGATGAAGGAAGGAAGGGAGGGAGGGAGGGAGGGAGGGAGGGAGGGAGGGAGGAGAAAGAAAAGAAAAGACAGAATAAAGAAGTAAAAAAGAAAAGAAAAAATAGAAAAGAAAGGTTATCCAAAATCAGGCTTAAGGTTAGTCATCTGTGGACCTAATGAAACCTATTTGAAATAAACCAGCCTGCTGTTTCGTTTGGCCTTGTTGAAGTCAGTGGCCTTTGTCCAAAGGCTGTGTTCAGGGCACGCTAGCATGCCTGCTCACCCGTGACACATTTCAGCCACGTGTTTACAATGAAACCTACCCAAAGGACCCCACCTGCAGTTAGCTGCCCCTCCCTGACTTTTGCAGTCCTGAGTTTGCCAGGCTTCTCTGGTGGTGAAAATGAAACTCTCCCTAGCAAGGCTCTCTTCAGAGGTGCCTAATGATTTCATGTCAGACATAGACAAAGTGTGAGAGGAGGATGGGCTTTCTCTGGGAGTGTGCCATCTCCAGCAATGGCATCTGGTTATTTTTCAGGCTGGCATATCTCTACAAAGCCTACCAGGTAATTCTTAACACAGATAGAGATCGGACATCTGTTCCGTCACCATCCAACTGAGGAGAGCAGGATATATAGGAAATCTACAGGCTAATGGCCCCCCTGAAGTTGGTGAACCTAGAGAGTTTAGGGACAAACACCAAACCTGAGTCTGGTGCCTTGTCCCTAATACGCCGCTTTATGCTGCTAGTCCCCATATCAGTGACTTCTCCACTGCCTCCTCCCTGCTTTCCTCTCTCTTTGTAGAGTGGGGTCAATATTTGAGGAATGCAAGATTTGGAGGCATAGAAGCTGAGACTGGAAACTAGAAGGAGATGCAAGTGAAGAATTAAATGCCTCATCGGTCCCTGTGGCATACGTTTGTCAAGGGAAAGAAAGAGGGAATAGTGATAACCAGAAAGGCCAAGGGAGGCCTCCTTGCACATGCCTCCCACAGGTTCTGATAATGCATTTATAAGCCAAGCCAAACGATACAGATAGGCATGTTCCCAATGTAATGGGTTCAACAAGCTGGGGTAACATCGATGTCATACTTGTTGGAGATGTTTCCATCATCTTCCTAGAATGTGCCCAGGGCAATAACCATTACAACAACTTCAGCAAAACAGGAGTGCCCCAGAGTACTCCACCCTCCATTGGAGAGTTAGGCTTGGTGTGTTAGCATGCATTCCTGACACTTACTAAAACTCCCTCCTTGTGTATAAGATACTTAGGTTCCAACATAATTGGTCTGTATTTAAATGCCCAAATATGATTATATAATCTTGATTCAATTAACAGGTCTGACTTGATTCAAGCCTTGCTCAAAAATGAGCCAAATAGTCACCTAAATAATAATTACAGCAAGGCAAACCAGTCTTGCTGGTCTCCAATATTGGGGATTGAAGGAACTTCCACGTCATCAGCTAGAGTCAATGGATCTAGAGGCCCAGCTCCCAGGACTGTGCTCACTCGCCTCTAGGTCCAAACCTGTGGGTCTGGGGCTCACTCACAGTGGATACGAGGAGCTCTGATAGTTGCTTCCTCTTGGGCAATGATAAAATAGAGACCAGGTGAGGCGGTGTTGCTGGCTCAGGTTTGGTTTGTTCCATGAACCGCAGGCAAAAGCCAGGACTTAAGTTCAGCACACAGGGCTATAGAGTTCACCTGATCCACCCTTCCCCCCAGCTGAGGAACCCGTGACTGCCGTTACACCATAGCCTGGCCCCTGTGCACACCAGAAGCCCACCACCTCCACCAGTATTAGGTGGTTCCAGCTCTCATAAACTCTTCATTGTTTTGATTCCAAACCCACTTTCCTGTCATTTTCATCCAAAGGTCATTTTATTCTTAGGTCTCCCAATGTCGTTTCTTAACTTCCTTAACTCTACTTTTTCAAAATAAATTCTAGTTCTCAAAGAGTTTGCTGTGCTGAAGTATGTTGACCATCAGCTTAGACTTAAGGTTTGTTATAAAACCCAATCACGGGCTTTGCCTTGACTTCTGAATGTTTCGGGTGCCCCACTATTGAACACCACCGCAGCCCCACACCTGGCAGGATCAGAATTAAGGAAGCCAGCACATCGTTGCACAAAGTCACCTTTGAAGACAAGAACAAAACTGGAGAGGAAAATGAAATAATTAGAGCTTTTGCCAGTATAGTGACTGACATATGTTGATTGGAAAATCTGAATTTTTTTATCTGATTAGATTTTTGTATCAAACCGACAGTGTCATTTATGGTTCATTCATAATGATACTGTGTGATATTCATAATAGACTTGGATCTCACTGAGGGCCAGTTTGCAGAAGGGGAAGCCAGAAAACCCAGTATTTTGAGCAGACATGAGGAAGTTAGAATTAATCACAGTTCGCCCAATGCATGGCACCTGAGCTGCTATACTATAGGGAGCTGCGTACCAGCCTATCTTTGCCACTAGACTGTGAGGTCCTTGGAGGAAGGAAGCAGGTCCCATTCTTCACTGTGCCCTCAGGGTTGACACAGGTAGATTCTCAGCAAATGTTTCACAAAAGGTTTTCACTCCCTGATATTTTATCAATTTAGAGGAATTAATCAGGCATGCGTTCTAACTTTAACCGCATGTTGTGCCTCTCAGCACACCTGTATTCCTAAGTGAATCCAGCCTCTACTGAAAACACCAATGCCTAGATCAGGAAAAGATTTACAATACAAGAGAATTCGTTACTTTAAAAAAGGACTGGCCACATAGCCCTTCTAAGCAATGAACTCCCCTACAACATTTAAAATGATCCAACTTACAAAACGTTAGCCAGCAATTCTTGGGAGCGCGTGTCACAAGTGACTGACACCCCATGTAGCATCTAAAGCTGCATCAGTACATGTTGGATGATATATTTGAACTCAGTCCTGCCAAGCTCAGGGATCAACCTTGATACCATTTGGACCTTGTCCACACTTCTGCTGGCATAAGCGCCATCAAATCAAGGGGCCAGAGGAAAAGTAAGAAAGAAGGACTTTCAGCTGTTTGAGGTAAGCTCCTTCGCACGCCCCCGAGCTCAGGGCAGGTAGAGCCTGGAGAGTGTGGCCCCTGAAGGCTCGGGCTCCCTGACCAGAGGACATACCGACCACAGTATTATAAACCCAAATGCTCTCTGGAGTCAAGGGAAGGTGATCTACACTTAAATGCTGTTACTTAATCAGAACAGCCATTCTGTGAGATGCTTTTCAGACAATAAAGCTGATAGATTAATGTCTCCCAAAGTCACACAGAGGTGAGGAGTTAGGCTTCAAACACAGGCCTGCTCGTGTCCACACAGGGAGGACCCAAGCTTCCAGAGCCTTCCCAGCCCAAGTGCATCAAGCCTCATCCTCCAGTGAGGCAATGGGCTTTGGCTCCTTGGGCAGAGCAGCTGTGGTCTTCAGGTCTTGATTTTTCACCACAGGTCCACTGTCAACCCAGAACTCCTTCGCCCTCTGCCTCTATTTGTAAATTACTTAGAAAAACAAGTCTGAGAATCATAGGCTGATGCTGGGGGATGGGGAAGCCAGTGCTCCTGTGAGGGAAGTGCTGGTGATTACCTGTCATGATGGGGAACTGGGTTCTGACACCATTCCACTATCTCCTCTCCCACCTTCTTCCTGGTCTCCCCTGCCTCTTTCATACTCAGTCCAGGGTGGCAGGGGGAGAAGTCACAGTGGTCCCGGCATGCCCAGGCTTCAATTCTGTCTTTGCAGGTATCAGATAGAGCCTCTGGCTTCTGATGACCAACTTGCAGTTCACCTTAGTCTGACCCTATAGGCTAAAAAGAGGAAGGTCTATCACAAGTCCCTCAACACTGACAAAGAGGAAAGTGTCATTGCGGCAATACAGGTATCCTTAGGTGGTCTCTTTTCTGACCCCAGGATGGCTGAGGTGGGTGTGCCCTCTAGGAGTGCATGGGCTTAGAATAAAGTGGGCTAATCATTTTAGCTTCCCTTTGTTCACCCCAGCCAGAGGAAGCATTGTGTTAGATGCTTCTGGTCATATTAACCCCCAATTTATCATCTCCTTGCTTCTTCAGAAAATATACAAATGTCTAATCTCCATGTTGTACGCCTTAAAGTAATACAATATTGTCTGTCAATTGTAATTAAAAAATATTTTTCTTTAAAAAGGAAAAAAACACCTCCTTGCTTCATCTGCAGCGTCATGGCCCTTTACCCCGGCCTCGCCCCTCCCCTTCCCGCCCAGTCTCCACCCACGCTTCGCCCTCACTCTACCTGCTCTTTATCCTCAAACAACCATGTTCTTTGACACCACTGAGACTTTGTTGTTTCTTCTATCTAAAATAGCTCTCCCCCAAATCCTCTCTTAGCTGTCTACACCCAGCTCAGATGTCACCTTCTTGTCCTAGCCTGCCACAGCATGTCAGGCAAAATTAATTACTCCCTCATCTGGATTTCCATAGCACTTTGTACATCACTCCATATTGCTTGTTGCATGATATGAGAGTATTTGTTCCCATGCCTGTCTCATCGGTTGGGTGGTACACTCTTTGGAGGGAAAGGATCGTTTTTTATTCTTACATCTCCAGAGCCTGGACAAAGGCCGAGCTCGATGAATGTGGTTGAAGAGAAGTAGAAGCAGCAAATTGGTTTTGTTTTTTTTATTTTTGTTTTTGTTGTTTTGTTTTTGTTTTTTTCTTGCACCAAGTGTCCTAAGAACCTTCTTGGGGCCAGAAGCACAGGACAGGGTCCTGAATGACACAACCTCTTCTCCATCCCTTACCACCTTCTCCAGTGCAACTCAGCTCAGGTCCTGGACAGGACAGTCCTCCAGCTCTAGTACAAGGAGGGCATTCAGGAAGCAGAGTTTGGTTTGGGGACTCGAAGTATTCTTTGAAGAACATCAAGGTTGCTTTTCAAAACCATGATGATAGTTCCCTAGGAGTGCAGAGTAGACAGAGGGATGGAGTCACCATTTATAATTAGGGTAACTTTGAACAAGTTACTTCATCTTTCTTAGATTCATTATTCTCATCTATACAAATGAGGAAATAATGCATACCTTGTGCTGCTGTGAAGATTAATAATTACTATTTGCCTAATTTATTGTCACACCAAGGGCTCTACAAACACCACCCAGGGAGAAGGCGACAGGGGCAGAGTCAGAACTTGAGCCACTACACCATGTGGAAAGGACAAGGAAAACCGCGAGAGTGCAGGTATGTTAGCTATAGTCATTAACTGACAGTGCGTTTAGACCTGAAAAACTTTGACCTGTTAGGAACTGAAACTGGGCGGGGAAAGACATTTTTCCTGGGCCATGGGAAATAGCTATTACAGGAATTGCAAAGGTGGATGGTGGCAGGAACAGCTAGCTGTCCACCGGCAACTTGTACCTCACCTTCCGTGGGCTGGCCTGTTTCTGGGATGTGGCTGTCCAGACAGGGATTGCCTTTCCTGGCTCCTCTCACATGTAGGTGGAGCCATGCAGTAGGCTCTCTTAGAGAGTGTGGAAATGACATGTGTCATTTGCAGGTCAAGATGGTTAAGAGCAGGGCGTGGGTAGATAAAAGGTAAAAACAGCCCAGGTGTTTACCGACAGATGGATGGATAAACGTAATGTGGTATATACATACAATAGAATATTATTCAGTCTTAAAAAGAAATGAAATTCTAACACATACTGCAACACAGGTGAACCTTGAGGACAGTATGCTAAGTGAAATGAGCCAATCACGAAGGACAAATAAAAAAGAAAGATTCCACTCATATGAGGTGCCTGGAGTAGCCAAATGCATAGAAACAGAAAGCAGAATGGTGGTCGCTAGGGGTGGGGGGAGTAGGGAATTAGTGTTTCATGGGTGCAGAGTTTCAATTTGGGAAGATGAAAAAGTTCGGGAAGCGGATGGTAGTGTGAGGTCATGCTGAACATGGCTCTTCCAACCACTGTAATGGCAGGCTGGCTAGAGGGCCCCTCGCCAGAAGGAATGTGTACTGTTTTGGAAATGGGTTGTAATTCCTTCCTTATCCCCTTTTGGGCGTGCCTTCTTGTCTGTGACTGCCTCTTGACCTTTTTTCTTTCTGCACGTACACGCTGAGGTAGGACACGTGCCCCCTTTGTCTGGGACCCTTTAAAACAAGTCTCAGACTCAGGAAGATGCGGTCCTGCTTTGCTGATGGGCCACTGTCGGTGCTTCCTGTATCGTGAGTAATAAAGGCAATGTTTGCTCCGTCCAGGCCTCCTTCTGGGTTTTTTGGCTTATCTGAATGAGCAGTTGAGATCTCCCGACCCATTTCTCCCGCGTTACCGGTGGTGAAGCTTGCATAATGTAAATGTGCTTTGTATCACTGAACTGAACTTAAAAGTTGTTAAAATGGTAACTTTCATGTGTATTTCACTACAATGTGGGGGGGGGGGGAGAGTACATGGCTTCTCTACATCTACCCAGTTAGATGCAGAGAATTTCCGGGTCCAGAGACTGAGAGTCACACAATGAAAGTTACCACATGACAAAAAGCCACTTGCTGACTAGGAATCTGGCACTGGACTCTTCTGTGAGTGATAAGTAGACTTCTAATGTGTAAAGCCACTGAAATTAGGGTTTATTTTTTTTTACAGCAGTTACTGGAACTCTAACTAACACAACCTTTAGCCAGTGTTCATGGCTGATATCAGGGGATGATAACACTTCGATGCGGTCCCCTGAGAACAAGATGGGGGACAGTTTCAGAGCTTGGCTTGGTTTGGGCTGAGGAGACACTTGTGCTGAGGCCCCCCTTGAAGTTCAGCAGTTCTGACAGCCTGAGTTAAAACCCACTGGCTGTGAAATGGATTCCAAGGACTTTGTTACAGAGGAAATCCAAAGGAGTTTGTCTCCTTGAAGACACATCACCCATTCAGTGAAGAGAACTGGCTGCGGGCTTGGGGTGTAGGGCCGCAGACAGAGAAGGGAACTGTGGACTTCAGTCGTGCAACGCAGACATGGGAACCTATCCCCACATGCTTTCCTCGGTCCCGGACCCGGGGAAGCAGCATCCTGTGGTTCCAGTTGGGCAGCAGCCTCAGCTGAGCAGAGCATTAAAGGGGGCAGGGATTGCCCTGTCTTGTGCTCAAAGGACAATTGCCAGTGGGAACTGTACCAGGGCTGCTGGCTGTGCCACTAAGTCCAAGTCCGGCAAAAAGAGGAGCCCCAGCCTCAAGGGCAAGAGGAGGTGGGAACAGTCAGGGAAGACTCTGGGGCTCCAGTGGGGTCATGGAATTACAAACTGACGGCAATTACAATCGTGGGAGCTGGTTGTCCAGACCCTGGCCCCTCTGACTTTGATGGCAGTCCTAGACCCCTGTGTTTAGCAGTGACTGGGGAGCCCCCTAACCTCAAGGCACGACTCTGAGGGGGCTCCGGTGGCCTAAGAGACCAGGAGCAATGCTCGGGTTTCACGTAAACATCTGGGAACTTGGACTGCTTGGGCTCATCACAGGACAGTGACATCGGGAAAGAGAGAAGGCTGACTGTGCAACAGAGGGACTGAAGCTGGAGCCACACTACTGGACCTGATCAAATAGATGCAACTTCATTTCATTCTCAGTTTTGCAAAGAATTTAGTGTTTTAATAAATTAGAGCAATTCCAGATTACCTTATAACGACAATACCCGTATGTTCATCCTTCTTGAGTTAAGGCTAGGGAGTCAGGAGTTGCACACAAATTTGACAGTCATGCCAAAATCTGGTAACGTCCATAGAAGTGAGTTGTGTAGGGAATGGTAATGGGCGTTACATTACAATAAAGATTGAGAATGATTGATTTGTATAGATTTTTTTTCTCCCCAGGGGTTCAATGTTTGTTAAATGCAGGATTGCCTCTCTCTTCCTCATTATAGTTTAAAATACCCAGAATTCTCTGGCAGTGGTCAATCACACTGCCCTCGGTTCTCAGCTCCCCTTAGCTTGCCCCAGGCATTCTCTGTGTGTTATAAAACCAGGCTCTGCAGCATTCGGAGATAACAGCACAGCATTCAAAGAGAAGAAGAAGTGTAGACCCTGCCTTCCTTTGCATTCCCCGTCTCTTGGCGTCTCTCGGAGTCAGTCCTCCAACTTCCTGTAAGGTGTCAGTTTTTTTCTCCCACTCTGGCCTAAGGTTTGCACTTTCCTTCATAAGGCCAAGGTGGAATATAAGCACCTGCCTATTGTCCAAGCCCTGTTTAAAGAAAGTTCTGGCTTTCCTTGCGTTTTTCCGTCTCTGATGCAATCTCAGCCTAAGCCTTGTACAAAAGCCAGCTGATAAGTGTCTGAAGTCAGCCTTTGAAATAGTGCCAAGGCCACCAACATCCCTTGCTGCTTCCTGGAAGCAGGTCCCAGGGCCAGTGCTGAGCTCCGGCCCCTTTGGTCTGCCTGACCTGAGCAGGGCCCAGTTGGGAGTGGAAAACTTTCGGAAAGAGGGCCCTTCCCTCTCCAATCAGAGGCTGGCTCAGTGCTGCCAACCTGGAACCCCCGCTCCCACAACATGACAAAGCTCTCCTTGCTGCCAGGATGGCCTGCCCCCTCTCTGGCTGTCAGTGCTCACCTTTGCTGGAAGTGCTCACTGGATTACAGGGACATTTTCCCATTTCCTTCAGCACCTAAGGGGGTTGGCTGTTGTCATGACTTGAGGTCATTTAGAGACCTGCCTGCTCAGTCTCTTCTGTCCCTCCTGCCCCCTTGCTGCCACTGGGAATGCGCAAAGCTAATGCTAACACCTGAGTTGAGCAACACTGCAGGGAGGCCATGCTAGAATGAATATAACCAAGCTGGAATTGCCCTGCCTTGCAAAATGCAGAGCAGATGGACCCTCACTTCAGGTCCACTTCCATGAAAGGGCTAATGTGTCCAGATGTCTGCATATTCTTGGCCGGGAGGGTGAGAGTGGACTCATGTTTTTAGGATCACCTCTGGCTCCTAGTTTCTGCTTCCACTGAATTCTTTCAGTTTGAGTCACTTTGCCATCTGTGTCCCGTGTCTGCACTCAGATGTGGAACGTGGAATGTTGTCTGAAGTCCATCAAAACCAAAGCAAACTCCCATGCGAGACCTTTGTGTCTGTAGCAGACTCTGCCCAGGGCTGCTCAGGCCAACGGGATTTACACTGTAGCAATGAGAACAACTTCAAATGGATTTTTGATCTTTAATGAACTTCTTTGAGGCCACCCTGACCTCCAGAGATTTCTCACTGGCCCATCCCACATCGCTAATCAAGCTCATGTTTTCCAAAAAAGTGGTTCAAGAACCTCCTGCACTGGAATCACCCGCATAAAATAAGGGATGGTCGGGGGCGGGGGGGTCTCTGTTGGAGGGTAGTGTGTGTGTGTGGTGTGTGTAAGAAAGAGATGGGGTGGGGTGTATTTTTGGCCTATTTGTTTAGATTTTGGTTTTTTTGTTAGAACTCGTATTTGTAAGTGAACCTTTACATTTGAGGGTGTTTCCCCATGTTATTTACAGTGCCTAATCACTAAAGTGACCACCTAGTCCATAGCTACAAAATCCAAAGAGTTAAAAGAAACAGTGAATGCCATGAATTCGGGGGTTTTCAAGAATTTCTCTTTTTTAATTTTTTGAAGATTTTATATATTTATTTTTAGAGAGACAGGAAGGGAGGGAGAAAGAAAGGGAGAGAAACACTGATGTGTGAGAGAAACATCCATTGGTTGCCTCTTGTATACCCCAAAATGGGGCCCCGGCCGGCAAACCAGGCATGTGCCCTGACTGGGAATCGAACTGGTGACCCTTTGGTTCGCAGACCAGCACTCAATCCACTGGGCCACACCAACCAGGAAGAACTTTTCTTGCATAACCCTTAAAAAAATTGAAATGTTATGCACTCCCCTCAAACATTTTTGTATTGATATCTAAAAATTTTCATCTTAAGTTTAAATAGCTGAAAAAGTTAAATTTCACTGTAACTCTGAAATATTTTCATGGTTATTTAATTAAAATAACCTGTGTCACTCATTTAAATGTATCCAAATAGACTTTAAGTGTTACAACAATTGATATTCTCCATTATCCTTTTAAAAATACTATGAGTCCTGGCTGGTGTGGCACAGTCGGTTGGAGTATTGTCCCATACACCAAAAGGTCACAGGTTCTATTCCCAGGCAGGGTGCATGCCTAGGTTGCGAGTTTGGTCCCCGATCAGGGCACATATGGGAGGCAACCAATCTATGTTTCTCTCTCTCTTCCTTCCTCTCTCTAAAATCAATGAATATATTCTTGGAAGAGAATTTAAAAAAAGAAAATGAATGCACTCTACTTTAACTTTCATAAATATACCACATTATTCCTTTTCCGCTTTGAATTTGTATTTTCATTTTTCTTTGTCTATAGAACTTTATCTTAATATAATATACATTTATAATAAAAATCTCTTATTAATTACCTTATCACATTTCTCTTTAAATGTATACAAATTCAATTTTTTGTCTTTTCTGTGGCCATAAAGCTTTAAAGCTGTGCTGTCCAATAATGTAGCCACTAGACATATGTGGCTATTTACATTTTTTTAATTAAATAAAATGTAAAATTCAGTTCCTTATTCACACTAGCTACATTTCAAGTTCTTAATAACCACGTGTGACTTATGGAACTATATTGGACAGAACAAATTGAAAACATTTCCATGATTGCAAAAGGTCTATTGAACAGCTTGAGTCTATAGCATGAAAAGATTTTCGTCTGGAATTAGTCATTATTATAATTAGTAGTAACACACAATTCTTTAAAATAACATAGATATATCACACATTTATTGAACATTTTGTTAAGATTATAATCCAAAAAAGTAACATTTTATTAGATACGCCTTTCTTAATGAGATGGTTGGTGATTTTTTAAAAAATGTATATACGTGTATTACTTTCTCTAGAATGAGAGCAGGTTCAGCATCAATTCTACCCTTAATTTTCACCTTTAAAAATATGTGTTAAGAAAACTTGTTCAAAATATAGGGGTTTTATTACAGTGATGTTACTTGATTCTTTGTACTTTTTCCGACTGGTGTGCCAAAAGTCACACATGTTGACAAGATTATTAGTGATTTATCACCTGACATTAAATGTTCATTGGTTTCTCTTTCACCTTTGTTAAAATGATGAGATAATATCTGTCTTGCAAAAGGATTTATAATTCAACCTTTTTAGAGCAATTTAGAGCAATTTACCTTCTTGGCCAGAACCAAGAACTTTGGATTGGCTCTTTGGAGTCCGGAGATTGTTACAAATAATGACAGGATAGGCCACATCTTTGTTCTAAAAAATCCTGGGGAAGGACGTTTGTGAGAGAGGAAAGAGGAAAGGAGAACAGTGCAAACACAACGGCGTCTCGGGGGGCCAGTTTTAGTAAAGAGGACGTCTGGCAGTAAGCATCGAGAAACTGATTTCTGTAATATTATCTGTATTGCAACACTTTAGAGTGTGTTCATGGACACTGGGAATATACCTATCCCAGTTTAAATATCGCTGTGCCAGGAATTCTAGATATTACTCAATTCAGCTCTCACCTTTTCCTCTCTTGGCCACTACATTTTAAAAAATCTAAATGCATGAATTTGTTCAACTCAATTAAGGACCTGTTCTTTTTTCTCTTTCTTTCCTTTCTTTCCCATACTTTATACCTAATATACATATTTTTAAATAATATATAACAAGCATAAATTTATGTATCTATAAATACATATAGTATATAATACTTAAGCAAATACCTATGAGTCCACTCTCAACTTAAGAAGTAAAACAATACCAAATGACCCTAATGTTTCAGTTTCCTTTCTGTCCTTCTGGGGACATGATCAGATTGTACTTTCCCACTCCCTTGAAGTTACACATGACCATATAACTTCCTCTGGCCAATAGAATGTGGTAAGCAAAAGCAAAAATGCCACTTCTGGATGAATGTTAAGAGCCAGTGCATTATTTGTCATGTTTCCTCCCCCACCACACCTACTAGAGATGTACCAATTGATGGAGGACCTATTAGCTTGCCCATAACAAACTTTTGTTGTATGAACCATTGAAATTTGAGGTGTTGTTTGTTACTGGAGCCTAGCTAGCTCATCATAACTGAACCAGAAATATCTCTGAGCCTTCATGTATATCCCTCAGCAACGGTATCCTTCCCCTTCCCCCAGAGACAACACTAACCTTCCTTTCCTTTAAGGTTTTACCACATATTTCTATCCATAAATAATATATTTTATTTATGGGTAAAAATAAATAGAGTGTTTTTGTACTCTGTAAATATGAAATCACATTTTCATAAAATTTTTTGTGAGATTCATTGATACTATGAATCTACCACAATTTATCCATTCTACTATTTATAAACACTTATGGTGGCTTTTTGCTTTGTTTTGTTTTTACTTATACAACCACTGTGAACATGTTTGTGTGCATTTGTTGGAAAAGTAGCATAAAATTTTCTCTGGAGTAGCAGTCCCCAAAGTGTTTTCTGAGGATCTTTGGGAGCCTCTGAGATCCTCTCAGGGAAATCTCTTAAGTCAAAACTATTTTCATAACAATACTAGGATGTAATTTGCTTTTTTATCTTACAAATAACAACGGACTTTTCCATCAGCTACATGACATGCGGTATCACAAGACACTGATACAGAAGCAGATATGAGAATCCAGTTGTCTTCCATGAAGTCAGATTTGCAAAACTATAAAAACAATGCCACTCTTCTCACTAAGTTGTTTTGCTTTGGAAAATATAACTTTTTTTTTAAAAAAACACATTATTTATGTTAGTATGTAAGGGGTTTATCATTGTTACTTTTAAATGAATTAATATCTTTTGAATACTTTCTCTTAAGTTCTACTATTGTAAATATAACTCACCTAAGCAAAAGTTATTTGAGGTCCTCAATAATACAATATTTCAGAGTGCAAAAGGGTCCTCTGGCTCTACTGGTTTCAAAAGGAGCTTCTCGGAAGAAAAGGTGTTTCCCACTTTTTTTTTTCCTATCCCAGAATAAAGAATCTAGAAGACTTGTTCCTGCCTGAGAAACTCAAAGAGGTAGAGCTGATTTCTGCATTCCATTATTCCAAAGCATTCTCGGGCAGGGACCACAAATAGCTTCTAATATCCCTTCTCTGAAAACAAACACACACACACCTGGCAATAATTGCACTCACAGGAAGTAGACCATGTGCACAACAGCCTGGGAGAATAAAAACCATCCTGATTTTACCAGGAAAAATGCTCTTGGGCTGTGTCTGCTCCCTCAATGCCCTCATCCCTCCCCCCTTCCCACAAATCTCCCGCTTCTGTCATGAGTTGGCAGGAACTTGCTGTCTCTCAGTCCTGGGAGGCCTGCCAGAAGCCTCCCATTTTCCTGAGAGGTTCTCTTCTATTTCTAAACAAAATTGTT
Organism: Mormoops blainvillei; assembly: GCA_004026545.1. NCBI lineage: Eukaryota > Metazoa > Chordata > Mammalia > Chiroptera > Mormoopidae > Mormoops > Mormoops blainvillei. The sequence continues at coordinate 149,837 of PVJD01000264.1, forward strand.
TAAAACCGGATGCCACAAGGAGCCCTGGCTCCTCGACCTTCAACCCTCCCCCTCTAACCCCTGGCCCCATGGAGGGGCCCCTCCTCCCTTCCCTGTTCCCGACTTTGGAGTCCACAGTGTAACCACGGCAACTTCCTCTGTGAGATGGGCAGGCGCGGGTTTTGAGCCAATGCCGGGGAAGCTTCCGGAGGAAATTTCACTGGACAATCACTGAGGCTCCCAGAAGACCTTTCAGCCACCTCTTCCCTCAGCTCCTTCTGTTACCTTCCCCCGCTGCCTCTAGGTTCTAGAATCCTTAAGCCAGAAGAATTAGACCAGCTCCTCTAGCCCTAATCCCTCCCTGAGACGGAGCCAGACAAACCACCACAGATTACACGGAGATAGCCTTATTGAAAAAACAACCAAAAGAGTGTCTACAGTTTCCATTCATTTAGTTCTAACACAGCAGTCCTTGAGCAGAAGATACTCACTCATTCATTCATACTTCCTTCATTCATTCATTTTCTATTCAAAAAGGTATCTACTATGGACCAGCTGCTGTTCACAGTACTGAGCCTTTGTGAATAGTGTGTACTGATGGATGTTAGGAATTTAATACAAGGAAGGAAGGGTCAGGAAGTCATTGAAAATACGATAATAAAGAGAGTAATTAGAAGGCTACTCAGTTCCAGAAAATGACAATGGCCTTTGGCCCTGTTGCAATCTTCTGGGTGCATCTAGGGCTCACCCGGCCTGAATCCCAGGTCTGTCAATCAGGAAAGCCAGAAACCAGACCAGAATTTAATGGCTAATGGGAGTGAGGAACTGGAAATGTGGCTCTGAATTTCCCCCAGGGCACGCGCAGAAGGAGGTGAGCCATCTGAAGCTTCGGAGGGGTGGGCCCGGGACCCAGCCGCAGCGGACCTGTCCGCTGATGTCTCCGGAGCAGCCGGCAGTCAGAGGGTCTCCCTCAGGCTCGGAGGGGCCCTCGACCTACTTACCTGCTGCTGCTTTTCTGGTCGTTGTAGGAGCTGTGACATTATTATACCCGCAGGCCACCGATAGTGACAGTGAGGGAGGACCCCCCGAAAAACAACCACTGCCTTCCTTAAGATCTGTGGTGATGTCCATGTCTACTAGTCATCTGGGAGGGGGTGAGCGGGGAGGGGACTTGATCCCTGCTCCTGATTATTGTTTTTGGGCAATGCCTCCAACAGTTTGCTTTCAGTTTCTCTGCTTCCAGCTTGTCTGTCACATGGACAGTGATCTGTGAATATTCATTCATTCATTCAAGAAACATACGCTGGGTAGCAGCCAAGTAGGTGCCAGACCCTGTGCAAGGCGCTGGGAATGCACTTTGAGGGGAGAGTCATGGGTCCCACCCCGAGGGTTATAATGGGAGAGACGGGCAGCACCAGGAACAGCACACACTTGAGAAATGCCCTCAGGAGGGACCAGTGAGCTGAGTGCTCTGGAGGCGGACAGGAGGGCACTCCTGTCTCCACTGTGGGGCACCCCCAAGAGCTCATTCAGTGCTGGTCGCTGTGCTAGGTACTGGGATCTCAAGGGGTTTACCTCAAAAGGGACATTGAGCTCACTCAAGATGAATGAATACAAGTTTCCACGGCAGGCACCTGATGGGAAGGGAATGGGGGCGTGTGTGGTCAGAGTAAACAGCCGGCACAAAGGCTGTGAGGGGGGAGAGGGCAAAGTTCACAGCAGGGCCAGTGAGTGGTTCCCATGGTCTGAGCTGGAGTGTGGGTGTGGGGAGGTGGCCTGATTGAAGGGGAGCTTGGGACTGAGGGTGAAGAAGCCAGAGGGCGTGGAGGCCGTCCCAGGGAGAGTTTGGGCTTTATCCTGTAACAAGCAAAAAGGAACCATGGAAGACTTTTAAAGCTGGGTATAATATCATTGGATCTGAGACATAAACTCACACATATTACATATACATATAACTATCAATCTATTAAAATATTCTAAATATATGCACATTTAAAATACATTTGTATGTATACATTTCACCTATATAAACCTCGGTAAAACAATTACTTTGCTCTTCTTCCACTAGCCTGTCTCCCCTAGCCAGCAAAGCCTGCATATTGCCCAGCAGAATAACGTTTCTCTTCACAGAACTGTAACGAGAAAAACACAGGTAATATTCAGTAGGGTTTGTTTTTTTTTCTCCGTTCTTCCAAATGGCTCTCTGGGGCTCTCGTCAAGGCTCTTGGGAAGTGAATTTGAAAGAGAACAGAAAAGAGGGGTGGGCCGGTGGCATGCCTCCCACAGAGGCCTTCTTCTTCCTTCCCCACCATAGGGCGGGGGTGGGGGGCACAGTGAGGGATGGTCCAGGGGAGGCTCAAACGTAGGCTCGGCCTTGGGGATGAAAGTCCGCATGAGGGGCTGCATGTTGAGCAGTAGAGGGCTGAGCAGAAACGATGTCTACACCTGTGGCCCACTTCTCATTTTTCCCACGAGCAGATCTTCATGCCTGAGTGGTATGAAGCTTTTTTGTGTCTCGGTAGGGCAAAGTTACCTGTCCGACGTCGGCTGAGCGCCTCCGGGGGTCCCACCACAGGCAGAGGTGCGCCTAGGGTCTGAAACAGCCAGCCGCATCCAGACTGGCTGGGTGGAGAGGCCTGTGTCCCCCACTCTAAAAATACCCCAGAAGTTTAGTCCTTGACACCCCGCACAGGAAGGAGAAAGAGTGGTGGGGAGCAGAAGCCATATGCATACAGCATAGCATTAAAGTGTTTTTTGAGTGACTTACAAAAGCCACCCAATGTAAGATTTTTTGGGGGGGTAATATGATAAATTATGTAATGAGAAAATAAGGGAGAGGTAGAAGAAAGGAGATTAAGTAGGAAGAAAGTTAGTACTCACTGATTTACATTGATCTTATAACATTAACGAAAGAAGGAAATGAATTAGAGTCTGAGCTTCCTAGAAACAAAGTGAAAATGAAAACAAAGTTGACAAATGTACAAAAGATAAGAGAAAACTAGTTCCTCAGGGACAGCTCTCCTGTTTCTTGTTCTGAGACCTGAGTGCACTTTGGCCTCCCAGTCCTCCTGAAAGGGAAGTCTCCGGCTGCCCTCACGGCTTTTCACCAGTCAATACAGCAGCGTTTTCTGTGGCAATTTCCGTGGGATCCCCGAGGAGACTCCAAAGCTCAATCGGCAGTTCTACGGGGTGACAGAAAGGGAAGCCTAAACACATCAACCCACGGTAGTAAACTTACCTGATTTGTGTCTGAGAATAAAATCTACATTATCTAAAAAGAGTGGACTGCACATCCTTCCAGCAATCCTGCATAATGTTTGCTACAAGTTATGTCACATACAGAAGTTAATAAATTGGAAAGTACCCAGCTAGAGTAATTTTTTTATTACCATTTAAAGGCAGATCGGTAATTTAAAAAATTAGTCTAACACATATCCAAAGAAAGTCTAGAAAGTTATTAATGATTATTTTCTATATAATAATTTGCATGATCTCACAAATATCTGTGATACCTCAGTTAGATAAAAAATCAGTAAAAAAATATAAAGTACAGCATGAAACACTGAGAAAAAAAGGAAGGACATAAAATATTAACTGGTTATTTAGAAGTAACCAGTTAATAGAGAGAGAGGGGAACGAAAGGGTATGAAATGTTAACTGTCTCTCTCTAGGTGGTGGAATCCTACCACTTTGTCCTGGTCATAGTTTAAAGAGCGTGCTCTGAGATAATCCCAGGAAGTACTAGAAGGCGGTGGGAAAGGAAAACTCAGAAAGGAAGAAAGCCAACAAGGAGTGCGTTAATGAATGGGTCGCCACTGGGGGCAACCAGAACTAAGCCTCCCTGGGCACCCTCTGAGAGGCTGTATGAAACATCTCTCAGAACTGTCCCACTAAAGGTCAGACAGCTGGGGTGCTTACCCACACACTCGTATCTCCCACCGCTGAGAATTGCTCCTGGGCCGTAACTCCCCAGCACTTTCAACCTGCCCTGTGTGCAGGCCAAATAAGCCCCAGCGGCCAGAGAAAGTCCTCGAAAAGGGGGTGCTGAAGAGAGGAAGCCGCTGACATGCTGTGTGAGGGAACTGTCCACCCCCGGCAGGGGACCTCCGGGACAGGCTGAGAAATATGGGCAGATGGCCAACCTTGTGGTTTCCAGATTTTTTATATATATTACTTGTGATATCAGAAAAATATTTATAAACATCAATTTGGCAGAACTACCTGCTGACACCTGTTGTGAGAATTAGGGACCTGACCATGACTTTCTCATGAACAGTGGTGATTACATCTCTGTCCAAAGGTGTGCCCGGGGCAGTACTCTAGCAGGAATGAAGTTTTTCTCAGAGAATACTCCTGGGGCCAATCTAGAATGCAAACAAATGAGAAGTGAAGATCTCAAAACTATAGAATAACTGGCCACATTGAAGTTAGCCTAAAATTTGTTCATATTGGGAGTTATCAACTGTCTACCCAGAGCGACTGAGCTCAATCGTGCATTGTGAAGCATTTAAATTTGAGCATTATGCTTTCCAAGGAAAGATGGCTTTCACTTTAAAGTCATGATTAAAGATATCAAATGGGTACCCACCACTGCCTGGCAGTAGTGATTTCATCTTCCCAATTGTTGGGGCCATGAGAATGCATTTCAGGGAGCGCAGCTAACCAAAGGCCCCAGTGGCTGTGCTCTGAAACCCATCACTGCATTGATACCTAAGGCCATCTTCCCGGGGGCGGCTCCCAGCCAATGGCTGAGCTCAGCTGGGGTAACAAGGAAACAGGTGACTCCCCTGACAGCTAACTTTGCCTCCCCCGTTGTTCTTGCTAAACCTTCTCTAGATTTCATGGCGGTCTAGCACACTTCCACTCAACCTTCCTTTCCTCTCTCCTTCACTGTCTGGCAGCTCTCCCAGCCTCTTTTGGCTCCCTTCCCATTTTTTACCCACGCCATCCTAGTAAGAAAATCATTGCATGCTTATTCCACCTTGGCATCTGCTTCTTGCACAACCTAGACCAATACATGATCCTTTAAATTGGCTCTTTCCTCCCTCTTCTCTCTTCTCAATAACTCTATTATTCTCTTTCTCCTTAGAGCTGATGACCCGGTCTCTTGATTCTTGAGACAATGGAAAGCACAGAAGGAGACTAAGTCGACCAGCACCTCCCTCCATGTTAAGGGAACCAGTCCTCTTTCCGTCACAGCCCACTCTTTCCAGCAGCCCACAGGATCTCACCTCGTCTCTCCTCAAGGGGATCTTTACCCTTTCAGATCTCTCCTTCCTCTCCTGCAACACCAGTCTCTTCCTCACTCTGCTGTTCAGCCCTCCAGCTATGGTCTCATCCTTTACTCTTCTTCAAAAGCAAAATTTTAGAAGATATTGACATATAATGTCTCCACTTAATTACTTCCCATTTGCTCTTAATCCACTTCATTTTAGCCTCAGCAACCACCACCCTAGAGCTCTTGTGAAGGGCAACATGGCCTCTGTATTGGTAAATTCATGGAACATTGTCCTATCTTCACCCCACTCACCTGCTCAGCCGTGTTTGGCATAGTTGAACATCTCTTCATTCTTTAAACCTTCTCTTTCAGCTGACACCATGGACTCCCGGTTTTCCTCCTCCCTTGCTGGCTAGTCTTTTTCATTCTCTTTTTTTATGGCTCTTCTTCTTTTGCCAGATATCCAAAAGGTGGGTGTCTTCCAAGGCTCTCAGATCTTTTCTCTACCTTTTTTCTCAAAGTCAGTTCATTCACTCCCTTGGCTTTCAATAACACTGATATGCATGGAACTGTCCAACTTCCTGTTGCCAGCTCTTACATTTCCCCTGACCTTCAGACCTGTTACAGCCGTCTGCCTACTCCACGCCCCCACTCAGATACCTAATGCACGTCTCCAGTGTAAGAGGCCAAGGGCTTTTGCTTTTTCTCCCCACATTTGTTCCTCCCCAACCCTCCCCAGTTAACAGCACCATCATCCGCTCTGGTTGTGTACACCAGGGTTCTAGGGGTTACCCTTAAATCCCCACCCTTCCGCACTCTTCATGTTTAATCTGTCTGTCAATTCTTCCTCAGAAGAAGATCTCAGTCCACCTACATCCCTTCCCCTTCACAGGCCCCACCGTAATCCAAGCCTACCATCTCTAGCTTGCTGTATTAGTTTGCTAGGGTTGACATAACAAAGTACCACAGATGGGGTGGTTTAACAGAAATTTATTTTCTCACAGTTCTGAAGGCTGGAAATTGCAGGTCAAGAGGTTGGTAGCATTGGTTTCTTCAGAGGCCTCTCTCCTGGGTTTATAGATGCCATTTTCTGTTTGTATCGTTGCATGGTCTTTTTCTCTGTGCTTGTCAGTGTGTCAAAATCCTCTTCTTATAAGGAAACCAGTGATATTGGATTAGGGCCCACTCCGCTGATCTCATTTAACCTTAATCACCTCTTTAAAGACCCCATTGCCAAATACGGTCACATTCTGAAATACTGGGCATTAGGACTTTAACATATGAAGTTTAGGGGAACAGAATTCATCCCGTAACATTTAGGTCATTACAAGAGTAAAAGGGGATGGAAAGTCTTACAACTAGTCTCCCTGATTTCCTCCTTGCCCCTCTCCAATTCACTCTCCATGGGGAATCTAGAGTGAATTGTTAAAAACATAAATCTTACTCCACTCCTCTGCCTGAATCTTTGTAGTACCTTTCTATTGTACTTAGTGCCTTCTATAATGTGGCTCCAGTCTACCTCTGCAGTCGCATCTCATGTTCCTCTCCCCCTCAGTAGCCACGCAAACCCAGCTTCTTTCGGTTCCTGGGACGCTTCGCACTGTTTTACAGCTCAGAGGCTTTGTACACAGGATGCGTTTGCCTTCAGCTCTCTCCCCGCTGTACATAGCATGGCTGCCTCCTCCTTGTTCTTCATGCCTAACTGTCCCTCCGCCCCTGTTATTCGTTATACAGGTGAACTCTGCACACACCTTTCACAGCACTCACATGTAATTGTTCATCCCTTTGTCTGGTTATCTGCTTATTGCCTATTTTCTATTTCTCCTACTAGAATATAAGTTCATGAGGGCAGAGGCTTTGTCTTCTTTTTCATGGCTATAACTCTAGTACCCAGAAGAGTGTCTGGCATAGCACAGCTACTCTGTAACAACCAGCTGAATGACAGAATGGCCATACCAGAATAACTTATTTAGCAAATATACCTATAAGGAACCAAATTATTTGACCTGTTGTATAATATTGTTGAACACGCATTAATTAAATTTCCAAGATGTTGTCTAAATGACAGTTGTGCTTTCAGAACAGTTCTTTTCTGGTAATAGTTGAAGAGCAGGAGCAATTTCCTGTTGAAACCACTTCTAGCTCTCCACCGTTAAATCATCTCATCGGTGGATGAGAGCATGCCTCTTTAATTGTCTAGGGCAGGATGAACCGACCATCAGAGTGCCTCATTGGAATGTCACAGACTTTGGCCTTGATATGTCCAAATGTCTGAATCTCACCTCTGTTATTATAAGTTGCATGGACTGGCAACGTCTAAAACTCTCTGAGCCTCCTTGTCCTTATGGGTAGATTGAAAAGTATCTACCTCTCATGAATGTTCTGAAATTAAATGACATACTGTACATAATGTGCCTAACATAGCTCCTGATACATGGTGAATGTTTATAATATGTGGTAGCCATTGTTATGGACCCAGGAAGCAATGATGCAGGACTTCAGAGCGGAGTCATGGAGGCAAACAAAAATAGATTAAATATCTATATGACTGAATCTCTCCATTTCTCTTGAGCTGGAAGGGGAAAGTCTGTCTCCTCTGAGAGTGGGGCCTTCCCCGGCAGTCCTCCTGAGTTTACAGATTTAAGTTCCAGCTCCTTGAAGGGCTCCCCTTGCTTCTGTGGGGCTCCTCTGCTGTCCGGGTCTTTCAGACGAGTACATGCTGAAACCTCGCACTGAGAAAAGCAGAGAAAGTGTATCCCTGAGAACTGGAAACCTGTATCCCACTGAAACCAGATTAGCAACCGCAATGCAGTCTCTCAAGTTTAGGGTGGATGGTTGCTGTCTTACGTTTTATTGGTTGTTGAAAGAAAAAATGGAGGGGAGAGGAAACATCAGGAAAGCTTTCATAAAATAGGGATCTGATCACCTCGGCAAGGGGAGAGGAGGTGAGTCGTAATTGTCACATCAAAATTCAACCCCTCTTTTATCCTCCAGCCCAATCCCAAGTCATGACTTTTTAAAATTGCCCCAAGAACGTAGTATAAATAAGTGTTGGATTAATTAAATTACAGAAAAAAAACTTTAGCATGTTTCATCATATACCCCAGAGAAATGAATGCATATATTTATCTAGAGGCATATACAAAAATATTTAAAACAGTTCTATTCATAATAACCAGAAACTAGAAACATTCCAAACATTCATCAGTAGCAGAATGGATAAATAAATTGTGGTCTATTCATGCAGAGAAATACTACACAATCATGAAAAGGAATGAACCATGGATACACTTATCAACATACACAAAGCTCATATACATCAGATTGAACCAAAGAGACCACATATGAAGTAGAACGTGGCAGACACACTCTGTAGTGACTCTCACCTTCTTAATTCCCAGGTGGGGGGTGACAGGAGGGAGGGAAAGAATACAGATAAGCCCCTCACCCACGACACTGTCATGGTCATAGCACTTCATCCTAGAGGCATATCCCTAAAACTTTCAAAACACGCAGTACCCTTGGAAAGAACCTCAACCCTGTGATTCCCACAATCAACCCTTGTCTCTGTCCCAAATCAGAGCAGCAGTGATCTACTGTAAAGCCCGTGAAGCTTTAAGATTCAAGGACTCTCCTTGCACTGGCTCCTCCATCGCTCTTGAAGGTCCCTACCAATGGGTTCACATGGTCGTATATTTTCATAAAATTGGCAATATGTGTGTGTGTATAGAATATGTATATAGTATGATATATAATATATAACATGATATACAATATATATCATAATATATAATATATAGTATATAGTTAATATATGTAGTGAATATATGCATATATATTATGTGGAAATCACACAATCTACATGTAACATACATTATATTATATTATAATATATTATAAATAATAAAATATACATATGTAAATATAATATGTATACAATTCACCCTTCAGCAACACAGATTTGAACCATGCAGGTTCACTTACACATGGATTTTTTTCAATCAATGATTTGAAAAAACTTGCAGACAAACCATATAGCCTAGAATATTGAAAAAATTAAGAAAAAGTTAGGTATGTCATGAATGCATGAAATATATGTAGATATTAGTCTATTTTACTATTTACTACTATAAAATATTCACAAATCGATTATAAAAAGTTAAAATTGATCAGAACTTGTACACAAAAACACTTACAGGCTATACATGGCTCCATTTGCAGTCAAGAGAAATGTAAACCAAAGATGGAGTATTAAATCATCACTGCATAAAATTAACTGTAGCACATACTGTACTACCATAATAATTTCAAATCCACCCCCTGTTGCTATTGCCATGAGCTCAAGCGTTGCGAGTTTCCCCTTAAAACATCGTGTGAGGCTAATCATCTCCACGTGAGCAGTTTGTCTCTCCAGTAAATTGCCTAGCATGGTAAAAAGTGATCTCTTGTGGTTCTCGTGTATTTTTCATTGTGGTTAGTTTAATACCATAAACCTTGAATAACACCATGAGACCCATACGAAATGCCTCTGGTTATGTTGGAAATGCTCCCAAGAAACAGAGAAAAGTCATGACATGACAAAAAAAAAAGTTGAATTGCTTGATACGTACTACAGATTGAAGCCTGCGGGTGCAGTTGCCAGCCGATTCAAGGTAAGTGAATCCATGGTAAGAACCACTGTGAAACAAAAGAAAAGCAAATTTGCAAAGCCATCACTGCAGCTATGCCAGCAGCCATGAAAATCTTTCACTTTTTGCTAAATCTTTCACCTTTCTTTCTATATTGAAAATGCAGTTCTTACATCGGTGCAGGATTGTTATAAACTCGAATATGATTCAGGAAAAAGCAAAGTCATTATATGACAACATGAAAGGAAGGTAAGAGATCTAAACCTGGAGAATTTAATGCCAGCAAAAGATGGTTTGAAATTTTAGAAAGGGGTTTTGTAACCATACAAAAAACAAACTGCCACCACAAAAGCCAAACTCGTGAGCCGGATGCTGGTGTAAAAGGAAAGAGGTTTTATTCAGGTACTGCATGATATGGGAAAATGGCGGACTCCCCATCTCAAAACTCGTAAGCTAAAGTTCTTGCTTCAATTTAAAGTGTAGTCATTCGGAGCCCACAGTCGGCTGCTAAGCAGTCATCCCTGTAACTTAGCTTGTTGCCAGATGCAGTCCATTTCAGGCTTCCTTCTGGAGGCCATGGGCCATGTGGCTGCTTGGGCTGGAAGGCCACATACTCCCAGATGAGTGTGCACAAATGCACTGGCCATGTTACCATGTGGTCAAGAGAGCAAAAGAGGCTCCCTTCTGGAGGCCATGGGCCACGTGGCCCATGGAGAGAACAAGTGATTTCACAGTCCAAGAGCAGGTCATGAGCTAGCAAGCCACAAGCAAGAGAGAGATTGTTTCTTTGTTCCCTTAGGACTACATTAGTTTTCGATGTGGGACAGACCAGATGCTTTCTCAAAATGACCAATTAATTTCCCAAACTTTCACATGCTTCCTACTTTGGGTGGGTCTTCTTTCCCCAGGCTAGACTGATAGGTCTCTTTGGTCCAGAACCTCCTCTGCATCATTTTGACTTCTATGGCACACATACCTGACTTCCTCTGGTCCCACCCCCAATCTGGTACTGGAGGGGGCAGGGAAAGGGCTATTCTCGTGCCCAGTGTAAGAACCTCACCCTGCTGCAATCCCAGTCAATGAGGGAGACTCCCTTGTGCCCCAACCAACCACCCCATGGTAACAGTTTGGCTTAAAAAAGAAAAAAATCAAGATAAGCAGCTGCTGCTGACCAAAAGGCAGCAGATGAGTTCCTGGACACCATTAAGAAAGTCACTGAAAAGAATGGATATCTGCCTGAACAAGTTTTTAAGGTAGACAAATTTCCCAATTCTGGGAAAAAATGCCACGAAGAACATTAATTAGGAAGAGAAGTGAGCGCCAGGATTTAAGGCAGGAAGGGATAGGCTAACTCTACTGTTTCATGCAAATGCAATCAGGTTTATGATCAGCATAGCCCTCACGTATACAGCTGCTAACTGCTGAGCCTTGAAGGAAAAAGATAAATACCAGCTGCCAGTCTTTTGGTTTCACAACAAGAAGTCCTGGACAACAAGAAGACTTTTTCTGGATTGGTTCCACTGATTCTTACCCCAGAACTCAGAAAGTATCTAGCCAGTGACAGACTGACTTTTTTTTTTTTTCCCCAACAAGGTCCATCTTTTTGATATTAATATTAATCCACTTCCCAGCAAAACTACTGTAATAAGATTAGAATTTGGTTTCTAAAGGTAATAAAATAACAACATCATAAGCAAAGCATTGGGAACAATCCTTGCAAAGAAAATTGGCTTTTCTCCTCTGGCCAGAGTGACCAGGTGCTCAGTGTCATCCTGGGCATGAACTCCCGGTTCTGTTACATATCGCACACCCTCCTTCGTTTTGGCCCTCAGAACACTTCTGGCTCTGGGTGTGACAGGTGGCCTTCTCCATGCTCCTCCTCATCATGTAGCCTTCCTCAGTTCACCTGGATCAATTTCCTGTCAGTGAAGTGAGCGTTCATGAAGGGATGAGCCACGGTCTGGTGACAAAAACAGCTAGCACCAAAAAGCTTATTCTTCTTCACAAAGTGAAAACAGTACTTTTTCTATTCTTGTTAATTTTTTCTGAGGCTGCCTTTTAAAGGATATTAGATAATGCCCCAGTGACCCAGACCCCATGAGTTCAACACCAAAGGCATCAAAGTGGTCTACTTACTCCCAAATATAGTGTCACTAATTCAGGGGGTCATAAGGATCTTTAAGGCTTATTACACATTGTACTCCATAGGAAAAAATTGTCAACACCATGGAAGAGAACCCCAATAAAGAGAACATCATGAAAGTCTGGAAGGATTGCTCCACTGAAGATGCCATCATTGTTATAAAAAAAGTCATGAAAGCCATCAAGCCTGAAACAATAAATTCCTGCTGGAGGAAACTATGTCCAGATGTTGCGCATGACATCACAAGATTTATGAGAGACAATCAAGGAATCATGAAAGGGATTATGCATACAGAAAAAAAAAAGTGGGGGATGGAGGGTTTCAAGATCTGGATCTTGGAGAGAATCAAAAGCTATTCGACACCATACCAAAGGAATTCATAGAATACAACTTGATGGAGATGAATGCTCCCCCATTAGTGCCAAACAATGAGGAAGAAGATCTAGAAGAATCAGTGTCAGAAAACAAACTGACATTAAACAACATGGTAGAAGAGTTTTCATTATTTAAGAGGCTGCTTTTAACTTCTTTTATGACATGGGCCCTTCTATGATATCTGCACTGAAACTAAAGCAAACGGTGAAAGAAGGAATGGTACCATGTAGAAACATTTTTAGAGAGATGAAAAAGAAAAAAAAATCAGACAGAAATTATGAGGTATTTCTGTAAAATTACAATGAGTGTACCTGCCGCTCCTGCCTCCGTTTCTCCCTCCTCCATCTCTTGCCTCTGCCTCCCCTCAGGCAGCAAGACCAATCTTCTTCTTCCTCCTCTTCCTCAGCCTACTCAATGTGAAGATGATGAGGATGAAGTTCTTTATGATTATCCACTTTCACTTAATGAATAGTAAATAATCATTTTGCTATACAGTTAATAACGATACCTGTTGTGTATGTGTGTGAGTGCCTTCATATAAAAATCTAATATACAGCAAGAAACACATGAGATGTTTTTGTGCCATTATCATCATCGTGATCATCATCATCATCAAGTAACAATTCATCACGTATCATCATCATTGATTCATCATCGTAAGGCTTAGATGAAAGTGGATAGTCAATCCTCATGTAGGCAGAAGGTGAGTGATATTTGATATGAAATTAACATTAAAAGTTAGTTCCCAACTTTGTTTTAGAATTTTTTTTTAGAGAATTATATTACTGTATAGTATACCTCTCTCTCATTATTGAAGAAACTGCATATTAGCCTACCATGACAGGTAAGTGGTTTTTTAAAAAATGTAACAATGTTTCCAATACTGTATTACACATGTGACTATAATACTGTATGCCATAAAAATTTTATAATGAATCATTTATTAGTGTATAGGCTAGGCTGTTGTGAAGCAATTGCACCAATTACAGCAGGCTACCATAAAGTAATCATTTGCTGCTTCTTCATTATTAATGCATGGATCATTACACCTGTAAATAAATATAAATTCCTTTTACACATTGTCTTTTTACTTTTGATGTTTAGCGTTAGTAATACATACAACATCTACAGTGCTTTGTATAGGACAGTACTGATGTAGGTATTGACAAATAATTTATCTTGTAAACAAGACATAGTAAACTTAGAGCATCAATAAACATAGTACAATACTGTAAAAGTATTTTTTCTTTTTAAAATCTCTTAATAACATTTTCTTTTCTCTAGCTTACTTTATTGTAAGAATACAGTCTATATAATACGTATAACTTACAAAATATGTGTTCATCAACTGTTTATGTCATCAGTAGGTAGGCTTCTGGTGAACAATAGGCTATTAGTAGTTAAGTTTGGGGGGAGTCAAAGGTTACATGCAGATTTCTGACGGCATGGGCTGGTGCCCCCAACCCCCATGTTGTTAGAAGATTACAGCCTGTTTCCACTCTCCCTCCCCTCACTCATGCATCCCCTCCAGGTCAGGCAGCCCTGGAGTGGTCGTGGGTATCTGGAGAATCTGGCTAAGAAGAATTCAAGTTGGAGATAAACTCGGGATGGGCTTAAGGGAATTTTTGTGGTCATTTCCATGTGCAGTTCCGTGATCGTTAGCCATTCCTCTGAAGGGACGGCTTCAACAGCCCATTCCGGCAGCTCATCCGCTGTCCGGATGTGGAGGTTCAGAGGGGATGTTGTGCTATGAAAGTGACCTGTGGCTCCCACCAGAACTAGTCAGGTAACAGAGGAAGAAAAAAAACCCGAGAATTAAAATCTAGGTGCCAGAAGATAGTGTATGGGAAAAATACTTCCAGCTCTTACAGATTCAATATTAAAGAAACTCGATTAAGGTGTTCCCAGACCTGACTACAATTCTAAAAACACACACAACTTTACTAAACTATTAAAAGCTTAAAAAAACAAAGTTCAAACACATTAGAGGAAAGACAGAATTATTGCCTTTCTGGTCTCTCCAAAGAAAGTGATAGTACAAAATTATTGTCATGTGAAGAAAAAATTACAGTTATGCATAGCAAAACTATAGGGAAAAAAAGTATTATAAAGATGTGTTGAGGAACAAATTAATTAAAATATTATGTTATTTTTTTCTGGATTCTGCATTTATGATATTTTTCATAAAATAGGTAGTTTGTGATTTCTTCTTCACTCTAAATAAATATTTAGATACTTAATTTTTATACTTAATTTTAATGGTGATTTTATTCTTTCCTCAAAGAGGACCCCTCAGATTAAGTAAGAGTCAGGCTCCACAAAACCAGGATCCACCTTGAAGGACAGGCCACTTGCTTGGGATTCTTTCCCCATCTGTCTCTCACAACCATGCTTCTCTTTCCCATCGCCTTTCCTCCCTGCATTTGCAAAGAGATCTTCACAGAACCCCTAAATGGCTCCAGAACTTTGTGTCATAGACAGTCTTTGAATTATAATGTGGGTGCTGGTGCACTTCTTGGATCTAGCACCCATCTTATAGATGAGAAAACAGACCCAGGGAGGCAAAAGTATCTTCACAAGGTCACACGGCAAGGTGGCGGCAGAACTTACATACATGACCCGATTCCTAGTCCAGTGCTCTTTGCACCGCAGCTTACAGTCTGTTGTTTGTTATTCCAGCGGGTTGCAAAGCGATCAGTGCCTCAAGGTTACCTAGTGGTTTGAAGTGCATATTATAGGGCCCAACCCTTAGAGACCGTGATTCATTACACCTGGGTCTAGAAATCTGCATTTTTAAAAACTTCCCCCAGTGAAGCTAAGGCAGAGATGAATTGGCCTACCTTCCTTACCCCAACCTTCTTGTTCCTCAGTCCTACAATTCTTCCTTCCACTTAGTCCCCCACCTCCTCCCAATAATTCTGGGGGAAGAAGTGCCAGCTGCCAGGTCTCTTCTCAGCCTCTTACTGTCCCACCTCCCTCCAGGTTATAAGACTAAATACCCACTGAGTGAGCTCCAAGGATTGCCTAGAATCGAAACAGCAGATAGACCACAGATTACATACCAGGATTTTGGAAAATAATTCTTCGTAGGTTTCACAAATGTTGACTTGTCCTCCATATGAAATATAAAATCTGGACCTGTCACATCCAGTTTTATTATTGACCATGGGGATAACCACAGGGTGAACTAGAGAATGGCTGGCGTGATTAATTTCTGACTCAGGCCTTTAACACCATCTCGATGCTAACTAGTAGTGATCTGATCTGTTGGCTCCCGATGTCTGGGACCTCGTGAGTCTGGCAACCAGAGCAGGACACGCACTCTTAATTTCCTGACAAAGTGGATGCCATTTGAAGCCTTAATAATTATGGTTCCTGAAATTCACCTACCCGTAATAGCCCAAAATAGGATAGGATGGATTTTTCCTATCCCCAGGTAAAGTGAGATAAGATATAGGAAACTCTGCAAATTCTCAATATGAATGTAGTGCTTCTACTCACTATTTATACAAGGCCCAGATCTGGAAGTCCTCAAAAGATGTTCTTGAGCCCAGGGTAATGAGTTGGTGCTCCCCTAAAGCACATAATCACGGACCTGACTAACCATTCGACCCAAAAAGAATTCCTCTTGGCACTACAATTTTGTTTTACTTTTATAAGAGCTATAAGGAAGACTATGAATGGTAATTCCTTTTGTTATTAATAATCAAGCTTGCAAAAACAGTTCCCTGCGGTGTGCAGGTCCTCAAGGACAACTGCGTGGGGTTCCCCGAGGCGTGAGGGGCCTCCTGGGGCTCAAACCAACCAGCCTCCAGGAGCTGCTGATTTCTCTTGCTAAAAAAGTATTACCATCCTAAAAGCATGTATACTTTATGTTCTTTGGCCTTTTTGCTTCCTCTTTGTTCAGTATTCCCAAACTAAATTCAAAAGAGGAGCTGAAAGCTACTTGTCTCTCTAAGTAGACTTGGGTTTAGTACTCCAAGAAAATATTTTATCTCTACCTTCATAAACATAATAGTCTTGATTCTAGAGGTAATAGCTACATAGCAGCTTAACCCAATGGTTGAGGAAATTCTTTTCTTCTTTTTTAAGATAAAAATAAAGATCACTCAGATCTGTGATTCTGTCTTGGCAGAGTTTCGGAGTCTTGGAACCAGAATCTATTGGATGAACATTCATAGGCTTAATTTCAGAATCTCAAATGACAAACTTTCTCACTGACTGCAAATGAGGATCAGAATGTTTAGCCAGTTTTGATATTTTAAACTAGCACCCTTAAAATAATAGTGAAGATCATCTCTTGATGTTCCTTATATTAAAATGGATTCTCAAACTGCCCCAACAAATAGAAGTTGAAGTTCTATCATTGAGAAAATTACCTAGTAAATTATCAGTAAACATTTGTTGATATGCAAAGAATTATGCTAAGTACTTCGGTGCCAGAAAAACAAATACGACAACATTTTTATCCAGAAGACTTTACAATCTAGTCGGGGGGACAAAACATGCACTCTGATGAACACAAGCAGGCTATGAGAAGCATCGCAGAGGGGGTGCAAACAAAGCTATAGGGGTTCGGATGCAGGAGATTACTTCTAGCTGAAGGGAATCCGTGAAGATCTTAAAGGAGGTGCCATTTGAGCTAGGTCTTAAAGCATGAGCACAGCCTTGCCACTGGATCTGCTATGTATTTCTCCAATTACTCAATAAATTTTTCCTGCCAGTGGAGCTTATGGCTGTGACTTGCGTTAGTTTTCCATGGCTGCATGACACATTGCCACTAACTTGGTGGCTTAAAACAATACACATTTATCATCTCATAGTTTCTGTTGGTCAGGAGTAGCTAGGTTGTCTGTTCAGGGTCTCACAGCTGAAATCAAGATGTCAGCCATCTTGTGTCCTCCTCAACATGGAAGAACAGTTGGAGTTCTTCCAAATTTGAGTTCAAAGAGCTGGAGAATTTTCTTGCTGTTGAAGAACTGAGGTTCCCATTTTCTTGCTGGCTGTTGTCTGGGGGTTGCTCTTCGTTCCTAGAGGCCACCCTCATGTTGTGGCCCCACGGCCTTCTCACAGTGTGGCAGCTTCTTCAAAGCCAACAGGAGAATCTCTCTCTTTAGGTAAGCCATGAACCTACCTTTAAAGAACTCACCTGATTATGCCAGGCTCACCAAGGGTAATCTCCCTTTTGATTAACCCAAAGTAACAGATTAGGGACCTTAATTACATTTGCAAAATCCCTTATCCTTTGCCATCTTGTGTAACCTAAACACCCACGATGTTCACAGATCCCCCGGACTTAAGGGGAGGGGATTATATAGGGTGTACGACAGGGGGCAGAAATCTTTGACTCCATCTTGAGGCCATTCTGCCTATCATATGAGATAAGCAAAAGTGCGAGCTTTAGCACCCATGTGATAACAATCTTTACTACAGATTTTGTCTCTCTCTACAAATTTAAATCAATAGGACTATAAGTGTGTACATGTGCTCTGCATTGCTACTATATAGTGCGTGCACATATACTACACATACTATTTTTACAATGTGACATTGAACCCTTTTCCCGTTGAGTAGTGGAGTCTATGTCATCCCCTTTTGGACTTGGACAGAACTTTGTAACTGCCACAGCCAATAGGGTATGGCAGAAGTGATGCTAAATGATTTCTGAGACTATGCCATAAAAATAATATCCACTTTCACCTTGTTTCTTGTGACATTCACTTTTGAAAACCAGCCACCATGCAGTGAGAACACCAGTCACATAGAAAAACCACACGGAGGTGTCCAAGCTGACAAGCCCAACTCAAGTCCCAGCCAAAAACCAGCAACGAACACCAGACATGTGAGTGAGTCTCCGATGACTTGCGCCCCCAATGGTGAAGTCACCCCTCACCTTCCAGCCACCCCAGCAAGTGCCATGCAGAAGAGCCCTGCCCAAACTGCAGATTCATGAGCAAAATAAATGAATGTTGTTTCAAGCCACTAAATTTGGGGGTGATTTGCTAAACAGCAATACGTTCCTGGAACAGATGTGGGATGGCAAGCTGGACCCTGGCAGCTCTGTGGTCCCCAAAATCAAGAGGAAACCCTCCCGTAACCAGGATGGTAGAGGTACTGAAGGCTCTGAGGCATCCAGCACTCGTACGCCATTCTAGTCTTCCCTGCTTTCCCTCAGGCTGCTTCCATGCAGGGAATCAAAGCCTCGAGCTACTGTCCGCAGCAAAAAGAGAGAGCAACAGGGCTGGAGAGATAAATGAGCAGCAATGGGACCAGAGGATGAGATTCAGAGGGAAGAAGAGGTTGACTTTAAAACTGGAATCTGCAAATGCATGTGTAAGTAGGGGGACACTAGAGAAGACAGAGATTTTAATGAAAGATACCCCTCACACGCCTCTAGCTGCCAGCAAGAGACAGCCCAGCCTCTACCCTTTCTTGCCCTCTCAGATTCAGGAAAAGGAGTTTGGCTTCCAGTACAAACTGAATTTTTCATTGCCATGCCACGTCCCTGGCTCTCTACAAAGCATGTAATTCCAGCTGTTTGGCTGCATCTCAAGGGGCACTGAAATAAGAAAGACTTTTCACATGTGTTCTTGTTTATTTGGCTGGGTGTGGGAGGGAGGATTTCTGAAGGATCCGGAAATCCAGCATAGATGGGGCAATGTAGGGGGTTGCTGTGGATTGCAAGAGTAAACAGTGCATGACACATCAAACACACATATACCATACACACAGCCCACGCACAGCACATACACTTTGTACACATACGCCACACACAACACATATACACTCCACCGAAACCACACATGTACATACACGCTATACATACTATACACACACACACTGAACCCACATACACAGCCATCTAAACTTCAGGAAGGGCAACCTAGTGATAGGGTTTGATTTAAACACTTTTAAAATTCTAAGTAAAATTACAAATCCTAGATTTATAACATTTTGCAATCATTTAATCCAACCTCTCCACTTTATAGGTAAAGAAGTTGGGGGTTAGTTGAAAGTAGGAGCATGTGTTCTCATTCCCTGGCTGGGGCTTTTTCCGCAAATCTCAGTGCTAGGAAACCCACAGTGTGCCTCTCCTTGAGTTTTAGAAATATCCATGTTGGTTAAGACTTCGGCCCCAGTGTCTCTCTCCTCTCTCTCTCTCGCTCTCTCTCTCTCTCCCCCTTCCCCATTAGTGCAACTGTTGTTTTGTTTAAGTTAAAAAAAAAAATTAAAGAAAGGAAGGAATCTGTTGCTTCTGCTCATTACGCTTGCATAAAATCATGGGCTTCCTTTTGCTCTAACATACACAATATCATCGTTTATTTTTCAATTTGAGCACCAAATCCAGACGTAAAAATTCCAAGAATAAAGTTGCTGTGGTAGCTGAGGCTCAGAGCGAATTGAGAAAATGCAGGCCACAACAAAGCCTCTCTTTTCACCCCATTGTCTCTCACTTCCCTACACTCAGAGGTCACTCTTCACTTCGGTACCTGAAAGCAGTGTCTGAGCCTCTGAAGTACATATCCCAGGAGGCCGGCCTTCCAATGAGTCATCTACCCAAGGCTTTCTAGAACTCCGCAGGAATGCAAATCCATGGGTCTTGCTGGGGATGGCTGATGTCAGAAGCTTTGCTAGTCACTTGTCATTTCATAACCTGCCCCTCCAGGCCACCCTCAGTCTGGTTAGACAAGGCACATTCCCACCAAGCCGACTGACTGAACCTTTGAATTCTGTAAAAGAGGAAGAATCCAATCTCCCCTCACCCTTGATCCCCAGAGGCTCAGCCCCTTCACAGGCAGCTTAATCATAATATATAGAGATGCAGCTCTCTCTACCATGAGGAACTTCTGCACCCGTGACCAGGAAGGCTTTCGCCATGGTCCGGCCCCACCCAAGTTCCTCTGCTGGGTCTTCCCTTCCACACCATCCCCAGCGCTCTGGGGGCCAAGGACTCTCCGTGGTGGAGGGGCTCACAAGTGCCCAGGGTTGTTATTGAAGGAGTCTGTCTAGGGCGGCAGATGGAGCTCATCAAAGTTATGGAGCGTGAGAAGGAGTCTTTTCTGTGGTTGATGGGAGACCCTTGCCAGATGGCAGGTGTCTTCGTCTGCCGGGGTTGTCATAACAAACCACCACAGACTGGGTGGCTTAAACAACAGAAATTTATTTTCTCACCATACTGGAGTCTACAGCGATCCAAGCTCAAGGCATCGCAGGTTCGGCTTTTCCTGGAGCCTCACCCCTTAGCCCGTAGATGGCTGCCTTGTCACTCGGTCCCCACAGGGTCCTCCTGTCTTCTACCTCTTCTTTCTTTTGTCAGTCTTGATAGAAGTTTTTCAGCTCTATCAAACACACAACCTTCGAAAAAAACAGCTCTTCGTTGTACTGATTTTCTCCATTGTCTTTCCGTGTGCAATATCATTGATTTTTCTGCTGCCGTCTTTATTATTTCATTTCTTGCGCTCGCTTTGGGATTACTTTGCTCTTCTTTTCCTAGGTTCTGGTGGTGGGAGCTTAGATAACTGACTTGAGACTTTTCCTCAGCAAGGCAGACGGGGTACCGTGGGTGGAGGTAGAAGCCCAGGGTCCCCACATGGTCCTTAGACAAGATCATATAGTTAGTCAGCGGGGGAGTCAGTTATGGAACTCAGGACAAAGCCCAAGGTCTTAAGTACTTCATCATAATGCTGCGAACTGTGATTATATCTTCAGACAAATATTTATACACATGGCCAAAGACTGGGGAGCTATGGAGGCTTGAGAACAGTAACTCTGCTAGAGTAAAATATAATGATCCTTTTTGTTTAAAAATTATTAAGTACTTCTGCCTCCAGGAAGATAAAGTAGACATACTTTTCTCTATTCCTCCCATTAGGTACTACTAAAAACTCTGGATATTACATATAAAACAAACATAAGAAAACTCTGAAAGATAGAGATAACAAAGCAGACAAACTAGGAACCTCAGGGCCTGAGGTTTATGCTCGTCATGAGCTTAAATTTCATCTTCTACAAAATGCATATGCTAATAGTACCTCATAAGTTTGCTGAGAGGCCTCAGTGAGATAACACATATTAAACCCTTGTCACGGGGCTTGGCCTGTAAGAAGTGTTTAATGTTAGAATCATCATGTTTATTAGCTGTCATATACATCTGTGGCTGCAGACTGTGGCTGCAGACACTGGCTTTCAAGGCAAGGGAATCCCTTTTCCTGTGAGTTGTTTTGTCACCTTCAAGTTGGCATTTCCATTTGGGTTGAGTTCATGAATGTCTGTAAGACTGTAGATTTTTAAACTTCTTTCTAAACCTTGTGTCGTCCAGTGGCTCCAAATGACGGTCCACGGGCTCCATCAGAATGGTTTGGAATCCTTGTCACAAACACAGATTTCCAAGATCCACCTAATCTCCTGAATCAGAAAGTCTGGGGTGGACTCACTATAATTCCTTTCATTCTTAGCACTCCTGGGCTGTTTCACCTCTGGTGACCCCTTTGCCTTCTTACTGACTTCTGAGGTTTGTAGTGCTTCTTCCTTACCGGCTTCTGGAATTCCAACCCAATAAAATTTCCTTCTGGCAAGGAATACATTCTACTATTCAGATTCCTAAAATAGATCAAGTAATGGCATTAACATTCTGTTTTGTTTCTATCTGAAGGCTAAATTATGTAAACTACATAGCTTGTTAAGAATACTAAAAAATTGAATGAAGTGAAACCTTAGATCCATAACCTTGAATCAGTTCGTGAAGGTTCAGATTACCCAGCCACTCTAAAATATCTTAATGCCAGAATATCTGTGCTGAATACTTCCCATTTGTTCTTCCAAATACATTCACCTCTCTTTTTTATCCTGCTTAGGCCTTCAGGAGACTGACCTTTATGGATTACATGAACTGCCCTCTGACAGTTCAGCTGGGCCAAGGAGGGGCACCCCAGGAGATCAGAGGAATCATCCAGGTCAAAATAGTCACGCCCTGTTCCTTCCCTCCCAGGCAACCATAAGTTGACTGTGTCTTTCTTTCAAAAGCTGCAGCTCCTCTGAGGGAGCCCTTTCCTCTAAATATTGCTCTGGGGTTCATTACCTGGGCCCTCTCTTTAACACTTCAGGCCTGGAAATGATACCACTGTTGCTAGGCAAGGCACCATCCCTTGTGAGCTTCTCTTAACATTACCTTTGTAAATATTCCCTTTATTAAATGCTCCTCACCATGTTTAAGAGTAAGACCTTGGCTGACAGGATATCCTACCCATTTCTTCATTTTCTTTCAACATTCCAAGAGCAGCTTCCATAGGCCTTTAAATTTTGAAAAATTTATTTATCTTTAAATTTTCCAATTGCAGTTTACTTCCAGTATTACTTTGTATTGGTTTCAGGTGTTCAGCATAGTGGTTAGACAATCATATGCTTTACAAAGTGTTCTGCTCTGATATTTCACGTACCCATCAGGTACCACACATTGTTATTGCAATATTGTTGACCATATTCCCTACGTTGTGCTTTACATCCCTGTGACTATTCCGTAGCTACAAATCTGTACTTCTTAATCCCTTCATCTTTTTCACCCAGTTCCCTAACCTCTCTTCCCTCTGGCAACACCAGTCCGGGTCTGTGCTTCTATGAATCTGTTTCGATTTTGTTTGTTTATCTTTTTCTTTAGATGCCACACATAAGTGAAATCACATGGTATTTATCTTTCTCTGACTGACTTATTTCATGAACATAATACCTTCTAGGTCTACCCATGCTGTCACAGATGGTAAGGTTTCATTCCTTTTTGTGGCTGAGGAATACTCCATTGTATATATGTACCACAACTTTTTTATCCATTCATCATTTAGAGGTATTTGGAGCTGCTTCTATATCTTGGCTATTGTAAATAACACTGTCATGAACATGGGGGTGCATATATTTTTTGAAGTAGTGTTTTAGATTTCTTCAGATAAATACTCAGAAGTGGAATTGCTGTCATAAGACAATTTCATTTTTAATTTTTTGAGGACCCTGTAGGCTGTGTTTTATAGGTAAGCCTTTAATTTGAGAAGTGAACAAATGTATCATCAACAAGGTCACCTTCGTACTAACATCAACAGGACTTTTCTCCAGGAGGAGGTATAATTAGTAAAACAAACATATGGGAAATTATTCAATATTTAGCTCCATTTTTTAATCAAAAGACAAACTAGGCATTTTTTCTGTGAGTCAGTTTCCGTTATGTTGGCAAAAATATATAAAATAATGAGATTACTAGTTCTGGTGAGGACACAAGAAGTCGGACAGACTCAGACTTTGTTAACAGGTATAACCCTTGGGAACTATGCTAATTGATACAACTCTTAGAAAGCAAATCAGTAATATATTTTTAAAATCATTCACTGTTCATACCTTTTGACTCAATAATTCTTCTGCTGATAGTTCATCCAAAAGGAAATAATTAATAAAAACTAAAGTGCTATATTAATGTTTAAGTTAATTAGGTCATCATTTTATGGGGTTTTTTCCAAGACAACAGATTCCTTTATTTGCAACTGAAATGCAATGCAGACACACAGAGACTGTGTTATTCTCTAATCTGGCATCCTTGCTGGGGAGTAACACTCCAAGCACTTACTTGTTCAACGGCTGTAGGCACAGCAGATTCTCATAGAGAAATATGATTCTCTATAAACTATGTACATGAGGTCGACTAAGGAGAGGACAATTGGCATAGAAACAGTACCAGGGCACTCAGCTTCCCTAACCAAGTTCAACATTAACACACATTTCCCTGCAGTTGAAACAACTGAATGAACAATTATAGAGTTAAAACTTTATCTGCCATTAACTTCTTTTCAATACCAAAAGATTTTCAGATTCTTTTCAGGAAAGTGCCTGTGGTTTTTCTTTAAGGAACAGGATGATGAGGGCACACATTTAAGGCCATTTATCCATTGGCTTTGTCTCCCTCTTGACTATCTGGCTCCCTTGAAAGGGAACATTGTGTACATAATTGATGGCACTGTTTTCCTTAGGAGTTCCAGGGTCAAGGAAACTGTGAAAGCTAGTCATCCACAGTGATGTTTCAGAAAAGGTACGCCATGGACTCCCCATTGTGGATTGCCTCAGAGTCAAACTGATATCACAGTCTTTGTCTTGGGACACTGCAGCTTCTCCACCTCGCAAGGGACAGCATTGGTCGCCACCACCTCATCAATCAGATGAGGGGCCTCTGCAGACAGGACGCTGTGAGTGGCCATGACATAGATCTTGTAAGTGCCTCTCTCTTTCAGGGTCTCTGCAGCAGCAATGAAACTTTCCACATCATCAGTAATGTCATCCACTATGATTATGATGCTCCCACCAGCATCTCAGACTACAGGTATTGGTGGCTTCTCTTTGACCATCAACAATGACAACTCCAGGTCAGGATGGAGAGCAGCATTTTTGACCATTGGGAGAAAGTGACAGCCATCATCCATGTCCAGCTGTGTACACTGAGCCTCTCTGTGAGTTACGGCTAAGCCCAGACGGAGTCTCCCAGCTGATGATTGGACCCTTTTCGCAGCATCAGGAGACTTAGCTACAATGACTGCTTCTGTAATTTGGAATTTCTTCCCAGATACACTGAAGCAGGAAAGGTGAGGCTCTAAGGTTGTCCATGGGAAAGTGGAAAAAGCCTTGAATTTCCTTTCGATGAAGATCCATAATGA
This sequence comes from Mormoops blainvillei, assembly GCA_004026545.1. Taxonomy (NCBI): domain Eukaryota; kingdom Metazoa; phylum Chordata; class Mammalia; order Chiroptera; family Mormoopidae; genus Mormoops; species Mormoops blainvillei. Next base: position 174,863 of record PVJD01000264.1, read on the forward strand.
CAATGTGTGTGTTAAACCCACTTTCACCAACATAGATGCTAACAGCTTGCACACAATGGAGCCTATCTATTTCATCTTGCTTTGCTTGCTGTAGGAGAAATATGAATGATTCCAATAATATTTCTGGCACAGGCAGTCTTCAGTGCATAAGCCATGATCAATAACTCTATCACAGCTGTATTCACATCTTTGGATATTGTTTGTATAATGACAATATCTTGGCCACAAGCGGATTCTTTTACTTCAATTCTTGTTTCTGCATTGGTCTCTTAATATAACACAGACTTCCCCGATTCAGCACCAAGACTCAGTTCTGGAGGTCAGACGTTCTAAAAGCAAGGTGTTGGCAGGGCTGCATTCAGGAGGCTCTGGGGGAGAATCCATTTCCTTGCCTCTTCCAGTTTCTAGAGGCCACTTGCATTTCTTGGCTTATGGTCCCCTCTCTCCATCTTCAAAACCAGCAGCATAGCATTTTCAAATCTCTCTTTTGCTCCGATCTTTGCTTCCATTGTCACATCTTTGCTAGGTCATCATTTTAAATAAACCAAACAACCGCACTGGAAACAACTTAAATGTCCACTAATTTAAAAGTTGGTGAGTAAATAAAATGATAAATAAGCAAATTTAGTAACAATGAAAGGAAATTCTTAGGGCATAAAGCTAAGTTCAAAAGCATTCAAAATTGTAGCGATGCTAAAATGGAGCAATTAAAATACAAAGAACTGATTTTTAAAATAATAGAAATATGCTTGATTATTTTTCTTTCTCACTTATTTTGTCTATACAACTAATTATTAATGGAGTCAAAGGACACTTCACTAAGATAGTAATAATATATAATATTGCATAATATATATGCCATCATATACCATTTTCCACGGTATGACGTTAGGCACTTATCTGCAGCATGGAGGCGATGGAACCCTCGTTTTGTACATGAGGAAGCTGAGGCTCTGAGAGGTTAAGTACACTTTCTCAACAACACAATGTAAAGAAGTAGAGCTGAAGTCAGGCCCAAAGCCCGCAGCACAGGGCTGTCTGCTAGGAGACCTGTGTGGGAGAAGGGGACCCTGGCTGAACAATACACACTTCTGGATGCTTTCCTCCCTGACATTCACAACACAGTTCGTAACCGTTCTGCTTCTCTGACCATTTCTACTGAATTCCAAACCTGGAATGTGGGTTTTCCCATGGTTTTAGTTTTGGCTTTCCTCCTCTTTGTATTTCATTCCTTGGAACATTGGACATCCCAAATTGTAACCACCATTTCTCTGCAGCTCTAGAGTCCTTCACTCTCTTGCATTGGAAATCTGCATTTCCAACTGCCAAACCTTCACACATGTGGCATCTCAATCAAAACATGTCCAAGGCCACCCAGGCTCCTATGTGATGCCTGGGCCTACAGCCAGGTTTGTGTGACGTTATCATGACTTTGTGACTGACTGGTATCTTCCATTTGGACTGTGTGGCCAAGTTGGAGACACCCCCTATCCCGTGTACATCCCACTATTGGGGCTGCCAAAACTGTTCTCACGCTCCGGGAATGAGGGAAACTTCCTCATGTCCCACCCACAATACTTCTCCAATAAAGACCTATGCCCTCAGCAACAGCTCACTGTGTGCTGTTGCGAGATGTTTGTACTAAAAAAAAAAAAAAAAAAAAGTCCAAGGCCCAAACATCCTCTTCCCTCAAAATACTGACTTGTCCCCTAACTTTAACCTCCATTAGTTATACCTTCATCCTCCTCAATAGCCCAGGCTTAAAACCTCTTTGAATTCCTCCCCCTTCTATGCCAGCCTCACATTCAATCACGTGCCAAGGCATGTAGATTCTTGCCTCTCTTTGTTTATTTCATCCTTCCCATTGTTTTATTCCTACTGCCTCCATCCTAGTCTCACTAACTTTTAACTGGACTCTCATAATCCTCACAATTAATTTGGACTCATAAATTCTAAAAAGTAGTTTTTATATTATACACACACACTTCCGGGCCCAACCCACATCTACCAAATTGAGAAGTGCCATGAAGTCTAGAAAATTTTTTTAATCCCAAGTGATTCTGACATGTAGCCAAGTTGAGGAGCCCCTGACCTAATGATTCCTTGCCTCTAGTTTTTTCTTCAAGCACCCTCTTCCCCAAATCTTGACCCAGGATATATATTGTTTTCAGAAGTATTTCTAAAGCATATGCTAATATTACTCTTTTCAAAGACCTGCCATGGCCCCCCACTGCCCCTGCAGCACCTTTCGAGGTGTATGTATACCTTGCTAACAGGTATTATGAGAGGGGGAGGTCATCCTGAATTAAGTTTAACCATTTCCTTTAATGCAGGACTCAGCCTTAAATACTCAATTATAAGTAAGAGCTTTTGAGAGGGATATAGCTTGTATAGTTTCCAATTTTTTCTGACCATGGAAACATCTTCTTTTGTGAAACATCTTATTGTTTCAAGATTCTAATGCAGACTTTGGGAAAAGCCAGCCTACGGGATAAATTCCAAACTCTTGAACCTGGCCCCAAGGTACCCTACAGTCAGCCCCCAGTCTTATCTTTCCTCGTTCACACACAGGTCCCAAACACCCCACTCAGACTGAACTGTTCACTGTGGAAAGAGCTTTATTAAGAAAGCCAGACAGGAGCCCACTACTCTGGATTCTTGTCCTCTCAATTCACAGGCCCATTTCTGTCCACCAACCTGAAATACATGTTTACATGATTTAAACCAGATCTTTAACTGAAAGAAAAAATAAGTCTAGGTTTCCTTTCTTTGCTAAAAGACAATATCATTGATACACATGCACACACAAATTCACGTGCCCATTCACAGATGCATACATACCAAGGAAGTGTTGAATACTTGGTGCAGAAAATGAAACTGATTTTTGTTCTTGATGTGATTTGTTTACTGGAGAGACATATTGGATTGCTGGGAGAGGGGGAACCTGTGAATAAATACGACAAGGAGTACCCAGGCAGATTTCATAAAGTTAAATTCTTCTACTACACTTATGCAGAGTTCAGGCCATCAGAAAAATACCTTCTTGCCATTTTTGGTCACAGTGACCATTGAAAGCACCTCAAGGACTAAGAGAAATTTCAGAGGTTTTTATTTTATTCTTTTGGTAAATCAAACCCTTGGGATGTTTGAAAATTGATCTTCCTCAAACCCTAAGTGCAGTTACTCCTTGGGAAAATTGAGCCACTTTTGTGTAGAGCTGGGGCTCCTTAGGTAAGTGCACCACTCTGAGAAAATTAAGCTATGTGCATAGTGATACAGTTTCATGAAACAGAAACCTGGCTGTAGTTGCTAAAAAAAAAAAACACCATAGCTTATTTCCCTAGCATGAAAATTGAGGAGGTGGCACCCCAGGAATAGCCATCCAAGGGTCCTCGCTACCGTCAAGGGTCAGATTCCTCCCAATTTTCTGCTCTGCCACCGTCAGCATGTAGCTTCTGCCCTCACTAGGTCCACGTTTCACTAAGAAAGATGGAGGAAAAACAAAGACCAGAAGGCACAGGCCAACTTTTTACGGGGAAAACAGTGGCTTTTCTGAAAGCCCCACCAGGCAGGGTTCCATTTACATCTCCTTGGCAAGAACTACGTTACATGACTACCTTGAGCACCAAGAAGGTCTGAGGGAATAGAGCTTTATAACCGGCAAGTAGTTGGTCACTTACCCGATATAGGCTCTGTTTGTAAGAATGAAGGGGGAATTGGATAATGGGTAATCAGCTGGAAGTGTCCGACGTAATGGAAGCACCAGGCTACCTGCACTGGCAGATAGAGCAGTTACAGCTTCTGTATGGATGTAGCCCAAAATCAGGCATCTGAACAAATGTCTGTGCTCTATTTATCTGACTGTGTTGCAATGTACATGTATATCTAGCATAACTTTGAGAGTTCCTTTTATATATACAGCACTCAACAAATTGTTTAGCCAGGGATTGCCCAATATTCCTGAGATCTTCTAGTTATTAAACATTTAAAGCCAACTTTAGCATAAGACGTATAAATAATGGTATGTTCTGAAAACTGCAGTTGTCACAAAAGCTGGCCTTGGAGAACTGCTTTTGCCCACGGACAAAAACATTGATAGACATTTGAGTGACAAGTAGTTCAGAAAATCCCATTAATTCATGCCCTTACACACAGTCTGAAGAGGGAAGGGTTGTCTTCCTCAGCTCGCTGTTGCTGAATCCACCACAGTTTTTTAGTTTTGGAAGTTTTTCCGAAAGAGTGCAGAGTGAGTTTACTATGTATTTAACAACTTGGATTTAAAAACTTGCGCGGCTTCAGACTTGACCCTCCCAATAAGGCAGACAAAAGAAATGTTAACAACGAATAACAGTGAAAAAGAACAACTCATTCCTTTGTAAAGGTGCAAGAAAAATAATCATTAAAGAGACAATCATTTTCCGAAAAGCTTTCTTGCAATTTCATGCAAGGCTTTCCAGAGCTTTCCATCGTGTCGTGTGACAGCAAGGCCAAGAGAACTGAGCTGGCATCCTTCCCCTGTGACTCAGGCTGGGTAGCTCTTTTCAACACACTTGTTAATCTTGTTAAATCATAAGTGCCTCTTGGTTTTATGAGCAAGGCTCACTTTCTCTTCCAGCCCTCACTGACCTTGCTGTCTTTGTGTGGCTTGAATGTCATCTCATGAAAGAAGTGTACAGTTAATTCTAGGACAACACCAGGCTGAGGAATATGTGCGTGGCCTGCATCACAGGGGGGAGGCACAGGGACAAGGGCCCACCCATATCAAGTGCCAGTTGAATTCATTTTAGATCTGTGACCAAACATCTTCAAGAGATTCAATTTTAGTGACTTGGATGTTGCCTTTTTGAAAATGAGTTTGTCCTAGGGTTGGTTCAGCTATGTGGAGATAAATCACATATGGGAATAGAAAAATGTATTTAGTTGGTCCAGCCACGCTGGACAGAAAGCTAACAGTATCTATAAAACTATGAGATGTGCATATCCTACAATGCAGAAATTTCACCTCTAAGTAGCCAAGTGATTTGATTTTTTCCCAAGAACTTGTCCTGAGTTTTCCGTTACACATAGCATTCTGTGAGACAGTACACTTTTTGATACCGAATCTTGGAAGAGACAAATGTCCTAGAAGTCAAGGTGGTTTCCGAAGGCAGGGTCTGAGGATTGAATCAAAGTCCCAAAACAATCCCTTTTGAGTGCTTTCTGCAGTAAGGCTCATTTTCACTGGGTCCCATGCACTATGACCAGCTGAAAAGTGACAGCAGAAAGGCAGGTTAGAATTGGCAAAGTGTCATTAAGGTACCTGAAGGATTCCAAGAGACCTCCTCTCCCTTCTACCATTGCTCCAATCCCTACTGCTAGACAATGACCCTCCATATTAATTGCTGCTTCTGCCTGCATAAACCTGTCATGTTTAGGAAAAGATTCTTCAGTAGAATCCTAGAGTTCATAAAAAACTTGCTGGTCTCCCACTCCAAATACAAACCATTTACTGCAGGAAACAGCTGTGTTTCTCTGAAACCATGCTCATTTTCAAGAGGATAGCATTAAACTATTCTACGTTCCAGATACATGAATACATTCTCTTCACATTCTTCCCATTTGCTTCAGTGTAATAAATCAGTTTGAGTATCTACTGTAATTGAAATCTGCATCATGAGCTCTCTTGTAGTTGTAAATTAGATTTTAACATCTTCATATTTGCTTTGCCTTGTGAATTATTTAGGGCATTGTTATTCTGTGGGTTTATAGGGCAAGTTTCTAAGACGGCTTTATATGGTAAGAATACAGCAAATTGTGTTGAAATATCCATAAGAGAATGTGACAGAATATGTGACAAGGGAAAGAACCTGTTAACATAGGGTCAGTGTTGGTGACATACTCCGTTCAGTAGCAAGAATGACCTTTATTCAGATCCCAAGTAGAATCCTTTAATCCATCGAGCTCACAGGACACATTTGGTCTGCTGGGAAGTTTACATGTCGTGTTGATGAATTTTATCCCTGCTTACTATTTTTGCAGAGAGCACTTCCTACCAAGGTTTCATTCCAGCCTTTTGGACTGTGTTTTCATACACAAATAAAGGTAGTGTGGGATTAAAACAGAATTTCTCAATTGGGCTCAAAGAGGGGATTTCACTGAACTCCAGAAAAGGAATGTGAAACCAGTTCATCCCACTGGAGCTAAAGATCTTAAAGATAATGATTTCTATTGCATAATTTTCTTCTAGACAAAAATAGAATTGCAAAATAGGGAAAAATGTGTATTCTGAATCATCCAAAATAAAACTCGTCATCCTTGGCCCTGGCTGGGTGGTTCAGTTGGCTGGAGCATTGTCCCACACACCAGACTATTGTGGGTTCCATTTTCGGTCACAGCACACACCTAGGCTACAGATTCGCACCCCAGTCGGGCACGTAGGAGAAGCAATTGACTGGTGTTTTTCTCTCACGTTGATGTTTCTCTCTCTCTTTCACTCTCCCTTCCTCTCTCTCTAAAATCAATAAACATATCCTTGGGCGAGGATTTAAAAAAAATCTTTTTTAACTTGCTATCCTTGGATTTCCTCCTTACATAAGCCTGGTCTTTAGAAACAAGAAGTCTAATTTTTTTTTAAATGTATAATTCCAAAACTGGCAATGAAAAGATGCTCTGCTCTCACTGGATTTTCTCTTTCCTCCCCACCTCTGTCCAGGTCCACACATTTCCCTTTGAGGAGAAGCCCGGGCCCCGGTCGTCTACCTCCTCTTGTGCCCTCCTGGTTCTCCACAGTGCTGTGCTACCTTAAAGACCCTCTAAGCAGTGCCCAGGGCCTACCCTGCTCACAGCTGCTCAACCCTCTTCTCCTTCCTTTACCCTTTTCCCAAGGCGCTGCCTGCTTTGCCCTCCAGCCCTTTTAGCTAACATGTCACTCCTGTGACTTGGAGGGCACAGGACGGATTGGCGTTTCCCCGCATTTCATAGTCTCTCTTCCGCCTATTCACCACTTGCCCTACACTCGAAGGGGGCTTTCCTTCTTCAAATGCAAGAATTCAAGCCCAGTCATTGCGCCTCAGCATCTAGTCCTGATCCCTAAATTTTTACAGGCAGGGTTAATATCTGAGTGCAGTAGACAACCCCAGATTATCACCTTTTGATATTATTCTCAATAAATGTGCCACTACAAAGTGAGGCACACTCACACTTGTGCGCACCTCTTTAGTAAGAACTGAATAAAAAACGAAAGCACTCATGCGAAAGCACTTTACAATATCAAAGTGCAATGCCAATATGGTTTTGTTATTATTACCAGGCCATCCTCAGCCCTCTCTATGAAGTAATCGCTAACACAGCAAAACGGACTAGTCAAGGGCTCTCACGCTGGAACCACGGGGCCTGGGTGAAAGCTCAGCTCCGCTGCCTGACCTCGGATTGGCAAATTATCCACTTTCTCCAGGCTCTAGTTTTCTTGTCTGTAAAATGGGACATATAAAAGGACCTGCCTCATAAGGCTGTCATGAGAGTTAAATGAGTTAGTATTTGAGGAGACACAGGTGTACTGCCCAGATGCCGGGACGATGGTCAGGTGACAAAGTCCAGCTCTGGGCAGCTCCAGTCTGTCTCAGCTGCAGAGAGCTGCTTTGCCTGAGGCCAGGCCCCTCCTGGGGAAGCCTATGATTGGTGACTGAGCAAGGTGGGTGTATAAAGGTGGGCCATTTGGGTCTGAGGCAGGACAGCGCTTATCTCAAGCCTCCCACCAGGCTGGCAGAGGATTTGTTAAGCTGGTGTTGCGGATCGACTTTTTCCTGCTTTCTCTCCCTTCTCTTCAAAGGCACCGTTAGTCCCTAATAAACACCCCAAGCTCTGTCTCAACTACTGCTCCCAGGGAACTTTACCTGTGAAGGCATTGTTGAGTATTCAGAGGAGAACCTGCAGCACAGTGAACACTATGTAAGTGCTTGTTAAGTAAGATTAAACGAGTAATCTGGAAAGACAGCACTTTCATTGTTCTTCCCTCTTAATGGTCAATATCCGGTTACTTTAGAGAGCCTCTGGGTAGACTAACCAGGATGGGGACACAATTGTGTTGCTCCGCTTGTGCTTTGGGCTTTTTCTCCCACTTTTATCTTTTCTGCGCACGTCTTACCAATTCAATTTTCATCACTTACGAGGGTATTTTCTAATATTCTAAATTTAGGTTCGGCGACTTTGACTGCTGTCTGACATGAACTTACATATAACCCCTCTGGCTTCTAGAATCCAGCCGTCTCAGAGTCTTCACATGTCAGCCCAAGAAGGACTGACCGGTCTCAGGCTGAGTAAGGACGGGAATGACTGGACTCCTCAACAGCCCTTCATCTACACCTCCGCACCTCTGCTTTACTCACCAGCTCATTCATTCACTCACTCATTCAGTCAGTACCTTCTCACTTCTCACAGCCATGAAGGAGAAAGACGAGCTCCTCCTCTCAAGGCTCTTACCCGCTGGTAAGACCACACCAGGTATTAAACAGGACAATTAAAGATGAGGTAAATTCTGTGGAGAAGATGACTACACAGTAAAGAGCCCCAGCTAGGGCCTATATTAAATGAGGCCTCACACGGGAGGTGATATTTGAGTTAAGAATTTAAGGATGAGAAGCCAGAAAAGTGCCTGGGGAACCATGTTCCAGGCAGGACGAACAGCAAATGGGATGAGTGGGCTGGCTGCTGGAACACCAGAGTGGCCAGTTTTTGGCTGAAGAGTAGTAAACCAGGGAGGTGTGGCACCCAGGTGAAGCTGGAGAGATACGGTCAGATCCTGGAGGGCCTTAAAAGCCATGGAAACGAATTAGGGTTTCATTATAAATACAATGAGAACCACAAAATGGTTTTAAGGAGGGCTGACATTACGCAATTTATGTTTTTAAAAGATCACACTGACTAAACACAAACTCTACATTGAAGAAGGGAACTGAATTACAATTTACTAAAAGATGTGGGCACTCTCAGATTCCCAGGTGATGTTCTACGTTAACATCGTGTAAAAATTTCTAAGGGCTTGTGGGTGAACCTATGGATGTTTTATGAGCTGCTATCAGGGTACCAAGGATAAACAACTTTGTACATCAATTAAAACTATCACTAGACCTGAAAAAACACTCATTTCGCCCATACTCAGAAATTCTACCCACCCTCTCTTCTCCCTTGTAACTTCTCTAGAACAATTATCGGCTATATCAGTTTGGCTTGAAATGGGATGATACTCATTTTTTGGTCTGTCCTGGCAGTGGCATCAAGTCTGTCAATGGTGACTGAAAGAGAAAGGGGTGAGTATTGCCCTCCTGAAAGGCAGGAACTCCTGCCAAAGGACCATATGTAAATAGGATGTGTTTGTTTTTAATTTTCTTCTTTGGGTTGAGAACTTGTTTACCAAATACAAGTATGGAGGAGAGTCCAGAGCTAATGGAAGGGCAGGAGGAGGCTGAAGAGGCAGAAATGAAGCGGGCCAACCTGTCCATGGGAAAAGCTGGGATTACTGGGGGAAATGAGCTATTTGGTATCATGAAGTGCCACGCAACTGATGTACAGGCCAGGAACCTAATTATGTATGGGAAGATTCCAAATCAGTGTCAAGGACAGCCACGATTAGCAAAGAAAGTTTTAAAGGATAGATATTTAACCTCTGCCTTAGTCATCTCAAAAAAAAAAAAAAAAAGGGAAAAGAAAGGATGTGTTTCCTCTCTTCTCTGGATGGAGTTTTCCCTGACATTAAATCAATGAGATCAAAAACAAGCACAGACAGATACTTTGCTTCCTCTCCCCGGGTTACCTTTGTTTATTCCTGGTAATTAAAATGAGGGTTGCCTCTTCCCTCCCTCCCCACGCTACCCTGCTCTCTCTCTCTCTCTCTCTCTCTCTCACACACACACACACACACACACACACCCAGGCAATCTGGAGAAGTGCCCAGGCAAATTCTCCTGAATTTATAGAATTCCAGCTAATTCATAGGTTTGGAAACAGCACCAAGCCCAGCAAGGCCGAAGTCGTGAATGAATGAAATATAATAACTTTAATCAATATAGACTGCCTATTTGAACTTCTTCTGCAATTTAAAACATTTCTTCAACTCTTCACTTACTCTTTCTCTAAAAGATAAATTCATGATTGAACAATTCAGGTCTAAAATCAACACCTTTCAGATAAACTAAATTTAGATAGAAAACATGATCTGACTGGAGGTGGACTGGAACCAGTCTCTGAATTCAAAACATTTCATTTTTATTTTCCGGGCTATGTTGCTGTGTTGGTAGGGGAGCTCTTAGACCCATTCTGAGTATTGTCAGAGAGAAGAGGCAGTATACAGGGAGGAATATATAATATGAGACATTCTTAAAAACTCGTATCCAAAAGGAGGGCAAATATTTTAAGTTCAAGTGTGTGTATGGTGGTTGTTTGTTTTGAGGAGGTAAAATAAATAAAGTCTGCTTTCTCTGTCACTGTGGTTAGTCAAATTTGGATGCCAAGTTTAAATCCCAGGTCTCCCCTGGCCAGTCATTTGTGCAGGAGCCCTGTGGTGCTCATCCCCGCTTCGCGTAGTTCACCTTTTAAGCCGCCTGAACATGATTCCTCTAAAAGTCAAACTACCACCTGGCAGCAGGCTTCCTGAGCTTTCCTCCACATTAGTCAGGATTTCCAAATGACTCTCAGATCCAGTCTTGATCTCCTTGTACTCAGCCAGTTTCCACGAAACTACAAAACTAAGAAACCCTTTATGCCACTTGACAACAAGAAAATACAATCACAGAGGCAATAAAAAGGAGAACTATAAAGCAGCAAATGAAAGCAGAAATGTCAAGGATAATGAGAAAAATGAAACTAGGTTTGGGGCACTGCCATCCAGACCTGTCGCATTCCTTATTGGCAAAAGACTGGTGGAAGAACAGACCTGACTCTTGGAACTGCAGAAAGGTGAGGCTGGAGAGGAGGTGCAGAAGAAACACATCGTTGGCTCTCAGTAGATGCACAAAGTCCTGGTGGAAAGAATCTTAAAATATCTTTCATTCATGCCGCCAGTTCCAAAAGCTGGAAGCAGTGCCTTTTCTGTTTCCCTGAGCTGAGCAGAACACTTTCTGCTTCCCCATCACCGAGGGTTCTTGTTACCTTTCACGGGAGCGAGCGCTCTCAGGAGGGGGTGCACTTTGTCGCTGTCTCAGACACACTAATGGGCCCACAGTGACATCTCTGGGGCAGGAAGCAGCGCATGCCTTTGAAGCCTTGAATGCCTCCTGGGAATGGGCTCGTTATTCTTCGGTGCGGAGGTTTTCTGAAATCAATCCTTCCTGTGCTAAGTAATTAAAACACAAGCAGGAGGCTAGTTCTAGTTTCCTCATAAATAAACTGAAAATAATGAAATGTTAGGAGCTGGCACCGACTGCCAAGTTTTATGGTTGTCCCCTAATTACTTTGTTGCAACACAATTTTTGTGTGTGTGTCCAACATAATTATTTGATAACCATGACCATTGTTCCTAAAATAATTAAGAACTTTAATCATGAATTGAAAGATAGAAAAATAGCTTGATAAATATTTGCCCTCCTACCTAACTAGGTAAACAAGGGTGCCGAGTTTGTATATTTTGCTGCCTACATGAATATTTATCATGAGCAGAGACTGGCCTGACAAAAACAGTTATGGAAAGTTGAAAGCCTGACTGGCCTATAAAACTGTGCAGTGTCTTGTTCCTCGAACTGTACTACAGCCACCCTTCGGGGCGAAGAGGCTGGGGCGAAGAGGGAATCAAACCACAGGACAAAGAAGGTGAACATTCGGGATGCTTTAGTTTTACTGTATTTATGGGTGTGGAGAGAACGTTATGTTCTTACCAAAAATAAACATGGCAATGTTGTGGAACAGAATGCAAAATTCACACGAATTTCTCAGTATTACAAAGGCATTACATCCACAGGGGCTCTCACAGGTCCTCCTTTGTTTTAGGACTTCTTTGCGGAATGTTTGCTAAGTGCTTGTGTAATGTCAGGAAACAACGACTTGCCAAATAAAGAGGAAGGTGTTTCTGACGTGCTCTAGATTAGACTGAATACATTTCATGTCATATATAAAAATATGAATAATAGGAATACCTGGGTCTTTGCCCTCCCTCACCCCTGACATCTGTTAATGTCTGAGGACTTCTTTGGTTGTCACACTGGGAAAGGGGATGCTACTGGCATCTAGTGTTCAACATCCTATAATGTGCAGGACAGCCCCCACAACAAAGGATTTCCCAGCCTGCGATGTCAATGGTGAGAACCCCAGCTCTAGCCCCTGTGTATATACACAGAGGTAGAAAGCAAGTCGTCTGAAGGTCAAAGTCAGGCCTAGCCAATAAGGTCCCAGCGGAAGCCTAAGAAGGCAGTGACAGCACAAGGCAAGGAGGCACAGGTCTACCTTAACCGGGGCAGGAGACAAAAGGTAGTCTCTGGGAACAGGGCCCAGCTGGTTGCCAGGTCAAGAGAAGAATGGGTTTAGAATTCAGACCATAAACAGGGATGAATGTGGCCTTCAAAGACTTGCTTTTGTGGGTTTTGTGGAAGTTGCTGGTATGCGTGTGGTCAGAGATATGCTGCCTCCTCCAGAAAGCAGACTTAATCCTCCAAATGCGAGTGAACCCCTCCCCCCACCCGCCCCAGTGCTCAGGCTATCGGTCGGAGGCCTTTATTATTTTACCCACCACTACCTCCTGCCTCAGTCACCAGAGTGAATTGTAAGCTTCTCAATGACGCGTGCATTTTCAAATGTCTCTTTTTTGGCCTATGGTACCATAGCACCTAGCAAACTCATAGAATGGCTGCTGAATCAATGTCGGTGCTGTAGTCTCCTCCCCAAATAAGAAACTCTGCATGTATACATTTGAATAAAACATTAAATAGGAAGGGAAAAGAGAGTGATCTACTCTTTTTAGCTGGGAAGGTCACTGGGCAAAGTCTATTTTGAAAAACCTTTCCATGCTTCCTTTTTAATGCGAGACATCTATTTGACTGCCTTCCCCTTTCTTTAGCCTTTTTAACAGTTTCCAGTAGTAATGCAGTCCATCTTGAAATTTTACTGTTGTATTTTATAAAAGGGTCACAATCTCAGTGACTGTTTTTAGACACAAATGCCTGTAGCCAAAGCACGGAGCGAAGTTTGTCTATCTGTCACTATACAACTAAAAAAAATTTTTTTAATTCTATAAGTCATTAATTTGCTAATGACTTTACTCTGTAAAGGGTAGTCTGACTCTGCTTAGCTTTAATTATAACAAAAAATTCATTTAGGCTTTTTCCCTGCTCTCCATAGTCAAAAGGAACCATTCCGTAGATTGAGAATGGAGCATTTTTGGAATAAAAGGTATTTTTCCATATTAAAATATTTTGGGCAGGTTCAGTACTTTCCTATCTGTATATCTTCGAAATGTAAGAAACGCATTGAAGCAATCTAAATATCTTCAAATCTATTTACAAAATAAATCAAAGGGTTATTCTTCACTCCACAAAACCATTTACCAAAAGATTGAGCGAAGATTATTTTCATTCAGCAGCACCTACTTTCAAACCCATTTAAATGTAGATGCTACTTACACAGCTTTCCAGAAAGTGAAAGAACTTTAAAAGAGCCAAGAAGGAATGATGAATAAGCCCGACCCCTTAGTTTTGTGGTGAGGAAACTGAGGCTTAGAAATCAGTCTGAACTCTCAGAGCTACCTAATAACAACAGCTAGCACTTTATCAAGGGTCTGCGGCTTCTCACATCTTCACCACTTCGGCCATGTCGAAGCCGCCTTTATATCTTGCTTGGACTGTGCAGGAGCCTCCTAAGGCCTGATTCTGCCTTGCCTCCTACACACCACCCACCCCACAAAGGCCGGCCAGTCCACACAGCAGCCGGAGGAAGGCATGCACATACGACAGAAGGCAATCTATGTCACTCCTCTGCTGAGAAACCTCCAATGTCTTCTCAGCTCTCCCGAGTAAAAGCCAATCCTCGTATGGGCTACATGGCCTTTTCCATTTCTAATTACTCATCTCTTCAGTCACTGCACCCCAGCTGCATCCACCACTTTCTTCACATATTTCACCCTGGGGACTTTGCCCTTATACTTCCCTCTGCCAACAACTCTTCTTCCAGACTTCCAAGTGACTCCCTCCTTCTCTTTACGGATCTTCTCAAACATCACTTGTCCGTGGGTGGCCTCCGTGACCACCCTATGCCCCACTGTCTCTCTCTCTCTCCCTCCCACCTTACTTGCTTTACTTTTGTATCTAAAACTTTTACCAGTTGACAAATTATGTATTTATTTATTGACTACCTTTCCCCACATGAATGTAAGCTCAACCAAAAAAGTCCCAGATGGACCCCCAGTGCCTGGTACATGACAGGCACTTAATATTTTTGGAGTAAGTGCTTACCATGTGTCAGATACTGCTCTAAAAAAGGAACAGGATCCAACTTGATCTCCCCAATAAATGAGATAAGCACTATCTCCACCACCATCACTGTTGCCTCTGGTTCAAAGATGAAGAAACTGACTCATGGGGAAGTTTAGTAACTTGTCCAAAAATCACCTAGCCGGTCAATAGCAGAGCCAGGATTGGAACCCACGGCACACTCTCTTTAACCATCATGATATACTGTGTCACTCTTAGCTTTGCCAATGACAACTTCAATGACACCAGACTCAGAAATTGAGATATACTGAAGTATACTTTTAAAATTTCAGTAGTTTTCTATAGTTACCTAATATTTTTTAAACAATCAATTAAGTGTGATTCCGAGCTAAGATTGGTAAACAAGAGCAAAACAGCGAGCCACAATTGTGTAGCACTTCAGCGTCTAATTCAGAAAACACACAGACGACTGTGGCTTACAGGCGTGTGCAGGTAATTCTCCCTACTCGTCTGAGATTACCACAATTAGCTCTGGTCCATAAAGGGAAAACTAAGACACAAAAGCCACAGTGATGTTCGAGGCCACATAGCCAGCAACAGTGGCTGGCAGGGAGCCTCTGAGGGCCCCTCTGGGATTGCAGTAGGTCACACATGCTCTCTACTTATGAGTGTAAAACACCCTGATGATTCACACACTGGAATGTTTAAGCCAAGACATCACCATTAGGTATGTTGATGCAGCTTTATCTGAGAAGTTACATAATCATTCTAATGTGGAACTGCCATAAAGGAATTTGTGCCTTGGAATAAAAAGAAGTGCACCCCCCTTAGAAATTACTCCACAAAGATTTTCAGTGACAAATTTATTATCCTACCCTGGGCGGGTGATCTGTTAAAAAAAAAAAAAAAGGCCCAATGGAGGCTCTTTGAGGACAGCCGCTGTGCCCAGTTCATTTTGGTAAGGCTTAGCCAGACCCCTACCTGAAAGAGCCTTCAGAAGGGATCCCCAGGCTTGCCCATCCCTCCACAGGAGAGGGAGGCCTGTTCTGTATCTCATCTCCTGGGATATAAAAGTGCCCGCTGTGAATCCTCTCTGCCTCTGGCTGTTGGGCCAAATATTTACGCAGGCAAACCTAGAGACCTTTCATTATCTTTCTACCCTAGAGAGCCGAAAGGCCCTTCCCCTGCCCCCACCCCGCTTTTTTTTTCTTTTCTTTGAATTCTCTGAAAGAACTCTTGAGCTCTGGAATAACACCCTCACCTCCAGTCTTCGCTAGACCTCGGTCTCCACTGTCCCACCTGCCCCAGGACAGAGCCGGAGAAGGAAGGGGGTTGGCTGGAAGGGAGGGGCGGGGATGTCACAAGCACCTGTCACCTGGCAAGGCCCCTCACTTCCCCATCCCCACCCCCAACCCCACCCACCCTCACTCCCGGGAGGGCTGACTTGGCCCTCGCACTCCAGCGCAACCCTTACCCGGTCAGGCCCGTCCCTCCCACCCTAGCCTGCTGCCACCGTCCAATGGCCGAGGGGCAGGGCAAGCTGAGCAAGCCGCGGCAGCCCAGCCGGGTCCCCGCCCTGTTCCCGGTTCCCGAGGAGGGCCCCTGCGGCCTTTAAATGCCACCCAGGGCCGGCGCGGTGCAGCCCTTGCCACCCTTCTTCGGGCGGCGACAGCAGCACCCTGAGGCAGAAGACAGGCCAACTCGTCAGCCGCGGTCCGGGCCGCTGCGGCCACCTCCGACCTCCTGGCCGGCACCGCCTCCAGCTCCCCTCCCCCACCTCTCGGGCCTGCCTGCCGGGTCGGCGCGGGGCCCCAGGCGCGCGCCCGCGCGCGCCCGTGTGTGCGCGCGCCCGAGCCATTCTCGGACCCGCGCCCCCGCCCGGCGCAGGACTGCCCCGGGATCTCTGCCCGCTCGTGGAGTCTCTAGTCCCCAGACACCCGGCCTCCAGCCGTGCAGCCCGCCGCGCTTTGCAAGAAGATGGCGGGATCGGTGGCCGACAGTGATGCCGTAGTGGTGAGTGTGGCCGGGAGCACGCGAGGCGCCCCCTTCCCGAAGTCCCCCACGCCGCGCCGCTTGCTCCAGCTGAGCTGTGGCGGAGAGAAACTGAGGCCCAGCCCGGCGCCCCCAGCGTGGGAAGGCGCCCCGGTACCTGTTAGCAAGAGCCCTTGTGCGCGGCCGGCGTGGGAGCGAAAGGGGTGCCCGGGGCCGCGCATGGAGGAGCCGCTGGCGGCGAGGCTGTTTGGGGGCAGGATGGGGGTAACTAACAGCCTCCTTCGTGCCGTGCAGCCCCCGGCCAGGTGTGTGCACATTGCACGTGTGTGGGTGCGCGTGCGTGAGTGTGTCGGGGCGCGCGCCCTGCGTCCGCCCCCGACTGGGGATTCCCCCTTGGAAATGGGTCGGTGCCTGCGGCTCCGGGGAGAAGTTGAGCGCGGCCGCTCCACTCCCGCCACGTCCGGGAGAAACAGGCCTGTGAGACAGCGGGTGCGGATGCGTCTGCGTTTGCGGTTGGCGAGGGGCCCGCCCTCCTTGGGTGCTTGGCTCCGGCTTCCCCGTGTGCCTCGACCTTGATTTTGATCTAGATCTGAACGGTCTGGAGATCTTCAGAGGCTTAACTACCAGTTGGAAAGGACGGGTTTTGTTCCGGGGGTTTCTGCGGTTATTCAGTGGACAGTGAGGCGGCAGCATCTGCAGACGCTGCCTGTATTCTGTAAGAGATTCCACCAGATCTGTGTAGGTTCTTCCCGGCTCTCTGCCGTACCCCGCACCCCCACTCCCCAAAACAAGAGCCTTTGGAAAGACAGTATGTGTGCTTCTGTTTTTAGAAACTAGATGGTGGACATTTAAACAACTCCTTGGGCTCTCCAGTTCAAGCCGACGTGTACTTCCCACGACTGGTAAATGATTTTGTTCTGTGCTCTGTGTCTCTGCTTGCACCCTGTTCTTTTCTAATTGCATTTTCTGATGGGTCGGGACCTCAGGTTCTGAGGGCTTGGCTCTTCCCCTACAGGCTGTAAACTTCCTGTTTCCACTCTCATCCTTTACAGATAGTTCCATTTTGTGGGCATATTAAAGGGGGCATGAGACCCGGCAAGAAGGTGTTAGTGATGGGCATCGTTGACCTCAATCCTGAGAGGTAAGGCAGATCTATCAGGCAGTTACAAGGTCCTGCCCACTCCTATTTACTGTTCCTCCTCTTCCTCTCCCTGTGGCCAGTGTTGCTAGTTGGAAGTGCCAAGAAAGTACCATGTTCCCATGAAAAGAATGTGTATGAATCCCAGCCATCATTTCTCCAGACAGCTATTTATATCAGAGATTATAAATATAGGCCCACATCATTTTCTCTTTGACCCTTAGGGAGGCCAAAGGAATTTTTTTTTTATGGTTTTTAAACATGGTGCTTGGAGCGAGAAATATCAGCATAAATGAGAACCAAATTTATAAGATATGATTTCCCTGGTCAGTTTTTGGGGTGTTTTTGAGAATTCTGAAATGGATGAAGCTACAGACTTGTGGGGTCGTTTGAGGTATTTGAAATCCTGAATGTTAGTCATTTTCAACGCCACCAGAGCCTCCTTTATGTAACAAAACACTGTGACTTGTTTGATTGTAACCGTACTTCTCCATACCTAGCCTAACTTCCTGTGTAAAGAGTAGCGTCCAATTAAATGCTGACAAACCCCGAGAAGAAGGAGAAAATATGGGAGGTTGGGTCAGTGTTAAATGTCGTTATATCCAACCCTGAATAAATGAGATGATTTTCTTACCAGCTTTGCCATCAGCTTGACCTGTGGTGACTCGGAAGATCCTCCGGCTGATGTGGCAATTGAACTCAAAGCTGTGTTCACAGACCGGCAGCTACTCAGAAATTCTTGTATAAATGGTGAAAGGGGCGAAGAACAGTCAGCAATCCCTTATTTTCCGTTCATCCCAGACCAGCCGTTCAGGGTGAGTACCTCGAGTGCTTCAGCTCCAGCCACTGGCAGGGTGACGATGTTTACCTCCACTAACATGTGCCAAGAACACTTTAAGCTGCCAGAATTTTTGCATGTCCAGGAAATTTGTCACCCGATGGTGAAAAAAAGATCAAAAGAGTTCTGTTTGATGACATGAATGAATGTTCGCCATAGTAGCTCTTGCTCTGTTTATCCAATACATTTAGTAAATCAATCCATAGTTACATGTCCTGATTGTTAAGAATGCTTTTCTATGTAGGGCTCACTGTAGTACTAGGCATATAATAGAGATCTGTCTCAAAATAGCTGATTGGTTAATAAATATTAATTTTTCTCATGTTTTTTTCAAACTTTAAGTGGCACTAAACCTTATGAGTTACGACTTTTTAAAGAATATAGTGATTATCGTTTCATTTTCTCAAGGCCTGGCTGTGTTTGTTTCTCTCTCTTGGTTAAGTAGCCTCAGTCTATTTCATCGTTACAGACTATGTGGCTGACACATTTCTTCCCATGGCCCTGGATGAGTATAGGTTCGCTCCCCACTATCTACCGGGAGGAAGCATATCCCAAACTTTCTATCCAATTAAGCTTACATGTTGTCCCCTATGAAGGACAACACCAAGTAGAGATGGAAGTCAGTGATGTGTTAAGAAAGGATTTACTGAAATGTCAGACCAGGTAATGAAGTTGTCCACATTACTCCTTGTTAACAAAAATCACAATAACAACAACTCAGGTAAAAGCTCTGTGTTGCGTGTATTCCTAATAAAGCAAAACTACCTACCTGTTGCTATTCATCTAAAAATTTACAAGGACCTTATGAAGAAGTAATTATTTTTCTTCCCGTCTTACAGCCTGGGGGAAAAATAAGAAACCATGACTTTTCATATCAATAATAGAATTAAGATTGTTGCCCTTCCAATCACAGTCTGGGGAAGGTGCCCCTAACTCATTATTCCTGCCCTCCCCTTTCTCTAGGACAGTAATGGCCCCTGCGGCTCCTCTCGACTGTGACAGTTTCTTAATTATGAATCTTAATGCATAACTCATGAGCATGAGTAGACAGAGCTGCTGACTGCCAAGAAAAGTATAATGCTCCCCAACAACAAAATTGAAAGGAACTCAGCCCTTCTTAGTGATATAATTTTAATAACAATATGAATTAAATGTGACTAATATCACATATGGAATCTCTCCTTGTATGGCGAACACCAATGCTTTTAATAAATACACAGTACAGAACCAATGATTAAACTCTATGGTGAATTACTTAATGAAAAGAGGAAGAAAAAGCTTTTACCATATGGAATCAGTATTTCTGTTTGGCTTAACAAAGCCTTGTTAATTATACATCCTTGGTGCAGTGGTAATTACTGTGTAAGCTCTCTGCTTTAGTGTTTATCAGGTCTGAGTGTCTAGACTATTATTACATGCTACTGACAGGTACCAGTTCTGCCTTGTGAGGGGCTCCTCTGAAGGTGGGATTATTCAGGGGGATGACAGTGGAGGCATTAAGGGCCATATAAATAAAGCTATGCTACCTTCACTTTCTAGAGTACAAGGAGAAGGGAGAAGTGTTAAAGCATAAGCAATTTTTTAATTTTTAAAAGATACTGAAAAATGTAGAGCAATGGTTGACAAAGTGCGTTCCTCCTCCCAACAAAAGCAGCATCCCCTTGGAACGTGGTAGAAATGTAGATTTTAGATCTTACCCTAGACCTACTAAACTGAAAAATTTAGGGATGGATCCCAGCAATCTGTGTTGTAACAAAGCTTCTGTATGATACCAGTGCACTCCATCGTGTGAGAATCACTGAAGATGTTACCTTTCTTGCTCTAAAATGAAGTATTGTTTGTTCGTTTTCCCCAGCAGAGTTCATTGAAATTTTGAACTGAGGCTATTATTTTATTTCTTCCAGGTGGAAATTCTCTGTGAGCACCCGCGTTTCAGAGTGTTCGTGGATGGACATCAACTTTTTGATTTTTACCACCGCATACCCACATTATCTGCAATTGATACCATAAAGATAAATGGGGACCTCCAGATCACTAAGCTTGGCTGATGTTTCAACCACCTCTGTTTCAAATAGGATCAGGTGCCACAACTCTCTGACTGTTGGTCTGGAAGAAGCGTCTTGGCAACATCTGGAAACTTAAACAGGAAACAAAAACAAAAGGCAAGCTTCACTGTCTCTTTGCAGTTTAAACCCAAAATGACAACTTCAGCTGAGGTTTGCCTTTAGGAAGCTGTCAGAACAAAGACACCGAGCCATTATTCCTAGAACAAAGTAATACATTTATGCTGGATTTTATTCAGACAAAACTGAAATGGATTTGTGATGATTTGTGATCTGGTAGCAAGTTATTTATCTTTTCAAAGCAAGGCGATGTTTAGAAACAAAAGTGCTAAAGACAAAATAACAACAAAAACGGTACACCGAAATCAACTCATTTCTGCACTGAAGTGGATTGCGTAGCACAACCAACATTTTAGTCAGGGTATTTACATAGAATGTAGGTTGTTCCAGGTTTGGTTGGTGTTTTTTGTTTTTTGTTTTTTTTGCATAGCATAATGTTAATTCAGATTTTTAAAGCTTTCTCATATTTATTTATACTCAACATATGTAGTAGGGAATGATTACTATCTCAAGAATAACAAGTTATGAACTTTTGAATGTACAAATATCTTAGGTCCAAGGGGAAAAGTACATATTGCAGTCATGAAACAGGTGGGTTTCTACCTTAAAGAATTGACTCATAGCCTCCAGACCCCTCAACTTAGGATCTCTTGATATAAATTGCTGTAAGTGCTTTTGGGAGGACTTTCCATCATTTTGGTAAAACTGCTTTTTGAGTTATTAACAATTAATGTAAAATTATATTTACATTGCTTTTTCTCCTTACTGTGAATTCGCACAGTATTGGCTTTTTGAAAACACTCTTATCTACTTTTCCCTAGATTTACGTAATGGCTCTTTAAGTTGCTAAACTAATTGACAACATATAAGAGGTGATTGCATAGACAATTTTTAAATGACTGTTATATAAACTTTTATATAATATGAAAATGATACTGGAATGCAGTGTAAAGCAGAAGCAAATGGCCCCAAATAACTTACTTGCAAATAATTTATATCAACTTAAACTATTAGCTCATTGTATCACTTTTATTATGTGACCCTCACCAGTATCCCTAAGCAATGCCTTTGCAGCCTCAGAGTAGAAGATACTTCCTATATTGTTGTCTCTGCTGAGATAACTAGGATAAGACGGGCTACAAATTAGGAAATAATCCGATTAGTTTATCTGAAAGGTTAACTCCCAGAACTCCAGGTCTTCGGGTCCAGCCAATAGTGTGAATACTCCCAATTAAGCTGTAGGAGTTTTCCTGCACCTGTGGAGCCGATCACACAGCAGTGCCTCTCTAGGAAGAGCCTTCAGTACTATAAATGTCATTGAGAGGCAAGGGATGGTTGGAGTCCTGGGTGCTGAACTCCTCAAACCGTACTGGCCCTGTAGAGAAGGACCCTTGGCATTGCTTTGGTCAGGTAGTGGGGGGATGGGGAGAAAGGGGTGCTGGGGTGGGGGTGTATTTATATATAATTTAGATTTTGTTTGTACAGCATACTGCGTCTTACTATGACATGTCCTTGCCCTGCTTTGCTTTTGAGGTTTTTTTTTTACACAACATGCAGAGGCACTGGAATGGCCATGCCATTTCACGTGTCAAGAATGTAGACAGTGTTTCAGTACCAAAGTCTAAGAAAAAGAAAACTAAAATTTCGAATTTTTTTATAGGTGATATATTTGGATTCTTCTAACCTTTGAAACTGTTTAGCACAGTTCCATTGTGTTCTATAAGAAGATACTTTACCCAACAAGACTGGCTGAGCATTGAAAAGCTTTATGGACCAGCTGACTTAATCAGCCATATTCAGCCAAGAGGGCGGTTCTGTGGCTCCAGGTATTTTCAAGCCTGTGATTAACTTCTCATGGCTCATAAAGCCACTAGATTTTGAGGAGTGTTTCAGAGAAACTTAGAGGGCATCCTGAAATATATCTGGAGGGGTTTTGATTCTACTTATGGTGGAAGACCCCCAGAGGAGATTTCCCTTGAGTGGCCCTCCATTCCCACCCACTGAATAATTCAGCAGAAACTAGAGGAGTTGGGAGTGTAACTGATTGGAATTGACACTCTACTCTCTACCTATCAGCTAACTGGTTAACAGCCAAGCCCTTAGACAGCTTAGTGTAAAGACAGGCTGTTAACCCTTCGTGTCTCTGTGAGGCCAGTGGCAACCTCTTAGTTAAACCTACTGGAATTAATCTAAATGATGTGATAGTTTGATTCAGATATAGGTAAATTAGCAGGGGCCTAATCCAGCTGTACTAATCATTAGCTGTAAACTGGAGACAATGTTCACATCCTCTCATCGGCATGTGAGGTCCAAGGTGGGCATTCAGGATGGAAAGTGCAATTTAAAGCTTCACAGGAAAGCATGTGGGTATGTAAGGAGTTATTTCTGACCAGAGCCCTCATTTTGCAGTTGACCAAAACCAAGGAGTGTAACAGTCAGGCTCTGGGGGAATAAAAGGCAGGCTTTAGACAATCTGTCCATTTCTGCGTCAAAATTGGAGTAAACGTTTATATCTACTTAAAAGTTAATAGAAGTGACTTCTACTTCTGGGCTATACCAGAATTGTCTTAAAGTTCTCTCTCTCTCTTTTTTTTTTTTTAATTTGAAACCCCATTTCAAATCTTGCTACTGTCAGTTCAAAACCCTCTAACAGATCACTCTTAGAATTGATGGTGATTCGTTGAACTGGCAAAACCTTTCATGTGTATTAAAAAGAAAAGATCCAAAAAGAGGGAGGGAGCCCTGTTGTCTTGAGAGAAACAGCCTTGGCATTTTCCAACCCTAATGTAGAGATAATGTTCCTCTGATGAGATATTTTCAAAGAAACACTTTCTTATTTACTGTGTGGTGTAAAATGTGCTAAATGTGTTCTTACATTATTATGTCACTGCTGAAAGTTATTTGCACTATAATAAAGAAATTTTCTACAAAATTGATTCCAGGTGATAACATGCCAAATTTGGCACCAGTGTGATGTACTTACCATAAGCCTTATATAGCAGTGTTTCCTCACTCTCATACTCCGAGACCACATGTTCCCCTGTGTCCCATACTGATAAACTGATCAAAGGAAAGGAAGTTGTCTCAGGGCCATCAGAGACCTAATGAGTTTATGTTGTGTATGCAATGGAGTCTTACTTTTTTCTTAAAAATTTTTTTTCCATTACCATTTATCCCCCTGAAACTGTCCTCCCCTGCCCCGCAATCGCCACACTGTTGTCCATGTCTGTGAGTCCTTTTCCCTTTTCCCTTGCTCCCTCCACCCTCTAACCTCCTTGCCCCTTCGCTGTCATCCTGTCCTCTATCTATGAGTCTCTCAATTTTGCTTGTTAGTTCAGTTCATTAGATTCCACATACGAGTGAAATCACATGGTATTTGTCTCTGGCTGGCTTATTTCACTTAGCGTAATACTCTCCAGGTACATTCATGCTGTTGCAAAGGGTAAAAAAAATTTTTTTTTCAGCTAAGTAGTAGTCCATTGTGTAAATGTCCCATAGTTTTATCTACTGATGTACACTTGGGCTGCTTCCATATCTTGGCGATCGTAAATAATGCTGCAGTGAACAAAGGTGCTATGTTCTTTCAAATTAGCCTTTTCGGTTTCTTCAGATATATCTCCAGAAGACGGATCACTGAGTGAAAAAGCAGATCCATTTTTAATTTTTTGAGGAATCTCCATACTGCTTTCATAGTGGCTGCACCAATCTGCATTCCCACCAACTTTCTCCACATCCTTGCCAGCACTTGTTTGTTGATTTATTGATGATAATCATTCTGTCAGGTGTGAGGTGGTATCTTATTGTGGTTTTAATTTGCATTTCCCTGATGATTACTGATGTTAAGCATCTTTTCATATGTTTGATTGGCCATCTGTATGTCCTCCTTGGAGCAGTGTCTATTCAGGTCCTTTGCCCATTTTTTAATTGGAGTTCTTTTTTTTTGGTGTTGAGTTTTATAAGGTCTTTATAAATTTTGTGTATTAACCCCTTATCAGATGTATCAGTGAATATATTCTCCTATTCAGTGGGTTGTCTTTTTTGTTTGTTGTTAGTTTTCTTTGATGTGCAAAAACTTTTTAGCTTGATGTAGTCCCACTTGTTTATTTTTTCTTTTGTTTCCCTTGCCCGAGAACGTATAACAGATAAAATATTGCCCTGAGCAATGTCCAAGATTTTACTGCTAATATTTTCTTCTAGAAGTTTTATGGTTTCAGGTCTAACATTTAAGTCTTTAATCCATTTTGAATTTATTCTTGTGTGTGGTGTAGGAAGGTGGTCTAGTTTCCTTTTTCTGTACATATCTGTCTAATTTTCCCAACACCATTTATGGAATACACGCTAGCCTATTACGGATTCTTTTTAAACAATTTACATACAGTAAATTTATTATTTGGGGGGAGGGTATGGCTCTGTGAGTTGTTTTAACACATGCAGAGGTTTATGTCACTACCGCTTCAATCAGGATAGAGTTGTTCCCTTGCTGCCAAAAATTCCCTGTGCCACACCTTCGCGGTTAAACTTGTCCTCCACTTGTAATCCTAATTAGGCAACCACTGATTTGTTCCCTCTTCCTTTAGTTTTACCTTTTCCTGGATGTATATTATAAGAGGATTCTACAGTGTATAATCTTTTAAGGTTACCTTTTTTTCATTAGCAGAATGCATTTGAAATTCATGGTGTGTGTATCAGTAGTTTTCCCTTATATTACTGAGTAGTATTCCATTGTGTAGATCTACCAGTTTTTTTAACCTCTTACCTGTTAAGGATACAGTGGATTCTTACTAAATTATAAAATACAGTCTTAGTACAATATATTAAAAAGCAAGACTGCATTTTGCTTGCCTTCTCTTTCCTGTGGTTTTAATGATTAGGAAGGAAACTTGATCCCCTGGCTGTTCTACCTATAAGTGAAACTATGGCTTATAAGTATTCCTAGCTTCAGTTATTGGTGGTAAACAGATATTTACTCACATGCTGGATCTAGGGTCCTACTTATACCTTAATTAGTTTTATTAATCCCTTTATTTAAAAAATAATAATTTTTTTAAGTATGCAAAGATGTGAGGCAGGTCTCACAGCTTTTGCAGTTAAGTATAGGCCAGTTAAGTATAGGGAGAGGCCAGTTAAGGTGGGGACAATTTGCTGAGGCTGTTGGGCAAAGATAGGAGGGATTCCCCTACCCCCAGCCTAGCCAGGAAGGTCCCTTGGGGGATATGACATTTGTGAGGAAAATAATTCTTCCTCCTATCTTCTAAGTTCTTGCTAGGCTCATAATCAAATTAACATGAAACAGATTAACAGGAGAGAATGTCTAAAATGTATTACATTCAGGGGTGCCATAGAATGAGACTAGAAGATGCATTGAGGATTTTAAGACATTTTAGACAAAGGAGAAGAAGGCGCAGGCATCTAGGGTTTCAGATGGAAAGCAGGTAATTTACAGGTAGAGGCAGAAAGAGCAAACACGTAAAATTCTTGCTGGGCCACCCAAAAACAATGGGACACGGAGGCAAGTTAGGCTTTGCTAAATTTCTTTCTTTGCCACATTTAGTTTATATTATGAGGTTAAGTGATGTGTCCCCTCCTTTAAGCAGATAATGGGAAGGGTCAAAGATCCTGAGTCTTTTCTTTCTTGATAACCAGTTTAAAATCAATATCCCAAAAGGTATACTTTGGGGTGGCGAAACTTCAGTGTCCCCTTGACATTACACTTATTTTATGACATCATTTCAGATTAAATGGTGTGGAAGATATCCATAATTGGAGGCTCCAAGTGCCTCAGTCACTTTGGACCTTCATTCATTCAACAGGTATTTATTGAGCTGTGTCAACTGCTGTTACAGGCACCCGGATACACCAATGAGTAAAACACAAGGGTCTCTGGTGGTTTAAACTTCAGCGTGCTCAAGAATCACCCAGAAAACCTCCTTGCAGAGCAAAAGTCCAGTCAGCCTTACTGTTAAATGGGACTCCGCTGCCTCCACCCAGAGAAACACTCTGGAGGAGGCAGAGGTTCGGTGAAAAAGAAAAGAGGTCAATTATTCAAAAGCTGCACGATTTTGGAAGAAGGGCAGGCTTCTGCCTCAGAGCCCCTCCCCTCCAGAACACCCGGAGAAAAAATAACCCTGCACTCCCTGCCACACCAATCCAAGGCTGTGCCCAGTTTCTTCTTCCATTTAAAATAATAATAATAATAATACTCATACTTTGGCAAACTGCGGGCAGCTGCCGCATGATCATCCAGGCAGCTTAGCATGAGCCCCATGTCCATGCTGCAGGTGCTCTGACCGCCCCCGCCCCCCCAGTCCTCCGCCCCCGACAGGGCAAGCAAGGGGAAGAAAGAGGCCATGTTTCTCCCTTCCCTCCATTTAAATCTCCTGGCCCAAAATTCTGTGCACTCCAGAAGGGTTCAGCTCCCCAGCCAATGCGTCCTTTTCCCAGGCTAGACTGGCAGGTCAGCACAATCGCCTGCCGCCAACTTCAGAAGGGAGTAGGAGGGCTTTTCCCTCGTCAATCACTTTCATCAGCTTCATGCGGACTTTGTTCAGGGTCCCCTCCCGGTGCATCTCTGCCTGCGGCTAGGGAAATCTGT
This sequence comes from Mormoops blainvillei, assembly GCA_004026545.1. Lineage (NCBI taxonomy): Eukaryota > Metazoa > Chordata > Mammalia > Chiroptera > Mormoopidae > Mormoops > Mormoops blainvillei. The sequence continues at coordinate 201,933 of PVJD01000264.1, forward strand.
CATCCTGTCCCCTGCTAGCGGCTTGGCTACGGCATTTCCTGCAGCCCCTCCCGCACTCCGCCCCCCGGCCGGTGGTCTGGCCAGGTCTGATACAGATCTATCTGTATCATCATCCCTGGAAGATTCTGTTTCAGGAAGTCTAAAGTAGGTCTCAGGAATTTATATTTTTAAGAAACACCCTGGATGATGCGGGTTTTCCTGGATCTCAAATTAAACAGCTCTGCCCTCAGGAATTCCATAAACATTTACTAAATCAAATTGTTCAGTTATGCAGGTTGTAAAATTCTGATCTGTGGATATCTTTATATAAAAGCTTTATTTCAACACTGGGCACACTGCTCGGCTCCCCACCACCCCTGCCAAAACTTCATGCATCTATCATTGCAATGTTAAAACTGTGTGTCATTATCCCTGATTTAATCTCCTCTTCTTCTGCCCCTGCCTCAAATATAAAACATTGTAGTCAACAAAAATCCTTTTCCAATGAGTTTTGTAAAAATCCTCCTTGTCTGAGCTGATTTAGGACCGCGGTAGCACCCTGACACCTATTTTCAACAGCAGATGCTCTGAGAAAGATTGAGGTTCTGGGGCAAGGCTGCTGTCCTCTTGGGTAACATTTCAATTAGTGATTCATCACCAGGGAGAACCTCCAGAGTGGAGCCCAGTTGTTCTATGAGGCAAATGTACAAAGAAGCTTATAACTTGTAAAGAGGACAGAGGGCAAGTGGTAATGGCCCAAATGAGCTGTTCATAGCATTTTGGAAATGAATTTAAAGTCTTCCTTTCACAGGCAAACACAGCTGAGTTCATACAGGACATTGCATGTTTGCCTTGCTTCCCAATCGCCATGTTAATTGTACAGTAACTTTTCCCTAAAAAAGTCTTCAAAAAGCCTTGTAAGGTGTATGCTTTTAAAATTTTTTATTTATTGATTTTAGAGAGAGAGAAAGAGGGGGGAGAAAGAGAGAGAAACATCCATTTGTTGTTCTGCTTATTTGTGCATTCATTACATGAGCCTTGTATGTGCCCTGACCAGGGATTGAACCTGCAACCTTGGTGTATCGGAACAACACTCTGACCAACTGAGCTATCTGGCCAGGGTCAAGATGTATACTTCATAATTAATTAAAATGGATGTATATATAAGGCGTCGAAACAGTACTCAACCAAGAGAGAAGAGGAAGACATGGCCACTGATGCTTCCTCTTTGCTTTGATACAACTTTCCATCTCCCAGGGGAAAATGGTGACTAGGTGAGCAAACAGAAGGTAAGAACGGAGGCATCATGGTTTGACAGGGCAGCACAGACAGGCCCTAAATAATAGGCCCTGAGAAGCTGCAAGCAGGCCACTGGTGTGGGGATGACAAGGTTTGGGGGGGTCTCCCAAGCTTTCATGAGTCAGAACAATAACAAACCTTCGCTGATAACTCCAGCGCCTTCCTTTCTGTAGCTAATCTGTCATTAATTTTAATTCTAAAAAGGCAGTCCCAAATAATCAAAGCTTACCTAAACAGTTGGCTTGGCAAAAGGAGGAAGAGAGGCTTTTGTCTTTTGTAAGGACGAGAAATGGGAATGGAACACCGGGCCTCGGGGATATGGAGTGTGTGCTCAGGTGGTTGCTTTAAACCTCCAGCCTTAATTTCCCTCTGATGGGAAATGGAAATAATGACACTTGTGCTGTGTTTGGAGAGCCAGGGGTGACAACAGGTGGTACAGGAATAAAACATTCCTCAAAACTGGTAAGGCCAGAGTTAAATAATCATGATACCAATTTCTATAATAATCCTCCACAATTTTGTGAAAAAGCAGTTTTAAAAGTGCTACACCTGAGACCATCTAATCCATTGGAATATGCTCTTTATATAATTTCATTGAAGTCTATTTTACTTAAGTTCTAGCCTGTATTGGGCAACACATAGAATGATGTTTTAAACTGTGCTTAGGAATTAGATTACTCTGCATCATTATAGCAGTTCCAATGTTACGAAGCACAGGTTTCTCCTAATACAATAAAAATGATCTTTAGTTCAGCATAAAATAATTTTTAATGTTATTTAAAAAAGTGAACAAGGGAGTTATACACAGTGATGAGGAACAACCAAAAACATTTTTTTTTCAGTGAGAATGTTCATAGAGTTGTGTGGTCTCTTACCCTAAGACTCTAATTAACAATTCATTTAGCCCACATTTTAAAATCCTCAAATAAAAAATAACCCATACATACTATGGGACACAAAACCACAGTATCTTTATTTGAGAAGGTTAGAAATAGACACACTCTCATAAAGCTCTGATTAAAGTCAAAATTTGGAGTTACCTCACAATTTGGGACTTTTTAAAAGGTAACTGTCATTCTCTTTTACTTGTAAATCCCTGATTTGAAAGCCCCCTTGCAAGCCTCAGTAACTACAAAATTAAGTAAATGATTTTTAAAATTTTGCTCACTAAGTCAAAAGGGTAAATATTGTTGACCTTTTTATATAGTTTGCGCTCTTAAAGTATGTCTATATAGTTAGTTAGTTCACGTCCATAGTTACTCTCTCCTATAAGACAATCACTTGTAACAGATGCTAATGAAGTTAGATATGAATGGAAAACTTTTTTATGAAGTCACAATATTAGACAGTGTGGATTATAAAGAGATAAATGACATATGCCACCGACCCTTGAAGAATTTATGATCTAACTAGAAAGGCAGGACATATACATATAAAATATACATAAAGATATAGGGCCAGACTAAGTGGGCAGAACATTGCTTGTTACAGGAGTTCCAGAAGACAGAGCGTGCTGATCACTGGGGTGATCTGAAAGGGTGTCTGGGTCTAAAGGACTTCAAATGAACTTCCAAGGGCCTGAGAGTCATTTGCACCCTGAGCTGAAATACAAGTCCCCAGTATATACCAACTTCAAATTTGATCAGTACTTCAAGCATGGTGTTTTGCAAAGCTCAGTGACAAAGTTGAAATCTGGCCTCCCAAAGAAAAAGTTCAAGGAGGAGCTTGGTGTTCTTTAATTACGAGTACATTGGGAGGGGATGGGTCTCTGGTAGAAGGGAGACCCTTTCTTTTAAGAAGCTCCAAGCAACTCTTAGAAGAAAACAGGCAGTAAAATCTCTCTTAGCAATATTATATACATATTATATATATAATATATTATATATATTTTATATATATATAATATATTATATATATCTCTTCTTGGGCAAGGGAAATTTAAAAAAAAAGGGACTATATCAAACTAACATGTTTTTGCACACCAAAGGAAATCATCCACAAAATGAAAAGACAACATACTGATTGGGAGAGGATATTTGCCAATGATACATTCAATAAAGGGTTAATATCCAAAATTTATAAAGAACTTATAAAAGTCAACACTAAAAAAAAAAAATCCAATTAAAAAATGGACAGAAGACCTGCATGGACACATCTCCGAAGAGGACATACAAATGGCCATTTGAACATATGAAAAGATGCTCTATGTCACTAACCAGCAGAGAAATGCAAATTAAAACCACAATGAGATATCACCTCACACCTGTCGGAATGGCTATCATCGATGTATCAACAAACAACAAGTGCTGACGAGGATGTGGAGAAGGGGGAACCCCTTTTGCACTGTTGGTGGGAATGCAGATTGGTGCAGTCACTGTGGAAAGCAGTATGGAGATACATGAAAAAATTTAAAATGGATCTGCCTTTTGACCTAGTGATCCTACTTCTGGGAATATATACAAAGGAACCCAAAACACTAATTCAAAAGAACATAAACACCTCTATGCTTATTGCAACGTTATTTACAATCACCAACCTATGGAAGCAATCCAAGTACCCATCAATAAAGGAGTGGATTAAAAAGTGGTGGTACACATATACAATGGGATACTACTTGGCCATAAAAAAAGAAATATTGCCATTTGTGGCAGCATGGGTGGACCTAGAGGGTATCATGTTAAGTGAAATAAGTCGGTCAGAGAAAGACAAATACATATGATTTCACTTATATGAGGAATCTAAAGAACAATATAAACAAACAAATAAAACAGAAACAGACTCTTAGATACGGAGAACAAACTAATGGTTGCCAAAGGGGAGTGCGGTTGGGGGACTGGGTGAAATGATGAGGGGATTAAGAAGTACAACTTGGTAATAACAGAATAGTCACAGGGATAACTACAGTGTAGGGAATATAGTCAATAATATTGTAATATTGTAACAGTACTTCCAGGTGGGTACTGGAAATATCAAGCAAACACTTTGTAAAGTATTTGATTGTCCAACCACTATGCTGTATACCTGAAACTAATACAAAATAATATTGACTACAAAATGTAATTGAAATTTTTTTAAAAAATCAAGTGCAGGAAAAAAAAAAAAGAAGCCTTGTGCAAAGAAAAGACTGCTTCATGGAGTAGCCGTGGGGAAATCATATCATAAATATATGTAATGTACTCAACTTCAGCTCCACACATTGGCCACTGAAACACAAAACAAAACAAAACCACCAGGTACAGAAAAAAGCATTAAATACTGTGGGCAATTTTACCTGCTCTCCCACTGAGAGAGCAGACAGCCTGAGAGCAGGGATGTGATGCAGATGTGCCTTCAGTGGTCGTCTTTATTACCTGGGTCTCTCATAGCTGAGCCTCTCTCTCCCTGCAGTGTTAGGCCACTGTTTAAAAACACTGTTGATTTTCTTGTGCATGGCTCTTAGGTGCAAACCAGATCCTTCTTCTGATGCTCCAAACAAAGAAACAAAGGTCTGCCCCAACGCTGGATGAAAAACTGCAGTGTTGGATTTACTGAGAACTTGTCCCCAAAGTGACCCCCTTCCTAAGTGATTTTTCAAGGGAAATTTCAACAGGAAGCTATTTTTGCCTTGTGCGCTGACTTTTGTGCCTAACCCATGTGTGTTTATCCCATGTGGACAGTTTTCTTGTTTATAATTAATGTCCAGCCCGTTGATAGCAAAATCCATGCTATGAGCTCCAGCCCTAGACACCAGGCTGTCCAATAGACTGTGGTGCAGGAGAAGTTCTTTCATCTGCACTGTCCATGAGCCACATGCAGTTTTTAAGTACATATAATGGGACTAGTGCCAACTGAAGACCTAAATTTTAATTTTTTTTAATTTTAATTAATTTAATTTTAAATAGCCAATGTGACCTGTGGCTACCGTATTAGGCAGTGCAGGTCTAGAACATCAGACCCTCTGGGGCTTATGTTTGGTCTAGATCTTGCAGGGATATTGTAGGTAGCAGAAGTTCTTGTTTGAACCTAAACCATGTTCTCCCTCAATTTCAGGAAAGTCTAGGCACTTTCCGAAGGCTACTAGAGGTCTATTTTTATAAGACCAAGGTGCCCCTGGGAAAGAATTCATCCCACAGGAAGAAAGAATCCGCAGAGCAGTTTGTTTCAGGAAGCAGGCAAGCTTCTGAAGAAAGTGGTAACTCTGTGATCCTTTCCATGTTGTCACGCACACTGTCCCAGGCCCAGCTCAGTGGAGCCACACCTGAATTCTAGAACAAGGGGTTTCAATAAACGCCCTGCTTCCCTGTGAAGCCCATTCCCTGGAGTATAGAGGGGTAAGGTGGCGGCTGCCTGGCCAGCATTCAGTCACGCATCTAGCCAACATGTCCCCAGCATCCCCCAAGCGCCAGACTTGGTGCTAGATGCTGGCAACAGTGCTGGCAGCTGCCACAACACCTGCCTGGGCCCCAGTCTTCAGCCACTTCTGTACAGCTGTGAGCAGAAACGCTGATGTCACCGATGAGCATCAGGAGCCCAGCTGTCCATTTTGAATTGCAGTGATGATCAGAAGCCTTTAGTTACTTTTATGACCAACACCACTGTATTTACGTGTTTGTCTAACCCGTAAGTGACGGGTCTCCTGTGAACAGGCTCACGTTCACCTCAAGCCAGTCTTGAAGGAGAATGCAATGCTTTGTCCTATCCTCAAAAACCCAACCCACTCCAGAGAGCATTAGGGAGCAAGAGATTTTACGGGCCACTTTGTGGGAAGAAGAGCATTTCACCACATACCACTCAGCAAAGGAACAAAAATCCCTGGCAGACATTTTTTCCTCCCCAAGCCTCTCTCCAGCCCTCTCCTAGGCAGCTGCTAAATCATCCCAGTTCCCCTCCTTCTGGGTACCTACGGGGACTGTATCATCTTTCCCAGGGGTTTTTGAAAGCATTCGCCCAGCAGAAGCCATTTTCTCTACAGGGAGAATTCTGCCCCAGAGAAAAATAAGAATCCTCTATTCTTTCATGTGTTAGTTTCTTTAACACCTCGTATCATTTCCAAAAGGACTCCAGGCATCAAAAAATGAGGATATCAAGAAAGGTGGGGAAAAGCATGCCAGAACTTTCCTGGTTCTTTTATCCTCAAGACTCAGGTTAATGTATCCTCTTTCATTTCTCCAACAACTTAATTTTAAAGAGGGTACCTCCACCTTCAAAACGTTCACCTGCTTAATGTTCATCTCTCTTGCTAGATGATCATTTCCATCTCTCCTGCTAGTCTTTTTCACTGCATCTCGAACATGTAGCATGGTATTTGTCACAAGAAAGAATGAATAGATGTTCGTTGGGTGAATAAATGGTAGCCAAGATGCTGTATTAGTTATTTATTGCTATGCAACAAATTATCCCAAATTTTAGAGGCTTAAAACAATTATAAACATGTATTATCTCACATAGCTTCTATTGGTCAGGAATTAAGGAGCACATTTAGCTGGGCGGTTCTAACTCAGGGACCCTCCTGATGTTACAGTTAAGCTGTCAGCCATGGCTGCCGTCATCTGAAGGTTTGATTGGGGCTCTGTTATTGGGGTTCCTTCTTTGTATTTGAGGGAAATCAATTTCTCTCCACTCACAGATACCATGCAAAGGAAAAGAGCATTAGAGCAGATAGATTAGGGTTCAAATCCTGCTGCTTGCCAGCTCTGTGATCTTCCTGTCTAAGTTTTGACCAGTCTGAGCATTTTTTTTCACTTCTGTAACATAAGGTTGTAAAAATCTTCTTTGCAAGATTATTGTAAGAATTAAGCAAAAGAAGGTTGAAAGGCACTCAGTAGAGTGCCTGGCGTGACATGAGAGTTCAGTAAATGGTTGCTGTTAGAATTACATCAGAGTGGCAACACCCTCGCCTGATATTTTATATTCTAGACCTCAACTTAGCAATTCTGAGGTGACCTGAATAAGAGAGCTTGTCAGGTTATCAGGTTGCAGATGAGCAAAACAAGTCCAGAGAGCTTAGGTGACTTGTCCACAGTGTGACTTTGCTCTTCACTGCATGTCCGGATCCTGGACAGAGCCCTCTGAGGAGACACAGCGAGAACCAGCCTGGGAGGAGGATGAGTGGCCAGAGACAGCAGTGGCCTACCTGGGCTCCCTGAGGTCAGCCGGGGTGAACTGCGACTCTGGTGACTGTCTTGGTTGATTCTTCAGGGTAGGCTCATGTGCTTGACCCACCTCTCAGCAGTGGTTGGAAGGGGCTAATTAGTGGCTGGTAAAACAGCAATGACAGAGCATCCTGATTCCAACAAGCCATCTGAGTGAGCCCCGCAGCTCTTGCCACATGGAAAACAACCATTTGGGCCTTAACGAGCTTGTAATTCTGGAGAGCCCTGAGAGCCGTACTGATTATCACATCTTTCTGTCGTTGCTTTGTTTTCGTTTGTTTGTTATGCGTTTGCTTTGTTTGGGGGTTTGTTTTTGTTTTTGTTTCTTATGCTTTTTTTTTTTTTAAAGGTTTTCCTGACTGGGCAGTCTCCTGCTTTAATTAGTTATCCATACTGTCACATCCTACTTTCTGGGTAGATATTCAGTCATTTGCAAATATGAGATGATGAGACTGTGTTTGTATTTGCCTGGTTTCAATCTCCCTTTAATGCACCTAAATGGCTTCCATCTGTAGCCCAAAGAGCACACGCTGTTTAAAAATTCATTTTAGAACCTATTACAACCTACCCAGGGCTCTAGAAGTTCTCCTTCTCTCTTTTCTAGATTTTCTTTTTTCCTACAAAAAGTAACTCCCCAGTTAAGCAATGAACAAAGCACCTGATCCTTTTTAGGTCAGGAGCATTGCATACAGTTCTCTGTCACAGGCTTTTATGAAAAATTCTGTATATGAGACAGCACCTGCCGCCCTCAGTATGAAAGTTAAGTGGAAGGTTTATCTGTGTTCACACTGTAATAGGTTCAAGATGTACCCTACCCCCACCCCATGTCCTAAAAGAGAGAAAACTGCTACTTTGCACCAAGTTTGCTACAAGTGAAGTGTCTAGGCCACGAGAGGATGGATCAGACAAGTAGTTCTCAGTGGCTGAGTGTCTGCAGTGGGTGGTGGTCACCACAAAATCAGGCTCTACAGTATCGCCATGGATTAGGCCTGAAGCAGAGCATGCTGTTCCCACCAGGAGGGTCACACTCTGGAGGTAAGGCCCTGCCTCCAGAAGGCACCTGGGAAGAATTCAAAGGAAATGTCTGGAAGGATAGCATACTGGCCACATAGGACTGGGACCTAGAAGGCAGGGTTGAAGTGAGAGAGGGAACGGACGGAGGCACGGAACTCATTCTTGAGGTGACCTAAAGGTTGCCATTTTACAGATGAGAAAACTGAGGCCCAGGGAGATGAAGTCAACTGCTCAAACTCGCGCTGTTTTCCGAACGTAGATGTAGAGATGGGATCCAGATCTCCTGCTTCCTAGGCCAGGACTCTTTGCAAGAAAAAAGCCGGGAGCAGGAGGAGGCAGCATAAGAGGTGGCGCTGAGATGGGAGTTTCCAAGGCTGCTGGGCAGCCACTGGAAGGAAGGGACTTGGGTACTCCAAATATTTCACATGTTTTCCGAGGATTATCCCAGCTTAGGGAAAAATGAAGGTGACCCTCCAAGAAACTGAATTTTGCTTCATGGGTAAGAAAACAGATACAGAAAGAGAGGTGGGCCTATTCCGTTTATTTAGATGCCCTACAAAAAAAGGGCCGGGCTGAAGGTGAACTTGGAAAGCTGTGCAAATACAGTAGTCTGCCAGAAGCATTGCGGAGGGTTCAGATCTATAGCATCTCTATAGGTTAAAAGGGAACGGAGATAAATTCATCACCTGTGGTACCTAAGAAAGACATAGTTATCCAAAGATAGGTGCCAAGGGCCCATTTAACCAGGCGGGCCCACTGCTCACACTCCCAAGAGACATTGGCTTGCAGGGACAGTTCACCCACAGGTCCTAGGGTCTCCACTTGGAGGACTCTTCATCCCCATGAAATGCGGAAAGGGCAAAGGTTTCTAACGGGCCTTCCAAATTAAGTCAGACAATAGGAATAAGGACACTTGAGAGGACACGGGGTGGGGACAATGAGGAAGATGGTTGGACCCCAAGTTCCCCTAAGCGTATTGAGGCCTCCACTCACACCCTGAGCAGTCCATGTGGGGGTGGGGCAGCGCATGTATCTGGCCCCTGGTGGGCAGGAGGCCCAGCACAGAGTAAGGACCCGGGGCACTGCATCTGTCGCTGAGGCTGGAGAAAATGGAGGGCGCTGGGCGCTGCAGTTCCACACACGTATTAGGTGTCTGTGGCTCTGTGAGGTGGACATTTGTTCTCACTGCCGGACCTTCTGGTTTCTGGGTTTCTCTTCACCGCTGGACTCCCAAGAATGTGAGCTCTTCAGTTCTTCCAATAACTGATAACTTAATGTGGGAGCTGCGGTTGGTATTAGACACCAAGGCCAAGTTTAACCTGGGTCTTGAGGGAAAAGGTGCTAAGAACCGTTTGGCTGCTGGGTTACCTTCCATCATACCCATCAGCCTCCCCACCCCCCTCACTTTTGATAGTGTGCTGCAGTCATAATCGACCCTGAATTGTATTGACTGAAAACAAAGATTTATTTCTTGCTCATTGCTACATGTCTATCCCAGGTTGATGGAGGGCGCCGGACTCCACATCACACTCACTTAAAGATCCAGGCTGATAGATCCTTCATCATTTAGACAGTTACCAGTCGCTCTGGCAGTAAGTAAGCTCTTAATAAATGGACCTAGGGCTGTGCTTCCGTAGTCGGCTTCCACCCATGGTATGGCTCTGTTGAAGGCCACAGGGCAGGAAAAAACCCAAACAGTGCAGATCCAGGAACCCGAGTCCCAATTTTAAAACTGCCAGTTACTAGTTGTGTGAACTAGGACACTTGATCCATGTTATGAACATGTACTGTGGCTTTGATTTTGGTTGTCGTGGTGATTAGATTACCCTTAATGTGCATGGGCTTTGCCATAACACATTTTGGTTCCGAATTCACTGGCGGCGCTCAGACCATTGATAAAGAGCCTGGTCAAGCAGGACCCAGGGTCATCTCCACACCTAGGCCTTGTGTGCTCCTCGGACTCACACGCTACACTGCACTCAGTTGCTGTCACGTTCCTGCAGCCATCATATCCGGTGGCCTCTGGTCTCAAAAGGGCTCAGTTTCTGGTGAAAGCATTATAAGAAGTCCCTGTGTTCGTCAAACAGCACTTTGTGAGCTTCAGAGTGTGTGAACACTGAGACTTCCTTTTTCTGCTCCTTGTCCGATCGGCAAAAGGCAGCTCACGGGCCAAGAGGCTGTTTCAGATCTAAACTCTCCTAACAGGCTTCCCATGTATCTGCCAGCACGCCACCTCCTGAAGCATTAGGATGCCCAGGCCAGTCGTTCCTGTCAGGAGTCTCACCTGGACAGGAAGAACTGGCAACCTTCCTAAAAGCATTTGATAAAGCAGAAAAGAACACTTTAAAAAATCAGACTTTTGTAAACAGACACTGTCGAACAATGCTGGTAGAAATGCGCATTCAGAGTAGTCTCACTGGCAGGCCATTTTGCAAAATGCATCAAAAATGCACATGTCATTTAAGCCAGGAATTCCATTTCTAGGAATTTAACCCAAGGAAACAGTCAAAGGTATGCTTGAAGACTGAGAGGACAATTTTATTCTTTACCTCGCTTTGACTTTATTCTTAAAGGCGAGCTTGGGGAAAAGCTCCTATGTTTTTACCATAAATTCCCCAATGTTGCTTACACTCGCTTAAACAGTCTCTGTTGCTCATAGCTAACTCACAAACCTGGGGCGTGGGTTCTAAATAATATTCTTGTTCATAACGCTTCTGTGAGAATCAGATAGACTCATTTTATCTGAAACATCTGAAAACTCCTTTAGAAAGGTCATGCCCTGCCTTTGCAGAGTTAGGGGAGGATCTCAGTTTCTGACTGGTTCGTTATGTCCAAATTCAAACAATTCCATTGATTTCAACACCACCCACACCGCACCTTCAAAAGTCCACGTTGCTTCCAATTCTTGGGCTTTCGTGGGGTCCGTGGCACAAAGTAACAGGACGCTTGAAATACATACTGGTTACAGTAGTTAATTCTGGCTGCTACAACAAACCAACCCCCAATTCTCAGTTACTTTGTGAAATAAAGTTAATGCCTAGCTCTCAAAGTCTGATGGCATTGGTAGGAAAGCTCTGCTCAACCTCATTGTCTGAAAACACAGGTTCCTTCTACCAAGTGGCTTTGCGATTTCCAGGGCCTCAGAGTTCTCCACCAGATCCTTTGTCCCTAGACGGCAGACACAGATCTCTGCTTCTCAAGTGAGACCATGGAGATCTCCTGGAAAGTTTTTAAGGAGCCAGTCCTGAAAGTGGCATACCTTATTTCTGCCCGTATTCCACTATTTGGAGCTCAGTCAAATGGCCCTAATCTAACTATGAGAGAGGCTGGAAAAATACAGGTTACCTACCTATCCATAAATAAAAGCAAATGGGGATTAGCGACCACATCACAGCCCTTGACTGCATTCGCCAGCCCTGTTTCCCCCACTCCCGTTTTTAGTTGTCTCTGCCCTGCTGTTATTTAACCAATAACACAGGGACTGGCAAACGACGGCCTGTGGGCCAAATCTAACCCATGGCCTGTGTTTGTAAATAAAGTTTTATTGCAACACAGTCATGCCACTTGTTTACTGACTGTCTATCTGTGCTTTCATGCTATAAAGGCGGAGTTGAATAGTTTTGGCAGAAACCCTGTAACCACAAAGCCTAAACTATTTACTACTTGGATCTTTAAAGAAAAAATGTGATGACGCCTACAAAGATGCATCGGCTTTCCAGGTTCCAAAAGTGTGCTGCTCTCTCCTTACTCAGTGAATCTTTTCCACTCGTGTTCCTTTGCCCCTGTGGGTCAGCATGCTCCGCTGGGAGAACCGGCAGATGAGACCACCTCTAGAGAAGGGTTCCAATCTGTTGGGGGAGAACTTGGATGCTCGCTTGTTCCTGGGGTTCATTTTGGTCTTTTTCATAACATTGTTGAAGTTTTTCATGTTTTTAGGTTTAAGGAAACTCTCCTTTCTCTTATTCAATGTCCAAAGAAAATATCCATATCACCCGGAAGTGCTGTATATGTTTTCAACTAATAGAACAGAAAGCTAACAACATGTACTTGGTCAATTAAAAGACCAACCTCCCCCCCCCAAAAAAAACATCGTTTATAGGAAGAGCAAAAATTGGAGCAAGGGGTGAGATATGTTATGTCTCATAATCTATAGCCCCAACTCTACCTCTCTAATATCTTATTGTTGTCACTGAAAAAGACTAAATGCAAAATACTATTTATTTGCCTAAATTGTGCTATCTTTGTAAATTCAGAGATTATGTGTCACTTAGATTATGTAAAATTAACAGTGACTATATGTTGCTTCACTGTCCCTTATATGTCATTAAACTTTGCTGTGTGATCAAGTTTTCCCAGATCCTTTTTTAACAAAGATTTTGAGACTTCATAAAAACCTGCATCTCCTCTCCAGTCTCTTGGGGTTCCTGTGATTCTCAGCAGCACCATTCAACTCCCAGGGGGTCTGCCAGGCCCTTCTGTGGTGTTTCGAAGGACACAGATTTAGTTTCAAAATGCACCAACATCTCTCCGCCCCTCCCAGTGCTCAGAAAATGAGCTTGCAGCCTCTAGTTTGCTGCCGCTGGCTAGAGCCCAGGCCCTGTGGTGTGGAAGGCAGCCGCGAGCTCTGGCGGAGGCCCTCTCTTCTCCGCCCACTGGCGTGGCTGGTGGGGAGGTGGTGCGGATGCGGCCCTCCCAAGCCTCAGGCAGCCTCTTGGGTTCGGGCTGGAAGATTCTGTAGGCTCCTCCCTTGTGCCCCACGTGAAAGAGTAAATCTAATCTCCGAAGCATGTGAAGAGTTTTTGCTTTCTGCTTTCGGGGCCTTTTTCATTAATCCCCTTTTTCATGGATCATTGAGTGCATCTGAGAACAGAGCTTCCAGTTGCTCCTGCTGAGACCAGCGGAACCCTCCCCCCGACTTTAGCGCCTTTTACAGCGTCCTGCTAGAGTGGATACTCCTGAGCACAGGGAATTTTGTCTCTTCTCTTAGAATAGCCCCAGTCCGTATTAGGTGCTCAATAAATCTTTGTTGAATGAGTGGCTGTTAGATAGGTGATTTACCTCTATGACACTTAGAAATGCCTTGTGTCTACTTACTGGTGTTCCTTTAGAATTATGCCTTTTTAAATTTCTCAGTCAAAAAAAGTTTTATTTAAGTAAAACTTACACACAGAGAAATACACAGATCTTCAGTGCACAATTTCATAAGCTTTAAAAAATATATTATTTATGCAACCGGCACACCCATCAAGATTTGTAGTATTTCCCCAGGAAATCAACCCAGGAAAGAACAATGCCTTTTATTAATCAGCCTGAGGTCCTACCTCACTTTATGTATTCCCCTTCAGAGTTCTTATTTATTTTATTTTACCCTATTATATGGACTAGTGTCTGCCTTCACCTACCAAAGTATAAACGTAGTGAGGCTGGGATACTGTGACCTGTTATGGCTTCTTCAGAGCCAGGTAAATAAATAAAGGTGAAGTGTATATTCCTGGATAATCTGAAGATAAAGCTTACATCGAAGATGCACTGAGGAGCATGTGACCTACTTCTGAGTGCCGTGCTGGGTGCGGAAGCATGAAGAGACCATCTGCATGGAGGAGAAGGGAAAGCTCGCTAAACCGAAGAAAGAACAGAACAGGTTCCAGAAGGGCTGGACGATGAGACACAGACACCCCACTATTTTGCCTCAGGTCAGATCTACTTCTCTTGCACACCAAAGGATTCCCTCCACAATCATTCAATGAAAGATTCACATGCTTTTCCTGTACGCCAAACCTACACCCCAGGTTTGGGAGTTAGCACTGCCTTGTCCCCTGTAGATGTTCAACACGTGATTCTTGAATAGACTTTACTGACTATCCTTCTCTCATGTTACAGCTGCACCTGAGCCAAAGGACCCCGCGGGAAAGGGGCTAAGAGCTGGGATCAGCCTCTAGCACTGTGGCGAAGAACACAACCTCCGGGGCCAGGGTGACTGGGTTCACATTCCAGCACCAGTACTGAATTTGTGACCTTGTGTGTATTATTTAACCCCTCTGTTCCTCATTGTGTCCTCATTTGTAAAGCAAGGATGACAAGGACAAGCTTCTTGTGAGGATTAATGAAGACGATGCACATAAAGAGCTTAGTACAAGCCTAGCGTATACTAAGGGCTCAAAAAGGGAGCTCATTAGTAACAACTCTAGGAGTAGGGTGAGCCTGACAAGAACACAGCAGGAGCTAAGCAAAAAAATATCTAATTCATTTCGAGATCTGCTATAACGCTGAAAAGATGTAGCATCAGCAGGTCATAGTCCCGACGGAGCGGGAGCCTTGGAAAACCTGGTGGAAGGCAGCAGTACAGCCCAAGGAGCAGGGACAGAAAAGCTTGCAATTCAGGGGCAGTTGGGATTAGCCTGGGAGAAATTTTCAAAGTGAGGATGAAAACTGAAAATATGGGACTTGTCCCAGAAATGAGACAGTTCTACCTTCAAAACTCATATATCCAATTCCATTCGCCAGTTTTGTTTTTTGTTTTGTTTTGTTTTGTTTTGTTGTTCATTAGTTAGGCTGCACACCAGGTATGTGCTCAGTACCAGTGCGTGCACAAAACATTGTATGTTTGTCGTGAGAGAAAGGGTATGGCAATTAATAAAGAATCTTGAAAATACCAAGGAAGAAAAAAGAATTCGTGATACATTTCCAGGTTAGTGGCTCCTGCTCAAATGTGATTCTCAACTCTACCAAGACCGCGAACCCTGGGTTCTGCTTCCCAGCACCCCTGCAGCCCCAGATCAGAGCAGTGCAGGCAGGAGGGGGCATGTCTTGGGTGAGAAGCTGGCTCCAAGTAATTTTTTCCTTTTTTCAGGCCACTTCTCAACAACACAATTATTAATTATTCATGTCTGTAGTCCCTATTAGAAGGACCCTCTCCAGGGAAAAAGCAATTGACCTTTAAAAAATGTAGTCCTGTAAAGATTTGGACCGATGACCTCCCCACTGTGATGCTCCAAAAACACTTCCCTTTGCCAGTTCAGCCATGACTCACATGGCACGAAATAGCATTTCAGGGAGATTATTTTTCTCTGTCTCTGAAACTAGGCCTGTAGTCTAGCCTCTGTTAAGGCTTTGCTTGTTCAGCTGATGAGACTTTATGACACTGTGTTGGTGAAGGAATCACTTCTATCTGTAACAGAACCTCTCCACTCCATCCAGTGTCTCCATTGGTATGGCAAGGGAAGTCAACACTAGGGTCTCCCACGTCTTGGTGTGGAGGCTTGGGGCATCCTCTCTGGGCACCCAAATTCCTGGTTGGCCTTCTCCACTGGGGTGGGCAGCCCCCCTCAGTAAATAAAGGTTGTTGCAGGTACCCGTGCGAGCAGGTGGCACTTGTCCTCCCTGGCATGCTCAGCCTTCGGTTTAACACAGAAACGATTTGACTTGGAGACTGAAGAAGGGATTTCTCCTCAGGGGATTTGTTTAGCTGGTAGCAGGTCTGGTTAGAAATGTACCTGTGAAAATTCTGTGAAAAGCCGTACAATCAACCTGGTCAGCCCTCTCTGTGTGAAGGCCTGATGTTGGAGTCGGCCCCAGGCCCCGTGTTGGAGTTGGACTCATTATTGGATAAAAATGATTACCTGTGTGTCAGGAGGCAGTATACTACAGTGGAATGAACGGGTTTTGCTTGTGTCTAAGCACTACCACTTCCTGCATAAGTGATCTTAAGCAAGCTATGTCAACTCTCCAGGCTTAATTTTCTTACCTATAGAATGAAGCCATCCTCATAGGGTTTGGGAGAATGATTAAATGGAATCGGTCGTGGAAAGCGGCCTGCAAAGCACTTAACACATAGTAGGCCCTCATAACTGCTACTTTCTTAACATATTTCTCTCCTCTGTTCCTTCTTCTTTTCTGCTGGGTCTTATGAAAGCATGGAAAATGGGAAGCAATAAAATGTATGAAGAAAAAAGGGGTAAACCAGGCAGAAAGACAGAGCTGGAAGCAAAAGTCTGAGAAGGAAAGTCTGGACATTCAGAAATAAGAACAATGATGGTATTTTGTGTTCTAGTAGGTTCTGTGGTGGGTATCTGTGTTTTTCTATCTGCTCAATGTCCCTCCTCCCTGTACCAGTTTTATATTGCTGTATCAAATTACTCCAAAATTTAGCAGCTTAAAGCAATACACACTCATTATCTCACAGTTTCTTTGGGTCTGGAACATGGGTGTGGCTTAGCTGGATCATCCAGCTCAGGGTCTCTCACAAGGCCGCAATCAAAGGGTCGGCCAAGGCACGAATGGGAAGAACACGCTTCCAAGTTCATCAGTGGCCATTGGCAGTACTCAGTTCCTTGTGGGCTATTAGATTGAAGGTCTCAGTTGCTTGCTGGCTATTGACCAAAGGCAACTCTCATTTCCCTGCCACATGAGCCTTTCCACAGGGCAGCTTACAATAGGGGAGTTGGCTTCATCGGAGTGAGCAGGGAGGAGAGGGAATCACAGACTTTGGTAAAATAATGTCAGAAGGGATTTCTTTTCAAGGGGAGGGGATTACATGACAGCCTGGGTACCAGGAGTGGTGATCACTAGGGACCATCTTAGAAGGCTGATTACCTCACTGTCCTTCTGGTAAGAGCAATCCTTCTCCCTCTGTAAAGGTGCATGGGATTCTGGTGGGGCTTTTATGTTCATAATACCTGCCATTCCCACCTAATCCCACACTGGAATGGCACGAAACCCAAGTCTGGCCATCATCATAGCACATCCAGCTGGCTACATTGATTGGACCAAGCTTGGCCAATCAGAACTTTTCCCTGATTTTATATATACTAAAACAAGGAGATTGAGATCTGTCTGTCTCAAATCATTAACATGGAATGATGTAGCATGGGGTTTCCAGTGGCCATATCTTGTACCAACTATATAAAGAATTCCAACTATACCAGAAACAATTGAAGCCATCACATCCTGAGGGAAAGAGAAAAGATTTGAGATTAACCAGAGAACAAAAATAAACTAGTGACTTTTTTGAATCCCTAAAGCGAGTTACACCCAGGAAAGCTAATCTCTCTTTTTTGTTTGAAATACTTTAAATTGGATTCTGTCTCTTAAAGTAAAAAGAATCTTGGTTAATTCAGTCTCAGTTTTTCCATCTGTAAAGTCAAGGAGCTGAGCTAAATGATCTCCATGTTTTTTTTTCATACTCTAAATTCTAATATTCTTACTTCAACTGTCTGATCTTTTACAAAGAAATCGAGTTTTCGAAATTAGAGAACGTGCAGGAGGCGCAGCCTAAAGAAAGAGCCATACGTAAGAGGGACACGAAGACCAGGTCTGCCTTCTTCGTAATGCAGGCAAGGCTCCAGGTTTTAACTTAGTACTTTAAAAGTGTCACCAAAAATGACTCATGCCTCTAGTGATCCAGGGTAAGACCCAGACACATTTCTTGCACATGTTGTTGGAACCACAATGACATAGTAGTCAAGGGCATGGGCTTTCGAAGCAGTAGCCCTGGGTTTAATGATCATCACAATAAAATAATAATAATAGTTAATATTTACTGAGGGTTTACTATGTACCTGGCAGTAGCTCAAGTCCCAGCTCCTTGACTTAGTAGGTATGTGACCTTAGGCAAGTGACTTAATCTCCCTAAGCCTCTGCTTCCTCATCTGTAAAATGGGGGTAAATAATAGTTACCTTCCCATGGGGCTTTTGTGAGCATTGCACATGAGTCAATGTGGGTGACACACCAAGCAAAGTCCCTTGCACATGTCGTTCTTCTTAAAATGTTCTTCCTTGCCTCATATACCCAGCCCAAATATCAACTATTTCACATACCCTCCCAATTGCCCTCCACCCACTCTGTACTCCCACCTCACCTTACTCCTGTCTATTTTTCTCTAGCCTTATGTTAGCCCTGTATCACTTTGCCCTCCTCACCTACTCACCACTCCTGGAAGACCATACCTTACTTATCTTTGGGTTTCTGAAGCCTAAATAAATGCCAACCACCCCAAAATGCAAATATTAAGGATGAAAAGACAGTGATAGCAGTTTTTAAAAAAGATTTTCTTTATTTATTTTTAGAGAGAGGGGAAGGGAGGGAGAAAGAGAGGGTCTTAAAAAATCTACATGGATTGCTAGACATAATATTTATCAGTCTCTCAAGAAGAAGAGCAGTCTGATTGGTACATGGCCACACCTTTTGGTTTCAGTGCTTCATTGGGCGTTAGGAATTTTTGTCAGGCGAAACTCTGATGTGTGTTCGTAAAACTGCTCCTCAGATGAAACACCAGTTGCTCAAGTAAAAGTAACAACTCCTCACAACTGGCAGGCCAGCCCGTCGCTAACCAGCGTGGAGGCCCATATTAACGAGTGTGGTACTGCTGGGTTGGAAGCTGACCAAAGAGACAGTAAACATGACGGTTGCCTGGGTGCATAAACATAAAACCAGCTTCTCTTCACCTCATCCCTGAGACATTTCAGACGCAGCCTTGGTAACACCCACAAGTGGTTACTTGTCAGCTCCTGTCAAGTGCAGGGCAAGGGCCAACCACCCCAAAATGCAAATATTAAGGATGAAGAAAGAGTAACAGTAGGTTTTATTTTTTTAAGGTTTTATTTATTTATCTTTATAAAGAGGGGAAGGAAGGGAGAAAGAAGGGAAGAGAAACATTGATGTGAGGGAGAGACATTTATTGATTGCCTCTCATACAAGTCCTGACCAGGGATCAAACCTGCAACCCAAGCATGTGCCCCAACCGAGAATCAAATCGGTGACCCTTTGCTCTGCAGAACAACACCCAACCAAATGAGCCACACCAGTCAGAGCAATAACAGCAGTTTTTATAAGAAGCTAAACAATGTGTGAATGTTCAGAAAAAGACATGTTTCTAATGTGAGTATAAGATAAGAGCCTGTGTTAAAAGCAGAAATATGTCTCTACTTCTGAGATCATGTTTTTTTTTTCTCCACCTAGAGGTTAGGTAGGGCTAGAAGGGAAATCTAGTTGGAATTATCCAACCGAATGACTACTGAAGGCCATCTATCTACATGGGGTTGACCACATGGCATCTCATTTCTCGTTAGTGTAAATCTTAGGAAAATAGTGCCAAGTGCCTTCAGAATCTAAAAGGAGAATGGGAAGGAAATTAGAAGCATGGAGTGGCATGAATAGCGGAATAAAAGGTTTTAAATACAATTTTGATTCCTCTGTGTTGATTGGAATTCAATGCTAGGGCATGGTAGGGCTTACAGAAAGGCAATGGTTGGTCTCCTATATGACAGGAATTCAAACAACCTCTCTTACCCCCAGTTCCTCTTCTTAATCTGTTTGTTTCCATTCACTCACTCATTTGTCTATTCATACCTTCCCTTGTTCCTGAAAGCAATGCAGCCTCATAATCTATAGGCACTGGGGAGCTATCGATGGTTTTTAAGCATGGGAACTCCACTGTCAAATATGATCTGTAGATTGTCTGGAATCAATGTTGAGGACAGAGTTAGAGAAGAAGAGGCTAGTAGAATTTAGAGTATGAAAAAAAAACCATGGAGATCATTTAGCTCAGCTCCTTGACTTTACAGAGGCTAGAAGATGAGTCCTAACTAGTGGCCATGGAGGGGAAAAGATAGAGATTGTTTAAGAGGTAGAATGATCAGGATTTCTTGGCTGGATGGATGTGTATGGTAGAGAGAGAGTAAAAGTAACAAAGTTCCTTGACTTTGTGAATGATGACACTACTAAAAGTAGATTGACAATATTGGAAGAACACTAGTTTTAGAGGAGGGGTGATAAAAAGCTTGAGGAACTGCTTTAGTGGAAGGTACCATATAATGATGCCTAAGGTTTCAGTCATCTGTCCAGTTACCAGTGTAAGGGACAGATAATGGTGCTAACATCAGTTGTTGCTCCAATGGTCCATTGTGAGTTGATCTCCCTGTAATGCCTTGAAGTGCTCTGACCTACAGCCAGAGCTTGTCTTACAGGTTGATCATGCCCTATGGCGTGATCAATATGGTCACTAGACAACCTTTGAATGAGTGCAGGAATGGGGCCGTACAGGCCTAGGGCCACCTCCAGAGACCCAACCGGAAGGTTTCCCCTACCGATAGTGGACTAGTGTGGTACCATTTTCACATCGTTTACATACCCGTACAGGGTTGGACAGAAATCTGCTGGTAGCGGAAAACCGAGTACACCGGAATACGTGATTGGACTGTGTGATTGTCCTCAGGCCCTGCTTTGGGTCTCTGCCCAAATCTGACCTCCTGCATTGAGGGATGGAGGGAGGAGAGGAATCCTTTCCAATCAGCCTAGTCTTCTCTCTCTCTGCCCCCAAGGCCTTTTGCCCATCTCAGAGCTTCAGCTCTCCTTCCATGTCACCAGAATGCCTTCCTTTCCCACACTGGGCAGTTCTATCCACGGGGAAGGTCTCTGGATGGGAAGGTCATCATCTGTTGGAGCAGTCTACCTCCGGCCTGGGCAGGCCGTCTGTTGCTGATTGCTGTACAAATAGAAGGCTTTTGTTTAGCTTGGGAATTTTTTGTGTACTGCTTATTTATTTTTACCTTATTTTAAACAAAAGTTTGAGTCATCTTGCAATTTAACAGATTTTTTTCTGAAGTACGAGGAGGAGGAGAAAGGGGGAATGCCTTGCTTGGGGCTAAGAGCCCAGGGAAGAAAGGTAAAGGCTCCCCCTGCTGTCTGGTTTTGCCCCTGCAGCCTCCTGCAGGTCAAAATGCTTTATTTAGCCTTTGTAAAGTCCTGCGTGGTTTCACAGGGGAGAATCATCCAACTTCAGAAGATATTCTTGCTTTCAGAAACAGTGGTCAGTGTCCCTGTGGACTGATAGAGTCAAAATTTGTTCCATCACTTTCTGCCCTTCTTTTTCACTAGCTCTTGCACAAATACTAAAGGTCTTAATTTGTTCGTTTGTGGCACATGTATTCGGCCCCAGCGCGGAGCCAGCACTTCACTAGCAGGGGGGACACAAGGAGAATGAGATACACCCCCTGCCCGTGGGAAGCCAGCATAAGCCAAGCTGCCTTCTTCAGGGTAGTAAAGCCCTAGCCAGCGCAGGCTGGGACCACGGCTTAACCGGGCTCCCAGCTCAAGCCCCAGACCTAGGTCCATGAAGCAGCCTTAGCATTTCTAGGATTTTCAGGAAATGAGAGCATTTTATCAGAAGTTAACTTTACAGTTAATCCAGCCCTTCCTCTACCAGGGGTGTCCAAACTTTTGATGTCTCTGCACCACAATGGAAGAAGAATTGTCTTAGGCTACACATTAAACACATTGCGACACGTAATCACACACGAAAATCTCATAATGTTTTAAGTAAATTTACAATTTTGTGTTGGGCCTCATTCACAGCCATCCTGGGCTGCATGCGGCCCCTGGGCCACATGTTGGCCACCCCTGCCACTGAGGCAGAACCAGGCTGCCCCCTACAGGCGGGGCTCCACCCAGGTGATCTTCATCTCAGAGGGCTCCTCCCACTGATTCGGCTGGAGCAGTGATCCCCAGTGTTCTCTCATCACTTGATCCCCAGACACAGCATCACCTGGGAATTGTTAGAAATATACATTCTCAGGCCCCACCCCAGCCCTACAGAAAGGCAACTCTGGGGGTGGGGCCAGCCTCCTGTGCTAATTTAGCAAGCCCTCTGGGGGATTCTCAAGTTCGAGAACCACTGGTCCAGAGAGAGGTGTGGCCACCTCCATTAGCAAGTCGTACTGGATAGCTTGGCTTCACGAGACTTGTCCCCTCCTGCTTCCTGTCAGCCTCAGAAGCCCGGCATTTCAGAGGTATCTCTTGAGTGCCCCTTCCCTTTGCAAATGAGAACAGTGAAGTGAAATAATGTGTGGTCTGCCCAAGCTAATCCTGTCAAGGAATTTCCCCCCAAGCCAAATTACCTGAGAGGAAACGGAAGGCTAGTAAAAGTGACCTTCCTGGAGTTCCTCTGGTGTTCAGGGCTCTCCATTACCTCTTATATGGGGTCACCTCTCCCAGTCCTGTGATTGGGGTACCTCAGAGCTCTGGGCCCATAGCATGGGCTCTCGCAGGGCACCTCACTTTGTCTTCCTCTCTCCTCAATTTTCTCTTCTTTGATCACACTGGTCCTGCCTGCCTTTCACTCAGGGATGGGACATGAAGGATCCAGTTATGAAAGGGTCGCGACAGGATTTGGTTTTGTTCTTAATCAACCTCCAGCATGCAAAACTACTTGTCAGTCACACAGAGAGAGGAAGTCACTAAAAAGACAGGAATGTTTGAGGAGGGAAAGGCAATTCCCTTAGCCTGGCCACATGGCACAGACATGTTTTCAGAGAAATTGCCAGGGTCTTTTAGACAGACTGGGATTAGACAGACTGGGATTAGACAAATCTGTTATATTGCAAGATGACTCCTTCCCTGTAATATTCAAGAGTGTTGATTTTCTAGAAGGGAGGTGGGAGGAGGAGAAAAGAATAGCATCTTTATTAATATTAGTGTCTTTGTGGACATACTCGAAGGGGTTGGGTCTCAAAGGGGAGACTGCATTTTGAAGACACGTTTCTCTCAAAGGACAGAAAAACCATTGCTGTCCGCCTTCTAAGTACTGTCCACGTAGCATTGCACTCAGCCACAAGTCTTTCTTTCCCTCTCCACTTGTTATGCTCTTCTGTTTCAAAACATCACCATCACTTACCCAGTGGGCAGGAGGGTGAGCGGAGGAGACTTTACACAAAGGCAAAGCTAGCCTTTCTTACCAAACATGGAGGAGTCCCTTTCACAGAAGTCTTTAATCGAAGGCTGCAGCTGAAGGTATTGAGGAGCAGTGGGGAAATCATCCAGTGACAGAAGAACAATCCTGTTTCATGTTTGCAGTGGGAGCTCCACTCCCTCCAGCCCTCTTGGGAGTTGGGCTTTGTGCAAACCTATTCCATCCAGGAGCATTTCAGCAGGTATTGGCAGCATGGCTGGATTTCGGGACTGGGATCAAAAGAAGAGAGAGAATTTTGCAGCTGGTTACGGAAGGGGAGCTCAGGGTATAAAAGGCATGCTCATCACACACACACATGCACGCATGCACACTCACTCATACTCAAAGCTAATTGTTTTCTTTTCTGTGTATTTCACCTTCTCATTCCAAGAAAGTGGCCAATCTATATTCCTCAGCCTCAGGAGCCCTTGCTTTGTGGAAATCTGGTATTTCTAGAAGGTACTCTTTTCCTGGCCTAAATGGAAGTTTGATCTTATTCAGGACATTGTATTACTCTGGAAGTGGACAGTGCTTGGGGAAGGGCTGAACTGGAGGAGGAAGGAGATTCATGGGTTGTTTGATGATTGGGACCTGTGCTCTGTGCTCTCTCAGTGCCCTGGGGATACAGCAGGGTCTCCCGGAGGAGTGATATGCCCAGAGAGGCCAGATCTAGATCTGGGCTACCCAGTTTACACAAAGATAGTGCAATGGCTAAAAAAAAGAATCAGATGGCCTGGGTTTGAACCCAAGCTCTGCCAGTTGCTGGCTGTGTGACATGGGATAGTTACTTTCCTTTATGTACCCCGGTTTCCTCATCTGTGAAATAATGATTATTTATGCATTCAGCAAGCATTCACTGAGCTATGCCAGGGACTGTCTGTCCTAGGGGCTTGGGAAACGGAAGGAAACAAAATAAAGACCCTACCCTAATGTGGCTTATATTCCAGTGGGAGCAGGCAGACAGAAGACACTATTGCTATGTAAATCATACATACAGTAAGTCAGAAGATAAGTGCAATGGAAACAAAAGTAGAGCAAGAAAAGGGGATGGGGAGTTGTGGGTGGGGTGGGAGGGAAGGAAGCACTGAGGTAGGCAGACAGGATAGGCCTCACTGAGAAGGTCATATGTGGGAAAGACTTGAGGAGAGGAGGGGAAATCATGAATTGTCTGGGAAAAGTACATTTTAGGTCAAAGAGTAGTTGGTACATATGAAATTATTTATGTAAAGCACAACTACTCCCTGGCACTTTAGTAACATTCAATAAATATTAATTGTTGTGGTTGTTATTTTCACGCCCAAGCGTGGCCCAACAGCTGCCAGACACCAGGGTATCGTGTAGGCTAGGAAAGTATCCGCAGTAACCAGCCTGCTGTGAACTGGGAGCACCCCTCCAAATGTTTTGCCCTGGGTAAGATCCCCCAAGATCTTTATCTGACTCTGGAATGAGGGGGAGCATCTCTAATAATGACTAAGACGGAATTTCCCACCAGTCCTACCACACGGGGACTCAGAATCAAACTCTATTATAATTTAAAGAAAATAAAGCAATATAGCATTCTAACTTGAGTTGATCACATAAGATTGCTACCCATCCCAGAGGAAAATGGAAGGCACTAGAGACGGATAGAGACGGAGAGGACAATCTAGATATATCACAGGGTCTTGGAATGAACGATCAAAAATGTCTGAAGACTGCAGATTAGCAAGGAAATGTGACTGTAGCAAGACATGGAACAAGAGAAGGAAAAAAAGGCAAAAAGAAGTTGGGGTCAGAAAGAAGAAAAATGTGCCAAGAAGGATCATGTTGGAAGGCATATCTGGACATACCTGAAGTAAAACACCAGTGGCCCTGCCAGGCGCAGGGCCTCAACATGTGGCCATTTTGTTGGCGGGAATGGCGTTCTTTCACAGGATCAAAAGGAAGGCATTCCAGAGGCCTGTGTGGGGGAAGTGTGGCATGGTAAGGTTTTTATTGTAGAAGCAAAATCAAAGGACTGCCCCTGGGTTGCCAGTGTCCCATCTCTGCTCATCCCACCTTGGAAAAAGTCCGGCCCTGTCTTCATCAGGCCCAGAAATAGGGCCAGTGTGCAGGCATTCTGTGCCATTGGTTCAGTCCACATTCCTGCCCCGGTCCGGCTGGCTCAGTCTGTTCCCCGCTGTGCTCTGCTGGCTGGCACTGTGCCCAGGCTGCTGGACCCCAGGTGGGTATTAGGGCCACATGGTTGCTATGGAGAGAAACACCCAAATGAATGGAGCAAGCAGTGTTACCACGCTAGAGCCAGGGCCACAGCGAGAGTGAGAGTGTGCACGGGCAAGAGAGAGGGGGTGAGGGGGGAGAAAGCGAGCTTTGTTTAGCTTGGATTATTCATTATCTTGGGTTTGGGAAGGACCAGGCTCTTCTTCAAACTAATCAATCAACTCCCCAATCTTTGGTGGGCTGGCGCTGGACCCTCCACCTAACCAATCCATTTCCTAGAGCTTCCCGTGGTGCTGTGCCCCTTATCCAATACAACCCTTTTGCTGGGATAGACTGACAGGCCTCTTTGGTCCCCATCTGGGCTCCTACTGCACATGCCTCAAAGTGGAGGTACCGCCCCCTGCACCATCTTAACTTCTACTGAGCATGTGGCCAACAGAGGAATTCCTCCTGCTGTTTTCATCCCTCCCTCAGGAATGATCCTTCCTGCCTGCTTCAGGGATTTAGGCCCCAAGGGTGGAGGACGCCCTGGGCAGTGTGTGAAGCTGTAACTTCCTGGTGAAGCCAGTAGGCTCAGTGTCCAACTCAGCTCCCCAGCCAAGTAGGCTCACTCAACAATGTCTGATTCCCTTTACGTCCTTCTTTTATTACAACCGAGCACCCTATGCTAACAGTCAGAACAACCAACCCCGAAATGAGGTGGGAGCAGTAGACACCCTAAGTCAGAGGGGTTGGTGGTGATAGAGGCCCAAGGAACCAAGGAACCAAGTTCACCCACAGTCAAAAACATTGGGGCTCCATAGGTTGGGGCCCTACATGTTAGACTTCTGAAATGTAAAAATCCTGAAAAAGCCTTTTGTGCTTCTCCACCAGAACCCCCTGCTTTTCATAAGCGAGGAACCGGAGACTCAGAACATGAAGCAGCTTGCTCAAAGTCACATGAGACTTGTCAGGACTCTTGTGTTCACCGTGACAGAAACCCAAATCGAACCACCTCAATAAGCAAAAGGGGGGGATATTGGCTTGTGCAACTGTGAATGAGGCAGGGTAGAAAGAAGTTAGGGTAAGATTCTATCAAGTGGAGTGAGGAAGTAGGAGCTGACATGCTCTCACCAGAGCCCCCACCTTTGGGTATGATCAAAGGGAAACAGCTAATACCAGAAAAACCCTGTGTTGGTGGTCAGTGATCATGGAAGTCACAACAACAAGGGCCCCTCCCAACCAGAAAGCAGAGTCAAAATCTGGAGCCACAAAACTTGAAGACAAGCGGCCCCTACCCTTGGAAACACATAAGATCCCAAGAACTAACTGACCACATGCACAATTCACCCTGGAGTTGGCTGGCATCCACTTGGACACATAGTTTTTGCTTCTTTCACAGCAGTGTCCATGCCCTGGCCTCTTTCTTTTTCTCTCCCTGAGTAAAATGTGCTTTGTTCTCACTCCAGTTTGTCCTTGAAATTTTTCCTGGATGAGGCAAGGACCTGGAGGTCGTCTGACATGTGAAAGTTCCCGGACCCTGCCAAGACAGGGCCAGCCCCCAGCAGGGAAGCCGTTGGGCAACAGGAAGACCAGGGCTGGTCACACACCAGAATGGAGACAGAAATTTGGGTGTGAATGAATCAAGGATTTATAGCAGAGACGAGATGACAAGCATACTGCTGTCAGTGTTCTGTGAAGACATAGGCAAACATGAGGCTCCCTAGAATTTACAAGATTTTGCTTAAAAGTCATTGTGGTCCATTTCCTAGAACAATATAAATCAAATGTCTACTTTGTGGGAGGCAGGAAACTGCTTGCCACTCTAAATGGCACTTTTCTCCAAGGTCAGCTCAATAACAGTCTCATACAGAAATTATAAACTGATGGCCCATGAACTGAATCAAATCTCCAGTTGAGATTTGTCTGACCCGCGCAGTGAGGTATTTTAAAAAATTTATTTACTTGGCAAATAAATACTGAGCACTTTCTATGTGTCAGATACTACTATTCTAGGCACTTGGCATGCAAAATGCATAAAACAGGACAAAAATCCTGCCCTTGTACGCTTTGGTTACAGTGGTAGGAAATGGATAGGTCAATCAATAAGTTTTAAAAATTATTATTTATTTAGAAGGTGATAAATAGTAGAGAGAAAGAAACCAGGGAAGGGGGAGAGAGTATAAGATGTGAGGGAGAGGGTGTTATAATTTCAAAGAAGGTGGTCAGGAAAGGCTTTGTTGAAAAGGTGTCATTTGGGCAAAAACCTGAAGAGAAGAAAGAGCAAGGCTTGCAGTTGTCTAGAGGGAGAGCATTCCAGGCAGAAGGACAAACAAATGCAAAAACCTTGAGATAGAAACATACCCATGATGCTTAGGAAACGGCAAGGATATCCGCTTTTTGTTTTGGCTTTGTTTTCAGTTGGTGTATTTTTTAGTCTGTATGAGCCGACAACATTTAAAAATTGAGGGATTTTACATCAACATCCAGATTTCCAGCTTTAAAACAAGATTTTTTAAAAAAGGTTAAGACCTGGCAATGATGGCCCCAAAGTATGGCATAAGGGAGCGAGCTAGAGTTGAGCAGCAGCTCTTCTGTACAATGAGACACACGTCTCTGCAACATAGTCCCCCGCCCCACTCCTAGTTCCTTCTTTTAGTCTCACTCTTAGCTACTTAATTAATTTTAATTACCTGCTGGTCAAACCCCAACAGTGTTAAGCCCTTCTCGTCTCCATAGACTAGGCTAGGTTAGAGTCATTGTAAACCTCAATAGCACAGTGGCTTAATTTAACAGAAGTTTTATTTCTTTTTTTTAATCAAGAATTTTTAAAGTATATTTTATTGATTATGCTATTACAGTTGTCCCATTTTTTTCCTCCCCTTTATTCCCCTCTGCCCTGCAACCCACTACCAACATTTCTCCCCTTAGTTCATGTCCATGGGTCATACATATAAGTTCCTTGGCTTCTCCGTTTCCTATACTATTCTTAACCTAACCCTGTCTATTTCGTGCCTACCATTTATGCTTCTTATTCCCTGTATCTTTTCCCCCATTCTCCCTTTCCTCCTCCCAGCTGATAACCCTGCATGTGATCTCCATTTCTGTGATTCTGTTCCTATTCTCGTTGTTTGCTTAGTTTTTGTTTTTGTTTTGTTTTTTAGGTTCAGTTGTTGATAGTTGTGAGCTTGTTGTCATTTTAGTGTTCGTAGTTTTGATCTTATTCTTAGATAAGTCCCTTTAACATTTCATATAATAAGGGCTTGGTGATGATGAATTCCTTTAACTCTACTTTACCTGGGAAGCACTTTATCTGCCCTTCCATTCTAAATGATAGCCTCGCTGGATAGTCATCTTGGATGGAGGTCCTTGCCTTTCATGACTTCGAATACTTCTTTCCAGCCCCTTCTCACCTGTAAGGTTTCTTTGGAGAAATCAGCTGATAGCCTTGTGGGAACTCCTTTGTAGGTAACTGTCTCCTTTTCTCTTGCTGCTTTTAGGATTCCCTCCATATCTTCAATTTTGGGTAATGTAATTATGATGTGTCTTGGTGTGTATTTCCTTGGGTCCAACTTCTTTGGGACTCTCTGAGCTTCCTAGACTTCCTGGAGGTCTATTTCATTTGCCAGATTGGGGAAGTTCTCCTTCATCATTTTTCCAAATAAGTTTTCAATGTCTTGCTCTTCCTTTTCTCCTTCTTGCACCACTATGATTCGGATGTTGGAACATTTAAAGTTGTCCTAAGAGAGACAGAGGTTCCTAAGTCTCTCCTCATTTTTTTCAGTTCTTGTTTTTTCATTCTGTTCTGATTGAATGTTTATTTCTTCCTTCTGCTCCAGATCGTTGATTTGCGTCCTGGTTTCCTTCCCTTCACTGTTGGTTCCCTGTATATTTTTCTTTATTTCACTTTGCATAACCTTTACTTTTGCCTCTATTTTGTGACCATACTCAACCATTTCTGTGAGCATCCAGATTACCAGTGTTTTGAACTCTGCATCTGGTAGGTTGGCTGTCTCTTCATTGCTTAGTTCTATTTTTGGAGCTTTAATCTGTTCTTTCATTTGGACCATATTTCTTTGTCTTGGCACACCTGTTAAACGCTGTAATGGGTGGAACCTTAGGGCGGGGCAACCCACTAGCTGCATTATGTTGCTGTATGTGGGGGAGGGGTTAGAGAGGGAACAATACTAGTTGCTCAGCTCTTGCCTCACTTTCCATCACTTCCCCTGCTACCCACAAGCAAATTAGACCCTTCTGGTGCTGATTCCCTGGTGGGCAGATTTGTGTACATTCTAGGACCCTGTGGTTCTCTCCAAGAACTCTCCAGCGAGGCTGGGAGTTTCTCCCACCACCGCAACCCCCAAAGTTTTAACAGCCAGAGGTTTTGAGTCTTTCTTTTCCCATGCTGGAAACTTGGGCTGTGTGGTGTCTCTCACTCCCCAGTTGTTCCTCCCAGTTTATCCACACGCAAATGTGGGACCACCCAGTCCACCAGCCACCACCCTGGCTGCCCATCTCAGTCCCTCCTACCAGTCTGGATGAATGTTTCTTCTTTAACTACTTGTTGTCGGACTTCCATACAGCTTGATTTTCTGGAAGTTCTGGTTGTTTTTTGTTTTTAAATTTGTTGTTGTCCTTCTGTTCATTGTGCAAGGAGGCAAAGTATATCTACCTATGCCTCCATCTTGGCCAGAGGTCAGAAGTTTTATTTCTTGTTCACATAAAATCCAACAGCAGTGGGTGATTCTTCCAGGCATCTGTGCTTCTTGCAGTGACTCCAGTATCCAGGTTATTTCCACCTGTGGCTCTGCCTTTTCAACTTGTGAGTGTCATAGTCACCATTGATGAGAAGAGAGAGTACAGAGGGGACACACATGCCCTGAAATGCTTCACCATGGGACTGAGGCACATCACTCCTAATCACATGTTATTGGCTAGAAGTAGTCACATGGCCTTGCCTAACTGCAAGAAAGCTGGAAAGTGTAGTTTTTACTGTGTCCGGGGAAGGAGAAAGAACCAGATACAGGTAAGAAGTATTATTCTCTTCCCTATCCCTATTTAAAACTGTTTGAAAACTGTGTCTCAGCCAGAGCCACCTGGCTATACCTATATGATGTTGTGTCACTGAATTTTCCAGAGAGCTGAGCTAGCCGGCCAAGTGGCTAATTTATCTAAGCAATCTTCGGTAAATTATACATGACACAGAAGCCAAGTGCATGAGCTCTAGATTCAGGCAGCCTCTCTTTACCTTATGACTCTACCATTGCTAACAGTGTGACTTTGGTCAAGTTTTTTTAACCTTTCTAAACCTGTTTCCTCCTTCTTAATTTGAGGGTAATAGCAAGTACATACAATGAAGGGTTAATGTGAAAATTAAAAGAAATTATACATATAAGGTACATTGAGGAGTATTTAGTAAGTCCTTGATAAGTATCCATTATCTTCAATAAATGTTAGTATTAGTATTATAAGACTTTTTAAACTTTATGTTATGAAGTAACTCCAGAATGACAAGTTGCAAGATAGTGCAAAGAATTTCCATATACTCTTCCCCAATTTCCCAAATGTTAATACATTATCACATTTACTTCATTATTCTGTCTCTACACACATGCAATTTTTAATGAAATATTTGAGAATAAATTACAAACATGATGTCTATTTACATGTAAAATTCCAGTGTGTATTTCTAAAAATAAGACATTTTCTTTCTTAACCATAGCACAACTGCCAAAATCAAAAAATTGTCATAAAACAATATTATTAGCTAATCTACAGACTTTATTCAAATTTTGCCAATTACCCCACTAATTTTCCTTTTTTTTGGTGGGGGGCAGAATCAAATTTGGAATTTTATGCTATGTTTAGTTGCCATGTTTCATTAATATCTTTTAATTTGAAAAAGTTTCTCTTTGTTTTTCATGACCTTGACATTTTTTTAAGTGTACGGGCAAATTGTTTTGTAGAATGTTCCTCAGTTTGGGTTTGTCTGGTGTTTCCTCGTAATTGGATTAGGTTATGCATTTCTGGTCAGGACCAGCCCAGAAGTTCATGGAGTGGCTTTCCCAGTGCTTCATGTCAAGAGGTACGTGATGCCCGTTTATCCCATGAATGGGATGTTCCCTTTGATCACTTGGTTAAGGTGGTATCTGCCAGGTTTCTCCATTGTAAAATTGGTAACTTCACCCTTTTAATAAGTCTCTTATGGGGAGGTGTTTTGTTATTGCATAAATATCATGTTTCTCATCATACTTTTGCTTACTAATTTTAGCTTTTATTATTGAATCTGGCCTTAAGCATTTATTACTGAGCTGAGGGCCAGTGGTAATTTTCTAATCCCATCCTCCTTCCCACATTTCCTCATTAGTTATCATTACAGTCAATGCATCTTGAGCCTCTTAAAGAAATAGGCCCTCAGATACCCGACTAGGAAACCCACCATTAAATTAAAGGTCACAAACAATGAAAGAATGTAGCAACATCAAGGGACCTATAAAATAAGCACTATTGTTTCTAAGGAACTGATAATGTAATTTCTAACATGTAGTCATGTGGGCACCATCACCATACAGTCTTCCAAATTGGTGAAATTATCCAAAATAACCTGTGCCCCCCAGGACCTAGTATACTCTTGGTCACATCAAAGACAGTTTCATCAAGCTTTCAGAGAGCATGGGAATGAAAGAGAAATCAAGAGTAGAGAAATTTAGAAAAGAGGAATCAGCCTGAAGGGGAAGAGGAACCCTGGGGTGTTTTGGCTTTTAAAGCACAGGGAACAGATGAGCCAGTGACAGAGAAAGGCCAGAGAGGGAGGAATACTATGGGATTCTGGTAAGAATCTAAAGAAAGAGAGAGCCTCTACGGTTATCTTCCATTCCTGGGTTTAGCCTTGGATTTGGAGCAACTTGGATTCTTTAGATTAGAAAAAGTTGGGGTGAGCATTATCAGTATGCCTAAATCCATAAAGTGAAGGAAAACCTCCCATGGCCTTTGGGGCGTCTAACTCCTGTCCTTAAAACAAAAACCACGTGGCCATTGCTCTGTCCAAGTAGTGCTGTACCCAAGCCCACCAGTTTGTACAGAATAGCTGTCCTGGCTCTGACGGTAGGGAGCCAGCTCTGCGGTTTCCACTCTCCACCAGAAGGAGCAAAGGCTGGGGTCCTGGTCTGACACAGCTTTACCTATTCCATGGCTGTTTGCAAAAACCGCACTTCCCTTCTGGACTCTCACTTACCTCTTTCTCACTTTCTGATTCCCACTGTCTTCCTTTTTTAAGCATGGCCCACAGTCAGGAGTGTCGACAGTTACAGAAATCAGCAAGATGAGGTTGTCGGAAATGGTGTTTGAGAAGTTCATTAATGACTTTTAAGAGGCCCATTTTAATAAAAAATGTGATGGTTCCAGATAAATTCACTATAGCCTACACTTTCCAGACAGACAAGTTAGCATAGGCATGGTATAGGTTTTTG
Source organism: Mormoops blainvillei (assembly GCA_004026545.1). Lineage (NCBI taxonomy): Eukaryota > Metazoa > Chordata > Mammalia > Chiroptera > Mormoopidae > Mormoops > Mormoops blainvillei. The sequence continues at coordinate 234,726 of PVJD01000264.1, forward strand.
CAGTCAAGACATTAGGGGAAGAAACTAGAACAAAACATGAACTTGAAAATGCCAGAAAGGGAGAACGAGGTGGAGGTAGAGAATTGGTAGAATAAAGAATCCCAGAAAAGGTTAGCTTTGGGAACAAAGGATGTGTCTTCTCAGGAAATGGGTAGAAAGAATGAAGGAAAAAAGCAAAGAATAGATGACGATGCAGACACAATTGAGACAATGAAGACAAGAGCTGAGACCTTGATATGCTCAGTAAATTAGTTGTGCAAGTCACCTCAGTGGTGGGGGAAAGGTTTGAAGTTCTTTGAGAAGAGTGGAAACTATTTGGAACAGCTGCCTTGAAGAATTCAATAGAAAGCCAAGAGGAATAAAAAAGCTGCTCTAAGAACAAAATGACATGAATCTGAAAAACAAACATGCCTGCATAATGCATTGGGTACAAACTGATGTCCTCCAGAAAAATCTTTACAAGTCTCTGCTGACTGTAGTACTTGCTGGAACATTTATCTGAGTGTCTAAGTCCTTTAGAAATCTTCAGCAGACTAACTAATGGCTGGGATAACTATTAGCATGCCCTTCTCAATACTGAGAGAAGTGAAATTTTCCACCCACAGTAGACTGTTAAAATCCTAATTATCCCCTTGGAGACTGGCCCTCTTGATTTTAGAAACTAGCTCCGTTACAAAGGAAGGAAATCACACACACACTCATTCATATACACCGTGAATAAAACAAATCGATCTTCATTTCCTTGTCCAGTAGACATTCTAAGTCACTCCTTGACACATTGACTTTCTGGTAATCCCATCACTGATCATTCCAAACAAAGTAAGCTTTCTACCCATTCCAGTGACAGCAGCAGCTGGTTTTTATCGGAAGATGCATTTCTGTCAACTCTGGAGAACATTTACTCCGGCTCCCACTGCCTCTCATACCATCCTGTGGCCAACTGTGAATGAAAGGCCAGTTCCTTCCCTCCTGGACTTTTGTGGAGAGACTAAGAAAATCATTTCCTGTGGAAATGAAGGCTGAAAGCCCTGTCAGGGAAGGAGACAGTTCTCCAGAGAGGAGTAGGAAAAGGCTGGAGAGGGAGCAATATAAGAGACTAATGCCAGAAGCAAAGTACCAAATGTTGAAGGCACCTTCTTCCAGCCCCCTTGAGGGGTACTCCATGGGCTTGAGCTCTCTGCAAATGGCAGTCTGTGCAAAGCAGTGAGCAGAGTTGCCCTCGCTCGTCCTGAGAACAAAGACTGAGTAGCTCAACCTGGAAAGCACCAGGTCAAACAGAAGCCCTATGGCAGGTTGCCCACAGGGAAATCCAAGAACAGAGTGAAGATTGGAAGAGGTTTGGGAAGCAGAGCCATGCTTTGACCAAAGGATGAGCATCAGTAGAAGGAAAGGGAATTAAAGGCTTCCTGTGCAGTCATCCCTGAAAGAAGTTTAGGTTCAGACACTCAAATATACTCTACAAAATTGAGAATTTCCATCGTTTTGCTTCCGGAGGTCTGGTGTTAGACTGCAGTCAGATCATAGCACATTACATACGACTATAATTATTAGAGTTACTTTGCTGTTTGTAAAATGTGCTCTCTAGGAAATGACCATCTCCCCAAATATGTGATGATTGAAGGAGTAATTCAGTGAAGAAAAAAAAAAGGAACCGTAAGGTTAACTACTTTAGAAAAAGCCAGGCTGGGGGACCAAGTTATATTAGCCTCTCAAAGTCATGCTGGATGCTATAAGTGTGCATGATGAACGCAATAGTGGAGCAAGGAAAAAAGGAAGGAAGGAAGGAAGGAAGGAAGGAAGGAAGGAAGGAAGGAAGGACATCAGAGCCAAAAGTATCAGATATTTTGGGAACATAGTAATGGGCAGTTAATGAGTACAAAGAATGTGGAGTTAAGTAAATGGAATGAGGCCACCCCTGGGTGATAAAGCTAAACTATTGAGTAGAAGCACAACCAGACAGGTGATATATTGTATTCTTTCACAAGGCTAGCTGTTCTTTAATTGTGCTGTTTATCTCCTAAGAACACTTCAGTAATTGCAAGGAAAACTTTTGTGCTGACTAAAGTCTCAACTCCAACGCAATCTACTCACAGCCTCCCTGTTGCTGAAGACCCCTTGGTGAAGAATTAGAGACCCTTCATCAATTGGTCTCAGCCTGACTTCCCAAACTAAGGTACAGAGGAGCCAGTCGTTGAAGCAGTAGGTTGAAAAAAAAAAATGAGCTAACATTAGGTCTCTCTAACACCATGGTGGTAATTGATAGAAATTACCTCCGCTGCCCTCTCCATGTCCTCTCTTCTTTACTCTCCCCCCACTTCCAAAGCAACCAGCGGCACTCTGGAGGCGTAAATTGCGGTCAGATGTGTCGTTTAGTATAGAAAGGTCATTTCATATTATATGTGGCTATAATTATTAAAGCTACTTTGCCATCTGCAAAATGTGCTCTATGGGAAATGACCGTCTCCACAAATAAGTGATGACTGAAGGGGCTGGAGTTACCATCACATGCAAAACCATGCTGGCAGCCCTCCGACGTGCCGCCCTTCTTTTCTTCCACTTTCTACCCCACTCCCCAGACAGATCCATCCAGAAATCACAGCATTATTTGTCACAGCAAAACACAGGAAAGCTAAGTTAATATTAATCGACACGGGAATCAGTTTTAAAAAATTATGGTCAGCACACTATGGAGTACTATGCAGCCATAAAAAGGAGGGAAAAGCACTGTGTGAATTAATAGGTGAAAATGTCCATACTGTTCAGTTTTTAAAAAAAGTAAGTTGCCCCAAATTACATCTGGATCAGATTATTTCATTTTTATTTTAAAAAAAGTATTGCTTTCTTGAGACCCCAAGGGTATACTTGAGGAACAACGGGTGGTCTGTTTGGCCAAGGCCTAAGACCCATCCTGCTGCATTGGGTTGGGTATATACACACTGGGTGAATCTAGAGGTGGAGAATCAGAGCCAGTTCTGGTTCAGAGCAGTTGGGAGAAGGTAGATCTGAGGGAAGGATGGACAGGAAAAGGAAAAGACAAGAGAGATGCCATAGGGAGAGGTACTACTTGGGGGTGTCCTGCCTGCTGCTATTCAAGTCATGCAGGGTTGTGCTGTGATGGCCACTGCTACAGCCAGCTTCTCAGCTTAGAATATATGTATTTTAATATATGCATTCACAGCCTGGAAAAACAAAGCTCTTCAGTGAGTTTTAGGTTTATAAATTGTCCGAAGAACTTTTTTTAATTTGTTTTACACTACTGCAGACAGAAGATAACAGAGCTGGTGCTTGTTGCCTTAAACACCAAAAATCTCTGTGTGGTCTTAAAGAAGAAAAACCCAGAGAAAGGTGAGAAAGAAGGCAAAAATGCTTTGAGTTCAATGGAAGTTCATGTATACATCCCCATGTGATTAATAAAAGGTCATTTGTGAAGCAACATCATCTCCTACAATTGTTTCATTACCTTCCGGGACTGTCTCAAGCCTTTATCACAAGCCTTTATGTCCGTATAAATGTAACATGTTTGCATTTGATATGGATAAGGCTCTGTAGAAAAACCATTTGACAATAGTGGTTTTATCACTTTATAATTAATGAGAAAATCTGTACCTTGATGGATATCAGTGCACAAATTTATTCTAATTTGAGGCCTTCATTACTATCCCAGTAGTCAGTTCACAAAGGTTTTATGTTTAGTTCACTTGGAACTCATTTCAGCTTCCTTGTCACCAAAGAGCACGGCATTTAAAACATAGCATTGAATAAACAAAATACTTTAGATCTAATGATTTGTTTCATAAGTCCCATTTAATAAAACAGATTCCCTTCTCAATGAAAAAATATACTTCTGGGTTTTTTGTTTGTTTAATTTTTAAATACTGTATTTTCTGAATTACCCAAAATGTTTATAATAATTTTCAAAATTTGTAACCATAAAAATTATTTCTAAGAAATAATAGAGACTAATAACAAACAGACTGGTTTTAGGAAGCCTCCATCCATATCCTGATTCCCTTCTGCTGTGTCCTCCCAGGGGAGAATCAGGACGACTCCTCAAATGAGAAAGCTAATTTTAATGGTGGGGTCAACGCTGATGACTGTCCTGCCTGGCTCAACTGATGGCAGTTGTTGACATCCCTGGAAGAGATCATGTCATCTCAGTAATTTCCACCATTTGTTTAAAAAACAAAAACAAAAGTACCTCAGTTAGAGCTGCAGTTGCCTCTAGCTCCTACTCATTTTGTCACTATAGCTTCTTTTTCCCACAGAAAACAGAATGTGAAGCATCCAAAAAGGTTATTCACCAGTTAGGGTTCAGTCAGAGAAAGAGTAGATCAATAGGGGGGATTTGGTATAGAGAACTGGTTACCAAGATGTTGGAAAAGCTGAGATTCCAAGCAAGGACAGTGCTGCAACCCAGAGATTAACAACGGTGGGCAGTCAATCAATACCTTTCCTACGCGGGAGGGACAAAATTTTTATCAGGGTTCAAAGCCAGGGCTACTTGGTGAGAAGTGACTCCACAACCAGACGGTCTTTCTTAGAGGTCCTGGACCATGGAGGAGGACTCAGCCCCTGTTGGAGAGGCCACTTGTAGCAGATAAAGGGGATGGAGGAGACATACCAAGGCTTTTGCCTTCCACTTCCATCCGACCTCTTACCTTCAGTTCCGATGAACTGAAGCTACACAGAGGCCACTGGCAAAGGAGCCTGGGGGATAAGCAACTTAATTTGACCCACTCACTGTCGTCTGCCACTTGAATTGTGCAGCGCCCTCTAACTTGTGCGCAGCTTCCATGTCAGCCTCCACACTGCAGCTTAAGGCTCCGCAGCAGCGTCCCAGGATCCGCACGTGCCGCCCAAGCCAGCTCCTCCGTCCTCCTGGCCTGATCCTGCCACCTCCTGGCCCTTACTTCTTCTAATTGCCGTCTTCCAGTCTATGCTCCCGTCAAACTAAATCTTCTTTTTCTTTTTAGATTCAATGTTCTTATAGGGTAGTTTTCTTTATACAGAAAACCATGGAGAATATAGTGAATACCCAAGTATCCACCATCAAAGATACAAAACTTTGCAAACATGGTTCAAACCCACTGTACAACCTACCCATGATTACTCTCCCCTCTTTGATCCACAGCCAATGAAAACTATTGTCCTAAATTTAATGTTTTTCATTTCCAGGTATGTCATCATGCTTTTATTACATATGTTAAGTATCCCTAAATGATAAATAATAGTGTAAGATTTTTAGATATTATATGTATAATATATTATATGTATCTTTTGGCAACTTTATTTTTACTCAACATTGCATTTAAGAAACATACTGTTTATACTTGTAGCTCCATATAGTTCCTTCATTTTAACTGTTCTATGTAACTGTACAATAATTTATTTATCCATTCCTTTGGATGATAATGTAAGTTGTTTCCAAATTTTTGCTATGACAAACATTGTTGCCACCAACATTCATATTCATGTCTCATTATGTTGGACATGCAAGCGTTTCTCTGAGATGTTACTTCTGAGGTAGTTGCAGCTGGTTCATGGGGTGTGTGCCATTTGTTTTGGGGGTATTGGCAAATTGCTCTCCAGAATAGATTCCTACGAGCAGGGAAATAAAAGTTCCTGTTGCTATACATTCTTACCAACATTCAGTGCTGTCGGCATTATTTTTTTAATTTGGCAAACTAATACGTGTTAAAACATGTTCTAATATTTTTTCTGATGACCAGCAAAGTTGGGAATCCTTTCATGGTTATTAGTCATTTGAGTTTTCTTCTTCCATGAATTACTTGTTAATATCTTTGTTCATACTAAATTGGGATATTTACCTTTCCCTTATTTGTTTGGAAGAGTAGACCTGGAGGTGGTAGAGCCAGAGCCACTCATACTCAGCATTGGCGGATGACCTGGGACCCGTGGCTTGCCTATGAACAAATTTCAAACACTCACTTGAAAGGACAAAATAAAAATATACATTTGGGAGGGGGGAAAGGGAGTCACAATATTTGTTCTGAAGAACAGGTGTCATTAGAACATTAAGGGCTTGTTGATTATAACTTTTAGAATGTATGATACGAGGGTCTTCAATTATGGAGGAACTGATTCCTCATCACAGGCCTTACCCACCTTTGGGATTATGCAGATGTTAACATTATGCTTTACTTACTACAGATATATCTCTCTTTTAAAACCATAAAATATAGCAGACAAAACTACAACCTCCCCTCCCAACCCTGCCTCTTACCTCCCTTCCTAGAAATCAGCACAACCTCCCAGCCCATATCTCCCTTTCCAGAGATCTAGCTCTATTGTCCTAAGGTTTGCATATAACATTTCCTGTGCATGTTTTTATACTGTAAAATAGCATACATATTGTTTTATGTTTAAATTTACATGGACAATTTCATGCCACATGTATCCTTTAGCAACTTGCTTTTCCAATCAACCTTGTTTTTGAGGTTTATCCACTTATGCATGTCGATCTAATTCATTCATGTTAAGTGTGAATCACCACATTTTATTTACCCATTCCCTTACAGGTGAACAGTTAGATTGCTTCCACTATTTTGCTGTTATAAACAGAGCTGCAAGGGATATTCTTATCCTTCCTCCTTGGGCACAGATGCTGGAAGGTTATTGGCATACATATTTCCTGAACTTCTTCATAATGAACTCTGAAACACTTAAAAGAATATTTTACTTATTAAAATAAGAATAATTATTCGTTGAACATATCTACCATTCTATGAATATGTGTAGTCTCACATGTCTCTGAATAGGTATGGTTTGATCCTTTAGGATACGTTAACCTAAAACCTATACTAAGGTAACAGATAGTACTAAGTCAGTGATAATGACTCTATGTCCCTTAAAAAGAAGTAGAATTTTATGGTATTATCTGGCCCTTATGTGTCTTTAAATGTGTATATTCTATCTCCTCAACTAGACCAGAGCCCCTTGTCAGAAGTGACTACATGTTAGATTCCTTAGAATTTCCAGCAACTAGGAGGGAATTATCTCAACTAAACTTTGCATAGTTTAAACCCCTCGGTACTCAAAGTGTACACCTCAAACCAGCAATATTGACATCACCTAGGTGCTTGTTAGAAATGCAAAATCTTAGGTCCCAGACCTACTGAATCAGATTCTGCATTTTAACAAGAACTCAGGGGACAGTAAAGTGTGAACAGCACTGGTATAAATTAAATGTTCCCTGGACTTCACCAGCTGGTGTGGTTAATTTTGATTGTGTTAACCTTAAGAGGTCATATTCCCTAATCCTACTTTATTTGTTCTCAAGGAGTTTAACTGTTACTGTACCATATGACGTGTCATCCAGTGTGCTGTGGAGTGTAGAAAAAGGTCATTTTCAGATGGGTGAGTCAAAACATCCTCCCAAAGAAGTTGATGTCTAAGCAAGCCTTAAAGGACTCCTAGTCATTAACCAGTTAGAGACGGGAAGGGTGTTCTAGGTCGAGGGAATCAAATAAGGAAAACGCATGCACACCTGAAAAAAGGCTTAGGGAGCTCCAAGTAATCAAGTGCGTATAAAGAAGTAGCAACACAGGAAGCTGAGAACAGATTATGAAAGATCTTATTTACTAAGCAAAAAAGTTCTGTTTTTATCATTCGGCAGGCTGGGAGAAACTAGCGAAGTGTTTTTGGTGATAAATGACACAATTATATTTGTAACACAGATAGTCACTCTGGAAGCAGTTTCAAGGTTATATCTGAAAGAGGCTGGACTGGCAAAAACCTGACAGGTGGTGAGGTGGCCGGCATATCCAGAAGTGACTCACAGGCCAGGCTGCCCGATGTGGTGTAACAGTCCGGAATCTGTGTGGCTGTACATCTCCATAGATTGCTGACCTGTGATGGGGCTGGCAAGAGCGAGCTTTAGTCACACTTCTCCAGGTTGGGTGTTAGGAAGATGACTAACTAGCATTCCCCTAGCGGGTGCCTTGGTAAGTCAGTGCTCCAGTTGCTCAGGATGAACACATCTCTGTGGAAAGTAAGAGACTTAACACAAGTGATGCGCTGGAGACGTGTGCTCATTCAGTAAATAAATATTTGAGTATCATATATGTATTATACTCAGGGAAGGCTAAAAGCACCATGGTAAGCTCCTAAAAGCTCCCAAGGGCTAGGAACAAAAAACTCTAGTTCCTTAGTGTAAGGATTTTATAATTTCACTTTTACACCTGAGTGTAACCCAAGATTCAACTCTGCTTTCACCCCACTCCAGGAACTGCTTTGAGAACAACAGGGAAGGAAGAACCGTGGGGAACCTAGAACACTGATCTACTTGAACCCTTCCTCAGGAGTCCTGAGATGAGCTACAGTATTCGAAGGTATGTCATCCTCGTCTTCATGTCACTTGTTTATCTCAAACTCCATGCCATTGATGTAGCAGGAAGAGATTGGTTCCATCCCCCATTCAGTAGGGATACAACACCCATAGAATAATGACAACATCAGCAACAACTGACATTAGCTGAAACTTACTTTATCCTAAGCCCTGTATTTAATACTTTATTTATAGCATCTCACCTAGATCTCACATGGATCTATGAGGTAAACAGTGTTACTTTTAACAATGGTCTTATTGAATTATAAAACATAAAGAAAAGTACATAAAATATACTTGATACCAATTTGTAAACTCCTGGAGGATAAGGAGTATCTTATTCACCTGTATGCCCCCATAGCACCTGGGACTAAGCCTTAATATACTATTTAATGTTGTTAGGTGGTTAAAAATAAGCTAGTAGCCAAAAGAAAATAAATGATCTCTCATCTTAATGGTTTGCAGCTTTTGGTGCAGTTCACTTATCACCCGTGGAGCCATGAGTCACACAGCTACCAGTGCCCCACGCCTGGAGATCCTGCTGTAGTGGGAGGATCTTTCATCAGTAGCTGGTTTTTGATCATACCAATGTTTTCACTCACCTTTAACTCCATGCTCTTCCTAAATGAGAACATGTTTGCCATGACTTCACTAAATATAAAGCTAGAAGCTGCATAAGTATCTATCATCTTTTTCCTTCTAGAATGATTTGTCTTATACAACTCCTCCTTTCAAATATTTAAATACTCTAGGGAATAGCAGTAAATGGATTTTTAGACCCACGCTTTCAACGTTTTTACATCAAAAAGGATGTAAAAACCCACACTTTTGACATTCTTATATCAAACAGGATAGTTACTAGGTTGAGAAGAAATCCATTAACATTATGAATATCAGTAATAGCCAAAGAATTTACAGTAGTATTTTATAATACTCTAAAATTGAGAGCAATACTCTAAAATTTGCTCTATTTTTATTAACGTTCTGTTATGACAACACTGTACCTGCAAAATTTTTTGAAATGATGTCTATTTATGTCCAAACTGTTATAAATATACTAAATTTCATACCATCAGTTTCATTTATTCAATTGCTCATCTATCCAACAAATGTTAGGTGAATACTATACTAGGCACTAGAGATACAGTTAAGGAAATTGGATATTATAATAAATATGATAGGAACAATATTATGCACATACACAATGCACTGCAGGGGCTTAGAAGAGGAGCAAAAATTTGAGGGGGTGGAGGAGAATCCAAAGAAGATATCCGTGAAGTTTTCTGGGAGGAGTTTTTCTTGAGCTTTGAGTTTTATCTTAAAGAAAAAAATACTCCTCGTTTGAGGAGTATGTGTCAGAGTTCTTGGTCATAAGCAATAGAAATTGACATTGATTAACTAGAAAAGTAATTTGTTAACAGAAGAAAGAAGGGGAAGGGTCAAGTCAAGGAACATGTAGAAAGGACCCATGGACAAAGACAGTGGTGGGGAGGATTGAATGTGGGAGGTCGGGGGAGGGGGAGCAGGAGAAACTAATGGGGGGAAAATGGGGACAACTATAATCGAACAACAATAAAAAAAAGAAAGAAAAGTAATTTGTTAAAATGTTACCAGGTAGCTCTGAATTTCCTTGATGACTCAAGAACCAGGCTCAGAGTCCATGCAGCCAGAAACATCTCTCAAAATCATGCCAGAGGTATAGTCCACTGAGCATGCTGCTGAAGCTGGTATAATCAGTGCCACTGGCCCTGACCGTAAAACAGCAATTGGCCCCTGCTGCCTCAGAAGTTTAGTTTTGCTACAACTGATACCATCACTGTCAGAAAAGTTCTCTGTTGTTCTTACTTCTATGTGTCATTAGTTCCTAATTCAAAGTCTGGGGTGAGGCATTTGCTGAGCACAGCCTAGGCCACATACTACACCTAGCTGCAAAGGAAGCTAGGAAAGTAAGTATCTACCTAGCTTCCTTTGCTGCATAACAACCACCCCAAAACTTAGTGGCTTAACATAAATGACCATTATTATATGTCAAGATTCTGTAGGTTGACTGGCCTCAACTGGACAGTCCTCCTCCAAGTGGTGTCTGCTGGGTCTAAAATTATCTGAAGTCTCATCTGCCTAGAATGTCTAAGATGGTTCACTCATATGGCTGGCTGTGGGCTGGGAGCTCAGCCAGCTGCCTAATATTCTGTGAACTACTTAATATCATTTCAATAATTCTTTTAATTTAATCAGCAAGTGTTGACTGGTAGAACATTATTTGGTTAAGGAAAAAACAAGACTGAGAAACAGATGGAACTTGAGCAGGTCCGTTTTCCTCCATAGGACCTCGTCACATAGACTGGGCTTCCCACAGTATGGTTCTCATGGGGTAGCTGGATGTCTTACATGGCGTCTCTCTTCCAAGAGAGAGTTATTTTAAGCAGCAAAGTCAGAAGCTCCAGATCTCTTAATGCTCAACCTGGAAAGGTACACAGCACAGCTTTCACCCATTCTATTGGACAAATCAAGCCACAGGCTAGCATGCACTCAAGAAAAATCAAGATAAACCCCATCTCAAAATGTAAAGAGTGGCACTCACGAAAAAAACAATCTGAAGCTGTCTTTAATTCCCTACATTGGCACTTTCAGCTTTTACACTGGAGAAAGGCTTTCCCTCTCACCTGGACTCATAAATTTACGATTTCCCCAAACATAGGAAAGGGGTTCAGGTGGTGAGCTCTCAAAAAAAAAAAAAAAGAAAGAAAAAGAAAAGAAAAAGACAGTGGTTTACTGTCAGAGCAGGAAGAAGAGTACACCAAGCAGAGGAAATGGGTACTGGAATGTCACAGAAAGGACTTCAACTGGTACTGACATTTAAATAGTGCACTACCGAAGATAATATAATTCCCGCTGTTCTCTTGCTAACACTGCATTAGAAGAGCACCTTGTTGAGCAGAGCTGTAATTCTACTGTGTTTGTGCATATTAGAGGGTTTAAACTAATTACAATTGATTTGGAAGTTGCAGTCCTTGTTCGTTTTCTCCTTTCTCTATCTGTAAAACCCTTTACAAGATCACTGTTAACATGAGTTTCTCCAGAATAGGAAAGTGCATTTGACAATGATTGCCTAGGGAATGCAGTAATTTGAAGATAAATGTAAGGGAGATCCAGGCCTCACCTGTACGTCGGGTATTTTTCAATAGGGCAGAAAAGTAGAAAGAATAATACAGTAAACAAGTATCAGCCACCTAGATTTGGTTCAATTAATTGCTAGCATTTTACCATCTTTGCTTTTTCTCTATGTATGTGAGGTTTTTTTGTGAATCATTTTTAAATAAATTACATACATCATGATATTTTAGGCACCTCTAAACAGTAAGGATGCTCTCATACATATTAATGATTTCATTATTATATATTTAAAAATTAACACTAATTTCTTAAGAGCATTTAATGCCAGTCCATATTCAGATTTCCTCAGTTATCTCCCAAATGTCTTTTATAACTGGTTTATTCAAATAAGGATCCTATAAAGAACCACACATTGCATTTGGTTGTTATTTCTCTTAAATCTCTTTTAATCTAGTTTATCCCTTTTGAAGTTTTTTATTTTATAGATAATCTACATACTAGATTGGTATGACTGTTTCTTTGTAGTCCTATTTAACTTGTTCCTCCAGTATTTCCTGTAAACTAGAAGGTAGATTTAAAGGCTTATTTAAATTCAGGTAAAATATATTTGGCATGAGCACTCTGTACTTCTGCCATCTCCGTGCTGCTGTGATCTGCCTGTTTCATCTGTGTTCTCTGTACTTCGCATTGCGTCACATCAAAAGGCTATTGTGTCCAGTTTTCTTTGTCTTTCAGTCTGGAGAGTGGGGAGCAAAAGTAATGAACACCTGGGGGAGGAGGCAAAACAGTCTACGACAGGGTCACAGTAGGACTAAAGGTATGGAGAGAAGTGAGAGCCAGCTCCCAGTGATACTGTGTGCTTCTGGGTTTTCAGCTTTGAGCTGACTGGCTCACCTAAGAGGAGAGTCACTCATCTTGACAGTGTAAATGGAGCCAAAGATCCTGGCGGGGGCCTGAGGACTTGTCCTCCTGTACCTTGTAGAGTAGGAAGGTCCCAGCAGAGTCCCTACACAAGTCTCTCATGCCCTGCTCTGGGAGAAGTCTGGTCTGACTTCCTAATAGGAAAAGTAGTACAGCAACATTTACTTCATGGGATCTCCAGAGCAATATGAATTAAGGGTTTGGTGCACTTAATATGAGCCCAGAGGCCAGAGCACTAGAATTACTGTCTTTGTTAGTTCTCACATACCAGTAGAGGCTCAAAATGGCAGTAGGGAGTTCTCTGGAAAGCTGGTGTGGCAATTAGTTTCCTGGACTGATTTTTAAGCTTTTGGGAACAGTAGCAGACACTTGAAAGAGCGAGGATTAGTGACCCCATTGGACAGATTTACCCAAGACAGTACAGTAGTAACTGGCAGTTTCAGGGGCATCTGGAGCAGGGTTTCTCAACCTCAGCACTACTGATGTTTCAGGCTGAATAAGTCGTTGTTGTGGAAGGCATCCTTTACATTGTAGGGTGCTTAGTGGCTTCCCTGGCCTCTACCTCCTAGACACCAGTTACACCTTCACCCAAGTTGTGACAACCAAAAGTTAATTAATTTTAAAATACAAATTAGGAAAGTAATCAAGGATAGGATAACTATGAAATCATTGAAGAACATGATAAATAGCAAAGTCTCCAAAAAACTAGTAACAATTAACTTTTTAAATTTTTTCTTCTAGAAACAGTCCCTTGATTTAAGAGAATGTTACTCATTCAACAAATATTATTGTCATAAACCATGTGTCAGGCAACGTCCCTGAATTTGGGAATATAGAAATGGATAAGACAGACAGAAATCTCTGCCCTTGTGTGAGTATAATCTGCATGAAACTATCTTTGTCACATTTCCCTGGATCCTACTACCACACAAAGTTAAAGACAGATGTAAGTTTTCCACAAAGATAGTAGTCTAGTTCAGCATTGTCCAGTAGAAATAGAATTTGAACTACATATGTGATGTAAAATATTCTAGTAGCTACATTTTTAGAAGTAAAAAGAAACAGAAAAAATTAATTTCTAAAGTATTTAATCAAATTTACCTGACATATTATTTTAAAATATAATCAGTACCTTTAAATTATTAAATTAATTTTTGTACTACGTCTTCAAAATCCTGTGGTACGTCTCAGTACAAACTATACATATTCTGTGTACTCAACAACCGCATTTGGTTAGTAGCTTCCGCATCGAATAATGTGGTTCTAGTTATTTTTTAAATTAGCACATTTAATTAGCCAACAACTCTGTGCTGGTCATTTCAACAAATTAATAAAGCAAACTAAAGAGGAGTCAAATTTAAGCATTAGCCCTTCTTCCCCTACATTTAGGATATATCCTTAGGGTCCTTACTATAAATGTTATGTATTGCAATATTAATGTGAATTCCTACCTCCAGAAGCCTATCCTTAAAAACTTTATTCCTGGAAAGGTTTATACTGCCTTGAGATATTGACTATTTGTCCAGAACGTTCTAGAAGTCCAGAAGTCCAGAAAGTATCAAAATATTACATTTTAATTTTTATGATTTATGAAATAAACTTGATAAGCAAGTCCTAGAAAGGCCAGTGGGAAAGATTAAGAAACAAAACCTCTGTTACTCATCACACTTTTACAAAGTGTAAAATGGTAAAATCCCCATCAAACCAGCAGCAAAAACATTAGCAATAAAAAATGTTTAGTATTCTTATTATAAAACAAATTTCATTTTATACCGTTATTCCATATGATTAACACAATTTATATCTAACATGAATGATTATCTTCAGCATATCTTATATTATGGCCATAACCAGCTAAGCATATAGAAAGCATGGGTTCCAAATAATTTTGGTTTTTTATGTGCTTTAGTGAAAAAGAAAAGATTGTATCAAACAAGAAATAATGTGGAGTAAAAATGGAGTTTACTCTGTGTTAGGAACATGAAACCTGGTTTCTAGTTCTTGACAAGCCAACTGGATGACTGAGGTCATAATTGCCATCTAACCTCTTAAAACATTATGAATCTTACCCATAAAATTGGCAAGGGGAGAGACTGCTTTTTTGGACTAGAAAATTTCTCAAGCTGCTGAAACTTTTTCAGCAAATTTTTCAATGGCTTAAATTTAGATTATAGTAAATGTTGTTCTAGTTATTAACCATACTCATTGTGAGAAGAAAAAAATTCCATTAGAAAATAATTCAAACAAGAAAATGGGAAAAGTGTATTACATGATAAAATGAGGCAAAGTTTCTTTTACCCACGAGGAAATTGAGGGAGTATGATATTACTCTTCTATAAAGTGAGAAGGCCAAATGGTGAATCAGGACACCATGGTTCTAGTCATAATTCCATCTCTAACTTTTTAATCTTGTACAAATCTCAAAATCTGTAATTACAGCTTCTGTAAAATGTCATTAATTGGCTCTACATTGATAACTGTGAGAATCAGAAGACATAATATATTTAAAGACACTTTGAAAAGTTCCGCAAATCTAAGCTTTTAGCCTTTGCATAATACATCAGGAACTATCTCTAAGATGCTGTTCACAATTCATACTTTTAAGCTAACTGGTTCTGGAAAAGTTATTTTTTACTCATGGAAAAAACTGAATATAGAACATGTCACAGAATTATAAAACAAACATCCATGTACCATCCACCTAGAATTAAATGTAATGGTTTGATCAAAACATCAAGTTGTACACCTTAAATGTATACAATTACTTTACAATTATATCACAATAAAGCTGGAAAAAATATAAATGGTTTGTCACATTTACATCAGATTTTTTAAAGATATGAAACATTCCAATTACAGATATAATCTTCTTTAATGCTTTCTGACCCATTCCATACTAGCCCATAATTACTTTTGTGTATATTATTCCAGTCCATATTTTAATACTTCATAATAAAATGTATATTCATAAGTAATAAAATGTTGGTTTATTTTTTAAAGTAACATTCATTGTAAAATTCATATTTATTCATTCTTAAAATTAATTCACTTTTGCTTTTAACCAGATTGATACTTATATCTCTAGTTTAAGTGCTGAAAAGTAATCCATCTATGAATATATCACAATTTATTTATCCACTAAAAAGTGCTATTTAGCCAGAAAGTGTTTATTGGGTTATAAAATGAAATTATAGGAAAATGTTTGTATTTGAAAAGGATCTTGGAGATCATCTGGTGCAGGATTTCTTAAGCTGGCATTCATAGACCCCCTTCCATTAATGAGCTTTAAGTCTAAATAATTTGAGTGTCTATGAGATAAGCATTTTCTACAGAAAGGGCCAAAGCTTTGATCATGTTCTCAAAGAGATATATGTGCTACATACAGTATTACTTGCCTAATAGAGTTGAGAATCTGTGGTATAGTTCCTTTCTCACTTGACATCTATGAGGTCCAGAGAGGTTAAATAATTTACACAAAATCATTTAACTTTTGTTAAATAGTGATTTGAATTGAGCCTGTTCATAGACCCAGATCTATGTGTATTGCTTTTCTAGAATATTGCCAGGGTTTGGTGCTTGCTTGTCTGTTGATTTCTTATGCAATATATATGAGTTTAAGTTCTTTTCAACTTTTAGTCTATAAAATACAATTCTTTCTTTTTATTTCTATTTAATTATTATCCACTGCTGGTGAGATGATAAAATTGGTACCTTCTTGTATCACTGGAGGTATTGTAAATTGGCATCGTCTTTTGAGAAATACTTTGAGATGATGAATACCAACAAAATATACACAGACTTTTGGCTCAATTATTTTTATATTGAGAAAAAATCCTAAAACTAGACAAAACCACATGTAAAAAATGTTCGTCAAAGTATTATTTGTTAATAGGATAACAGATAAATCACAGTCTGTCTACTCCATTGAACACAATGTAGGCAATTAAAATTAAGGTTTTATTAAATGTTAAGCATAGTAGGAAATGCTTACATATAATATTAAGTGAAAAAGGGATACAAAATCAACTTATGATTACAACTTTATGAAAAGTCTGCACAGTAGAAAAAACTAAAAGTAAATACAACAAATGATAACTGGTCATTAATTTCTGTAATGTAGTTATGGTCATAATTTTTAAAAAGTAAACAAAAACAGTACCCAAACGCAATGAATTTTTAATAAGTACATTTCCCACAGATTCATCATCTTAAAAAAACATTCAGAGATAAAGACTTTCCTTTTGTATTACAATTTCATAAGCATTGAAATGCTGTCTTCAGAATTATGGTAAGATTACCAACTACAATTGGTTGATTGTATACACAAGTCAGATAGTCAGTTGACTCTATTTCCATGTACAAAGTTGGACACTAATTTCTTAATTGTCCTTAACAGAGCTGACTTCTGCATTTACCTGACATAAATCATCATTTTGTGATCATATGTTACATATGATGTCAGAAATGTATTTTTCCTAAAGCAGGGTTGAGTTTTTAATGTTTTTATGTTTAATTCATTATTTCAGTTCAAACATTTCCTTGGTGTAGGTTTGGCTTCAAGATTTTGTCCTATGTTCTTATCCTGATATTTCCATTGAGTAGAGGTATCAAATTAAAACAGGCATGTGTCATCTAAAATAATTTCCAGTTTCTATGCACACACACAACACACACACACACATATTTTTGTTTCTTTTCTTCTAGTTCTTAAACTAAAAGTAACACGTGTACATTCAAGCTTGCACGAGAGCTAGACCAGCAGGGGGCGAAATACAATAGGAATAAATTTGACAAGCCCTATAGATTTTCTCGCTTTATTGACTGAGCAATAACCAAAATCCAGCACGGCCACAGAGCAATTGGTACTCCAATTTAAAATGATGTAGTCTACGTATGTCTGACAGCGATTGAGTTGTAGAGACAAATGCGGGCCTATTTTAGCGCTCCAAGTTAATTTGTCTAGAGCATTGCAGAGGCGGGATAAACCATGATGAACTGCTTTTGTCCTTATCTTCCCCATTCATGTAATTCCTCCACTCAAAGGGGTTGCCACTTCTCGGTGGCTGAAGGGGACGTTTTTCATCCTTGCTTCTCTGCGTAGCTGTTGAGCTTTACTGTTTTGAAAATATTTTAAATTATTCAGATTACTGGTGCAGGTTTGGCAAATGTGAGCTGAAAGAGCACCCGGGCAGGGGTCATGATTTGCAGGGTAGGACACCCGGCTCATCCCTGACGATAATAATAATCCTTGTAGCCTTGTAGTCTCATCTTTAGTGGTAGGTGTTTTAACAATTCATGATAAAGCCGGGGTGAAGCTTATGAAAACGTAAATGACCAACTGCTCAAGACTGATGATTTAAAAAAGAATCTATTATAACCTCTGGTAGAGAAATGCAGAAGCTGATTTGATTTCTTTAGTTTCATTGGATATTCTCCCACAGCATCTATAAAAAGCGACCACCGTCTCCATCCGTTAGCAAATCTCCAATTTCTGTTGTTGGTCTCGCAGACGATTTGTCAGTTCGGTGGCTGCATTCCCCCTTGCTTCCCAACTTAAGTTTCATTTATAACAATCTCTTCTTTATTTGTTAAATATCAGCTTCCTCTTCCGTCATATTAAATTAAAAAGAGGAAGAGACTTAGTGAAAAAAAAAAAGTCGTTTTTCGGGCTTGAAAAGGGCAAGCTAATCAGTGCTCTACAGTAGGTTTTTAAATATATGGTTCTGTATTTCAAAACCTTTGCAATTTTATTTGGAGAGCAAGAGACTTAACTCGGCCCCGAGCTGAAGGTTAACATCAACAGGCTAAGAAACACCTGTCCCTCGTCCGGAGCGCGGCCCCGGCGGCAGTTGAGTGCGGAAGGACGTCTTTGCCCCCACCACAGCGCTGTGACTAGCAAGGAAGTAAAGGAAAGGGCAACTTGCCCTTACTCAAAATGGCGGCAGGGGCTCTGCGCGATGGCGCCTGCGCAGAGTAGGCGTTCTGTGACACTAATTCCCTTAGAGTGTCCTCCCTCGCACACCCCAGCACCCACCAGCTCCTGGCCCGACCTAGCAGCCTGCGCCCGGAAGTGACGTATGGGCGGCAGCGGTTCCCCCGCTGCATGATGGGAGAGTGTGTGGAGTGGGCGGGGGGTCTCCGCGGAGGAGGAGGTGGAGGTGGCGGCGACGGCGGAAGAGGGCGGAGGGTAATAGCATGGGGGTTCCGCGGCAGCGCTGAAACTCCGGGTGGGCATCCATGGCGCTGCCTCGCTGACAGGGCTGTGTGTAGCTCCCCTTCCGCTCTCACCAGCTCCGCGTCGGAATAGCCGGTCCTTCCCCGGGGAGCCAGTTTCTCCCCGGCCCCCTGAGCCATGCCCATCGCGGCCGCCCCAGACGAGCCAGGTAAGCGCCACCGCTCCTCTTCCCAAGCCACGCTTGGGAGAAGAGGGTGAGGGGACCCAGCCCACCTGCCAGACCCTCGCCGTGGCCTGGGGCACCTGTCTGCCGCGGAGCCCGAGGCTGTGGGGAGGTGCCGGCTCTGCGGGCCTGCGGGCTCCGGGCTTGGGCTCTGCCCTCTTCCGTGGCGGGTGCGGGGAAGCCGGCGGCGGCGCCCGAAGCGCACAGCTTCCTCCTTGCCGCCCCAGACACCTGCCGGGGAAGTATGCGCTGTTTTCACCTCCCCGGCCGCTGCCGGCTCGCCTTGCCCCTCCGCTTTCACCTGCCCACAGCTCTGCGCGGGCCGCTCCCTCCCAGGAGCTGTTGAGAACTTTGGGGCTTTGCTGGTGCTCCCCCTTTTTCCCTCCTCCTCCCCCCTCGTGACAGGTGTAAACACTGCCTGCTTCGCCCAGGTTGGAGGCCGGCCGCGACCGGAGTGTGCTGCTTCCAGTGGTCTCCGAAGCAAGCGGATTTTGAATACTCCAACGGGCGAAGGAGACGACCCCAAAGCTCACGCATCCCTTCCTGAGAGGACCTTTTCTGCTCCCTTCTTGCACTCCTCAAGAAACAGTCTGTCTCCTCTCCAGATTGCGTTCGGAAAGTTGGACCCTGATTCTTTAGGCGCCCAGTTTGGCAGGTGCTAATATCTTGCTTAGGCTGGGGACAGAGTGTAAGGTGGTCGGGCCCTTTTTCCCTTAGGAAAGTACTGAGCATGGCTAGATTTTTCTCTGGCTGGTTAATTCAAGTTACAGCTTAGTTTCCCACTGAATCTCCTGTGGGGGCCAGGGAAGGATTAACTCCTAATCATATATGTAAATATTTTTTACTGGGGATAAGTGAGGCAAAAGCAATGGTTCCGTTTCAGAGTTCTCGTTTTAGGAGAAGAAAAGTAGAACTTTGCTTTTGAACTTTAATCTTCCCTTTTACTGACTACGTTCACGTACTTCCGATGGGGGGGGGGCGGTGCTTGTTGGAGGGTGGAAAGGAGAGACAGTTTAATCCTTGATGTTACATTTAATTATTGCTTCCAGTTAAACTCTTAAACACAGATGTTTGCTAAACTTTAGGTGAAACAAATGTTTCAACACTCTTGTGTTGATAAAAATTTGTATAGTTTATATTTTATGCCCTTTGCCGGCTTACATGTTCGTTCTTCTAGTTATTTTTAACTCTTCGCAGAAGTAATATGTATGTTTAAACACTGTACCTATGGTCGTCGTCTGAATTTTTTCCATGAAGATATTTCACATGGATTAAAAGACAGATTCTGTGTAAAACATCTAGCTCAGTAAATGGCACCTAGTCAATGCCTCATTACCTCTAATTTCTCCATTTATGTTTCAGTTAGATAATTTATCTTCAAAGCATAGATATTTTTAAATCTTAAATAGTCTCTTGAAAGAAATTGAGTAGATTTCACATTATACATAGAGCATTCGTTTTGATGTTTTCTATTTTTTTGACCTAGAGACTTATAAAAATAATTCCACATCAAAACAAAGATGATGTGTCCTTAAGTGCATTGATACATTTTGCAGACCCCAATGGCCTTTATGAAAATCATGTGCCTAAGAGAATGCTATTATAAAATACCATTTTAAATATTAATGTACAGTTAAAAACTAATTCAGAATAGTGAAATTTGAGTATCAAAAATATTTTATTTTGTATTAAATCTCAAGTGCCTCCTGTAACAATCTGACAAGTCTTTGTATAGCATTATATTGATAGATTTATCCCCTCTCTTTTAACCTTATTCCCCCAGATTTGTAAGTTATAAATTATTTAAATCAAATGTTTATATTCTAATTTAATGTTACCTACAGTTTGAAAGTTAAAAATACTTTTTCCCCCCTCTATGCCTAACACTTTCAATTCCTCTTTAAGTAGACTAATGGACCTTTCCTGCCTAAACTTCATAACTATTTCCAGTTTTCATGCAATTTTGAAAGTATCTGGCCTTATATTGATTATATATCATTTTGGTAGTTAATCTTTTTTTAATCCATATATATGCACATGCTGAATATACACACACATATACATAGTCACAGGTCCTTTTGCAACTTTATATAATTACTAGCACTGATACACATTACTTGGTATGAGTAAGGTACTTCTCTAAGTAGTTTATATACAATATGTTAACTCATTTAATCCACACAACAACTCTGTAAGCTCATAGGTGGCATTATCCCCATTTAGAGAGGAAACTGAGGCACAGAGGTGTTAAATAAGTTGTCTAAAGTCATATATGATACCATTTATATGGTTTTAATGTATGCAAAAATATGCAGTATATTCGGGGAATCAGGGACTATGTAGCAAAAGTATAAAAACATGCGTGGGAATGATAAATGGCAAATTAGAATAAAAGTTACCTCTGGAGAACTAGAGAGGAATAAAGGATCTAGGAAGGGCCCCTGGGTTTCCAACCGTAACCTTACTGTCTTTAAATCAGAAGCTGATTTGGTAAAAGACTAAGATTCAGCACAGTTAGGTGGTGGACACTTGGTCATTTATTACATTTTCTCCCCCTAAATTTTGTTGTCTTCTTGAAATCATAATAAAAAGTTGAGGTTTTTCATTTAAAAAGCCATATAAAGTATCACTCTGTTTTTCAGCATAGTATATTTTAAGAGAGGACTGGGAAGGAGTTGGTATTATTTTGTGTTGACTTCTTTTAAAAGTATTTGAATTAAGAAATGTTGCCCTCTCCAGGTTCCTCTGTAGTAACTTTCCTTGCCTGGGTGCTCCTCTAATTGCTGCCAGCGCTCTCTACAGCACTGTATCACACTCCTGGTTTCTATATGTGGCCTAGGGTAGGGGTTCATAGGTTTGGATTAGACCGATTCCCTGGGAAAGGAAAAAGGTCTGAAACTATATAGTAGCAGGGAGGTGGGAATCATTGCTCATTAGTTTGGGAGGAGTGAAAAGAGAAGGAAAATAGGAGATTTAAGACTCTGTCCTATCATTTCTCACTCACCACCACCCCATTCTGAATAACTTAAGTAAACCTTGCAGAGATAAATTGCTAATAACCAAAAGGTCATCCGTATGTTCAAAGCTTAATTTGCAAGCACTATTTTGGTGAATAGTTACCAGAGGAAAACCAAGTAGTAAATTAGAGTAAATTCACATAGGTTCTATTTATATAAATATTTACAACATACCACAAGCCATTTCTGCTAAATGTCTACTAATACCATGGTATTCTCTTCTTGTCATTCATACAGCAAGTACTTACTGAGCACTTGCTGCATGTCAGGCCTTGTTTTACTTGGGGATACTGAAATAAACACTCAAGGAAAAAAATTAACCCTCATAACACTTAAGTTTCTTATATTTGTTCATGCACACATGCATGTCTGTATTATGTGGGTAGACAAAATATAGATAGCAGACGATGTTAAGTATTACGGAGAAAAATAGAGTCATTTTGGGGAGATCGGCGAGTACAAACTTTTTGACAGAGTCAGGGTGGGAGATTGGTGGGACTTGCAGTTTTATGTAGGACTGGATCAGAAAAACCGTAAGACCTGAAGAAGGTGAAGAGAATAAGGGGGAAAGTGGTAGAAGTATGCCGGTAATATTCAAGGTATTGTGAGCAAAAGAGTAGTAGGTGTGATCAGGAAATTAGAGGGTAAGAGGGCAGTGTTGTAGGGGCTTTGTAGACATTCCAGTGACTTAGGCTTTTTACTGTGTGAGACGAGAAGCCTTTGCAGGGTTTTTGAGTAGATATATGACAGTCGTTTTAAAAGGATCTGTTTGGCAAGAGTGGAAGTGGGAAGATTCCATTAGGAGGTGGTTATAGTGGTGCAGCTAAGATGATAGTGGCTTGAACGAAGATGGTGGTGGCAATAGAGGTGATGAGAAGTGGTAGGACAGTTTCTTGGACTGGAACCTTTAATAATTTACCCATTGCTAAACTCAGAAAACTTACACAGAGGTTCTGCCTTCTGAAAGTTCAAGCTGTCATCATACTGCCTCATTCCCTTTGTATATCCTACATTCTAACCGAACTCTATTATGTGACTTCTTGCTCCTCGACAGTTGCCACATGCTTTATCTTTAGCGCCTGCTGTTTCCTCTCTCAATTAAAATCCTTTCCATTTCAAATTCTTTCCTTTATGAAGCTTTTTTTCCTCATTTCACCATTTTTCCTCTTCTCAATCAATTTTTCTTAGAATTTTTCGTACAATCCTTATAAATACATTTTAGTTCCTATGTTTTATATTCTACCTCTCATTATTTTTACTGTTTTCTTGTATTGTCCCCACTGATTGTTAGTTTTTTAAAGGTTGTGACTCCTTTTACTCTTCTATTCCTTATAGAACCTGGCAGTTTTGTATGCAGTAGATGCTGAATCAAATAGTGGATGTACATATTTTTTTAATTTTTAAAAATAGTCTTTTAGTACAGAGGAATACAGCAGCATTTTAGAAACTAGAAAAGAAAAAAAATCATAATTCCACTACCCAGAGATCCCCACTGTTAACAGTTTAGTACATATCTTTTCACACATATATATTTATATATGTGCACTTTTTACCAGAAGGAAATCATATTGTACAGACTGCTTTGTAGTTTTGTTTTGTTTTTGTTTTTGTTTTTAGTCAGCTAGACTTCTCTTGCCATCACAGGAAATTTTCATCTAAACTAATATTCAAGACCATATTCAAATTCTTACCCAGTTGATCCAAAAATGTTACTTTACAGCTGATTTGCCAAAATTAGCATCCACTCCATATGATATTTTTATGGTTATTAAGATTATAAAAGGATACTGTACTTATTATGGAAAATTTGAAAAATGTAAAGAAAACTAGCATACCTTTTGATGGCAGTGGCTTATCTGTGTTAATGCTTGGCACCGAGTAGTACTCAATTAAGAGGAATAATAGAAGACATATATCACTAGTCATCACACTACAAGAGATAACTGTTAACATTTTGGTTTTCCTTTAGTTGTTTTTTTTTTCCTCCTTGTGGATATATGTTATTCATATATGTGTGTGTGTGTACATACAATGTATATGTAGGAGTCATTGCATAGATTTTCTTTTACTATTAAATTGTGAGCAGCCTCATGTTGTTAAATATTCTTTAAAGCATGATTGTTAATGTCTGTGTAGAATGCCATCCAGTGAGTTTCAAATTTTCTCTGATTTCCTACAAATTTTTTGCATTTTTCCAGTTTTTACTATCATAGAAAAACATCTCTATGAACACATTTGGGTGTAAATCTTTGACTTTGTCCTTGGTTATTTCCATAGAACTGAGCCTTAGACGTGGAGTTACTAAATCAACAGGCAAGGCGCTTGCCTTCCAAGAGATTCTAATAACATTGCTATCAACAGTGGTTCAGAGTAGTCATCCTTCTGTAATCTCAGGTGATCAGTAATTGTGTGGCTTTTTTTTTTCCCCAAGAGAACAAATCCATTTTATTTATTTACTTTTCAATTAAGTTTAAGTCCTTGAAGGGTGCAGCATTACACAGATTCTTGTGTCCAATGACCTTAGCAGGAAGTTTGCTTCGGAATTTAGCAGAGCCATGCCACCGTTTCCATGAGCACGAGTTACCGTTCCCCAGGTGACTCTAGTGTTGTTTGGTTTGCCACCAGGAGTCACTGTGGTGTTCTTTGCTTTGTACGCATAGCACATCTTTTGCCTAGATAGAATTCAGTTTCATCTTGAGCATAAACACCTTCAGTTTTTAAGAAGAGCTCTGTTACCTCTGGTTCTGGAGACCCTGTTTATAGCCAGCAAAAATGGCCTTGGGCCACAGCCTTCCAGATGTATTTGTCGTCCTGTTCCCAGCAGGTCTCCACAGGCTCCAAGATGGCAAGGAAAAAGTAAATATGCACTTTTTAAATTGTTTGCCTGAGTTTTTATTTTGGATTTAGGCTTTTCAGCAGTATGGAATGTTTCTATCATTTAGGTGAGATCGGGCACATTCAGGGTGGAATGACCATAGACTGTTGGCGTCATTTAATATTTTTTGAAAGGTTTAAACATGATACATGTCTTTGTTTAATGTGAGGTTAAAATTGCTTAATACCATGCTCTTTTAAAAATAACTCTGACTGTTAGCAGGCTATTTAAGTACAAGAAATAGAATATTATTTTTTAGAATTATGTTGTCTAGTACAATAACCACTAGCTACACATGGCTCTTGAAATAAAGTTAATCCAAAGAAAGATGTGTTTTAAGTATAAAATACATACCAGTTTTTTAAAACTAATGTAAAATATGTAATATTTTTACACTGATTACATATTAAAATAATATTTTTGATATTTGGGTTAAGTAAAATATATTATAATTAAATTAATCTGTTTCTTTTTTAATTGACTACTGGGAAATTTAAAATTGTATGAGACTTGTATTGTAAAGTGGGCCGTGCTCCTCTGGAGCATGACACTGACTTATTTTATAATCTTATTTATATAAGATTAACTTCACTATTCTAGAAAGTAGCTTTTTAAAAAATCCCTTCTACATTTAAGCCTGTCAGTATGTTTTCCACACTATACACAGTTTGCATAGTCATTTTTCAAATTAGAAGTGTTTGATTACAAACTATAAGTTACTACAGTTCTTATGCTCTAAAAGAAATATATATATATATATATATATATATATGGAGACTTGGGGAAGATGTTAGGAAACTTACCAGAGGAATTGATCCCTCATCTAGGAATGGAAGGGTATGTGGGAATGTTTTAGGCAGTGGGAATGTAGGTGCCAAGTCCCTCTGGCATAAAAGAATGTTACTGTCTTTGCCTTTGAAAAACTGAAAGGTCTAGCTTAGAGATTTGAAAACAATGAGGGTAGGGAGGAAGAGTGTGGCTAAAGAGATGGAATTGGGCTTAATATACTTGGTTAAAGATTTTTTTTTAGATATCACAAACATTCGACATGATCAGATTGACTTTTAAAAAGATACCTGGGTTGGATATGAATAAATAATAGTCCGTTAGACTAGATGATAAGCGCTGCTTAGACCAGAATGGTGTCAAAGGTAGTGGAAAGAGATATTTCAGAATTACGGGATTTATGAGATAAAATGTCATTCTTCAGAGATAGTGGAGGGTGGAGAGTGCTTAAATTTCTGGCTTTGTAGCTGGAGGGCCAGATTACAGGAAGATGAGCTTGAGCTCTTACTGTTAAACTCAGGATGAGCTCTTAAGGAATTCAAGTGGAGAGAACTAGTAGAGATTTGGCTTGGCTGGGCTGAAGCCCAAGCATGAGGGTTGGGCTGTAGGAATCAGTCTGGGAGTCCTAGAATGTGGCAGTTAAAGCTTTAGGTGGGTAAGACTTGTAAGAAGAGAGCCTGGATGAAACCTGGAAGAAGTTATACGGCTAATTTGGGTGTCTTTAACACTTAACGAGAAAATTTGTAAAACACGTACCTCAAACCAAAAATCAGTATCTTGATTACGGGGGGAATACTAGATTCCTAAGATCACGTTAGATTAGTATTGGAACCATTAGCAATCAGTAAGGAAAAATGGAGATAAAGAATTGGAAAGAAAAAAGTCAGGGTACCCCAATTTGCTTATAATGTGACGGTATAGTATACAAGTACCAAGAGCCTTCAGTTTTATGAAACGGTACTCACTAGTTAGAAAATAGAAGTGGAAAGACCTTATTTTACATGAGCAGGCAAAAAAAAAAAAAAAAAGTGTAATACCTAACAATAAATTTAACAACAAATGTAAGAACCTTACATTGCTAACAGATTCAATTTTTATCTTAAAATTAACAGTTCTGGTAATAGAGGAGACCATTCTAAGTCACATCTTATTCTTAAAATGTTAACTTTAAATACTTTTCCAAGCAAGATGTCTAGGAGAAGGATCTTTAATATTTGCATGTCTTAATGAGACCAAAGTTTTTCGTATGGATGAAATGAATGTTTCTGCCTCACCCACCCTCCCTATTAGGTATTTTTGTTGCTTTAGTCTTAGTCATTGCTTATGTTTTGTTGTATTTTGTTTTGTTTTTGCTGTAATTTATCATCTCCCATCTTATTTATTGGGTGGATGCAGAAATATTGACATGAAATATTTGCCAATAAAATACTTCTGCTGCAGTAACATTTCAAGTGCGAAGCATTGACTTATTTTCTTAGGGCTTTTGTTTTTAGTACCTATTTATAAAAAGTAATGAATCTGTGGGTAAGAGATTACTTAACTCTTTTTACACAGAATATTTGTAATAGCATCTTTTTTCCTAAAGAAAACAATTTGTACCAAGAGTTACAGGTATCAAATTCAAATTTTCTCTTACCTGAAGCCCAAACAGAATGTTTTGAATATCCACTCCTTTTTACTTGTAGTTAAGTCACCATTTCTTCTCCTTCCTTTACATATTCCAGACAGTTTCCCTTACATCATAATGAGCCAGCAATTGATAGCTTTGTCTAATTAGGTTTCAGAAGTTTACTTGAAGCACATTTTAGGTGTCAACACCTAAATAAAACGTGCAGATTTTAATCAGATTACCAGTGACCTTGGTTTCTGAAAGTGGAGGAAGGTTTCTGTTGTTACTCACACTCATTTCTTAATGTTCAACTACAAGTGAAACAGTGATTAATTTTTTAAGTGTGTTTTATTTTTTCTAAGAATTGAATAACATTTAAATCATATACATAATTATATCTTTCAAGGATTATTGCAGTAATTTAAATTTGATCCTTTATGGAAATTTTCCAAGTTTCATTTTTAAGAAAAGTATTGAAGATGTAATGAACTTTTTGTATTTAAAATCTTAAAAGTGTTGAATTTCTAAGTGATAGTCTCAGGTAAGTGTGTATGACAGAACTTTAAGAAATTTGTACAAATAATTGTAAGGGAAAACTTTTTAAAAGAAAGAGTACTGATTTGTTGATTTACCTTTCTCAGTGAGTTCAGCAGTGAAGTTTAGAGACATTATGTCATCTCCAGAATTATAAAGTCCAGTAATATGCTTATCTTCTTTCTGGAAGTTTAACACAGTTGTTCTCAGCCTTCACTAAACATCAGAATCATCTTTGAAGCTTTTTTTAAATGCAGATATTAAGATCCATATTTAAAATGCATCTATTCAGTTTTTTAAAACTTAGTACAAGGTTAAGATTGAGAAGCAGTGGTTTATTATGGTCTACTGGGGAGACAAACATGGAAACAAATTTGATTCACTTTTTTAAGCATAGTGAAAGAGGTGGATATAAAGAAGAATGCTTAATTCAGACAGGCAGCCTGACATAATGAAAAGAACCTAGGCTTTAATGTTAAAGCCCTACTTTCCCTGCTTACTCTTTGTGGGACCCTGAACAGATTATTTGACCTCACTGAACCTGTTCCTTCATCTGTAAAATGGATGGTTGGGATTAAATTGGATAATGTATGAATAAGCACCTTGCACAATACCTATCACATAGTGACTTGATCAATATTGGTGTTCTAACTTCACAGAAAACTTCATGCCTATTCCTAAGTAGGGTTTTGAAGGCTTCCTGTATGGGTTCTCCAGGCAGATCAGAATAGGAAATTAGAAAAATTGTCATACATGACAATTTGGAGGTAACATGGTGTCAGAGGAGGAACTAGGGGGTACTTTTGTCTGGCTGGAGCAGAGAGGGAGTATCTTAGCCAAATGGCTGAGATGAGTTTCAAGTGGATTACAGTAATCTTGGCCAAAAATAAGGTATTAGTCGTTGGATGTTAAAATAAATATAGTCAAGAGATGTTAAGGATTTAATTTATAGTTGATTCAAGTTGGAGGAGGGGACAGGATAAGGGGAACAATCAAGGGTAACAGATTTCTAGACTTAAAATTCAGAATATTGTGTAGAAACAAGTGGTTTCCATTTGTTTTTTGAGTAGAGGTTAACTTCAGTTTGGGAGATGTCTTTGGGACATTCAGGTAAAAATATTCAAAAAGGCATTTGGGTGGGCAGATCTGGAGTTTGGGCAGCCCACAGATAGAGGTTTGGGCATTACCTGCATATAAATACAAAAACTGGATGACATCTTTCAGGAATAAGAATATAGGGAGGTCAAGGCCTGGGGAACAGGCACATTTATGAGCAGGCAGAAGAAATAGATCCGTTTAAGGAGGAGAAATGATTTAATAGGTAGGAGGAGAATTAAGAGGGAACGCCTCTTAGAAATGCTTTTTTCACTTAAAAATGTATTTTAGACACCTTTACCTATTAGTTATATAACTTTACCTTTTTTTTTAATGACTGCACTTTTTATTTACCCTGTTCCTTATTAATAGATATTTAAGTTGTTTTCAATTGCTTTTTAAAAAATAGACAATACAGGAATTAATAATTTTGTGGAAATAGCTTTTCATGCTTGTGTGAATCCATCTGTAAGATATATTCTTAGAGATGAAATTGCTAAGTTAAAGGAATGTGCATTAACATTTTGATATATTACTAAATTGCCTGGAGTAGTTTAACTATATATTTCCACCAGTAGTATCTTTATTTTTATCTTTGAAGTGGCTTGCGTCCTAGATTGAGGGTAGTAGAATTTGAAAAATAAATATTAATTTTTATTTATTATTTTTATACAGAATTCTATAAAGAGGAACACTTTTATCAAATTACTTGTTTCATTCATATAATATAATTTAAGAATGCACTTTTTTTCTTTGTAAACATCAGGTCAGGGTGGAGTTCTTTGTTCTAAAAGAAGCTCTGTTTCCTCCTCTTATGTGCCAGAAGCAGTAATTGGCCTTAGAGAAAGTGGAGTAGAGGAAAGAGAATGACAGCATTATTGTGAGATGGATTAAACCTAAAACAAAATTGATGCATACAAACAGTTCTTGTCATTGTCATAGACATTCTGATGTGACCAATACAATTTCTGTGCTAAGAGTTTTTACATAAATATTCTGCTTTTTTCTTTCTTGTAGCAAACTTTAAGCAATGTCTATTCTTGCAAAACTGATCATTGGAGAGTTGATGGCTTAAAAAATACCCAAAGTAGAAATACTGCAGAAGTTTAAGTTACACTGCTTTAATAATTAAAGGGTAAAATATATGGACAAATGTCACAGCTTTTTTGTTTTGTTTTAATTACTTACCTGACATTGTTTGTAATACCTGTATGGAAGGAACCATTACCTTTCCTTAACCTCAGTGATACTAATAGTATTTGTGGGTAAATTAACTGTTAGTTTTGTCATTCTCTCTAAGTTCATCAGAGTGCCTTTCGTCGGGCTCTTATTTATTTATTTATTTATTTATTTATTTATTTATTTTACTTTGGGTTGTGACCTATTTTTGGCTTGTAAAGTCAATTTAGGAGGTTACAACCAACTTTTAAGATAAAATGAAATAGAACTAAAAATATCAAGAGCACATAGAGAGTAAAAGTAAAAGTGGTAAAACATTTTCTTTTAAATTCATGTGTGTATATGTTGGGTAATCATGGGGGTAAAGTTTGAAAAATTCTGTTTATGGGACAGGCTAATTCTCAAATAATTTCTAACAAAAGGTATAATGTTGCATTGCAAGTAATAAATATTACCTGTTTTCTTTTTACCCTTTAGCCCTTCTACTCTCAGGAGAAGGTAAAACTTTAAACCAAGCAATAACACCATTAAAAGGTCACCCAGCTAGAAATCTGTTTGCCGTGGGAATTCCTTTCATAGTTTTCATGAAGTTATTGGTACAGATAGACCCACTTGTGGCATTACCTGTATATAGTAATCATGAGCACTATTTTGAAATGTGTTTATATTTGATTTTTCAACTATATAAAGCTTTTTTTTAAATGATAATTTGCCCCAAGAAGGCTATTATATGTCATTATATGTGGCTAATTTATTACTATTTTTAAGCTTAGTTCAGTTCTGGTTTCCTTCTGTTGCCTCACATGTCTAGGTCATTTTTTTTTCTCTCATTTGGTGGGTGGTCAAGAAACAAAACTAATTGGCAAAGACACACTAGTTTATGAGATAAATATGCTGTTACATAGGTTCTATTTCAAGGCCAAATTGGTAAGTTTTAGATTACCTAAGACATTGTCTGCTTCCTTCCTCATTAGCCCAGATAATTGAATTCTAACTGCATTTGGTTTTAGTTTTATAACTTTCAGTAGATGTTTTCTTTTCTAAAAGGTGAGCTGCTCTCACAGTAGGCGTTTATGATATAGAGAGTAGCACTGTCAGAGGAAGAGCAGGCTGCCAAGGAAGGGCCTGCCAAGGTGTACGTATTTTAGTTGCACACTAGAGTGGTGTTTTTAGTTATGAACGTCCATAAAGTAGGTTTTCCTGTTTTGTTTTGTTTTCTTTCCCAAAACTCCCTGGAATCTTGAGGTTTATTTTAATTCATCAGTCTTGACCAGAATGCTAATTTAAAACTTTATAGCAGTAAATTTCCTTCAGAACATATCAGCTATTCATTCATGTTGGCTGATTGCAAAATCTGTGGGAAATTTTACATGAAGTACTAAAGGAAGTTGCTGGAAGCATAGAAGAAGAGCAAGGAAAATTAGATGGAGTATCCAGAGTAGCATCACACTCTGGTGACACCAGGTGACACCTCCACTTATGCTAAGAAACTACCTCACACCAAAGCAGATATTCATTCACGTTACCTGATCTGCGAGAAATAGATGAACAAATTTTTGTCCTTTAGCTGTTGTTTTTTGTAGTTTTTTTTCCTGGCTTGCATGTGAATACTGCCCCTCTCAATATATTCTTTCTTCAGACACATTGCAACAAATGATTGGACTTGCTCTGTGTCACATTTCAGGCCAACCTCCATCAGATTGAATTTAAATATTTTCCAATTTATTTGGTGGAGCACTGAGAGACCAGAGCTGGGGTTGTAGAAATACAGAGTGTGTGTTGGGGGGCGGGGGAGGGGGCACAGTGGGGGATGGAAGAGGAGCAGGGAGTTCAAGAGTAACTGGTGGAATAAATGCCCCAGCAAGAACAATACAGTAACGTATTCAGTTCCTACTATGAGCCAGGCCCTGAGGATGCGAGTTCAACAACCGAGGCCTATGTCTGCACAGCATTTGCAGTCTTTTGAGCTCAAGTAAAGTAAGTCTTACAAGAGCAGTTTCAGTGGAGTGGTTCAGTAGAAGCCAGATTGTACTAGGTTGAAGAGTAAGTGGGAGGTTAGGAACAGAGATAGTGAGCAGACAGGGCCCTTCAAGAGGTTGGTGGTGAGGAGGAGGAGAACTAGAAGGGCACGAAAGAAAGAGGTTTGTTTTGTTTAGACCTGATTTGTGTGAGGATGGTTGAGTCTTGAACATTTATAGGCTGATGAGAAAGCATCAGTAGTAATGGAGAAATTCAAAGAGCCCCCTGAGCAAGCAATTGAGAAAATAAACTGAATGTCCAGGGGTGATCTCTAGACAATATTCTGGATGTAAGCAAGATTTTAGTGAAGGGGCATGACATTGAAGTAGTTCCTGCTTTTAGATTGTAAAATTTTGGGAATGTTAGGGTGGAAATTAGAGTGGCAGTTCATTGAGTAGAGAGTACTAGGAGGGAAAACCTGTTTTCCAAGGGCTAATGCATCCACCCTCATTGCTGCCTCTGTTCTGTTGCCTTTGTTATCAGCAGTTACCCAGTGTGATTTATTCGATTTCAGTTAGAAGTGCCTTTGAGAAAAATAGCTAGTAAACTCTCAAACATGGTCAGTTGATATGACGGCTTAAGGTAAAACAATTTCTAATGTTTTTATCTTGTTTGATTTTTACTGTGAAACTATGAAAACATAAGTAAAATGGCTTATGGATTTGCATAGAAGGCTAAAATATACAAGAAAAGAAAAACTCTTTAGGAATTTTTTAAAACTAGCTCCTATAAAATAACTCATTGCTGTTGAGCAGCATTCATTGAAGAGTGAATATGTGTCGCTGTGTGTGTTGTCATTTACATTATGTACATGATATTTGTACTTCTGTGAATGATCCTTATTGACATCAAAACCAGGAAGACAAAAACTTTGGTTGTCTCTTGGCATTCTGGCCTTTTGAGGCTGATTAGTGAAGGTATAAAGAAATTTTGCTGCTTATTTTCTTTGTTTACCACATTTTTACTATTATATACATTAATACTGAAACAAGAGATTCACTTCTTGGCATTTTTGTTGTTTATACTTTCTTCATCTTAGCTGGTAAGTGCCTTTTTTTTCTCCTTCAGGTTATTGGGAGATTTAAAAAACTTTTTCTAAACAACTCAGTAATCTTTTAGGGAAGACCAGTTCTAACATTTACTGTCAATCATATCAGGAGTTAATGCAGTAAGGTATTTTTCAGATACTTTATTAGCTTATGACTGATTTACCACTTAACTAGTTATATCACTATGAGGGATTATTTAACCTCTTTAAGCTTTTATTTCTTCACCTGTAAAATGATGATAGTAAGTCCTACCTCATAGCATAGTGTGAGGATTAGTCCTCCTAATGAGGTAATTAATGAGTGCTTTTCATAAGGTAGCCACATGTAGTAAGCGCTGAATACATATTAACTTGATATTGGTGTAAGCAGAGAACAAAAGCACATGTCATATACTATTTTTGAACAGATGTTTTAGATAATACTGTATATTATTATGCAGTTGAGGACATAATGATATACTGATACAGTTGGTATCTCTGTTGTCTTGGGTTTTTGTTTTTGAATTGACAAGCTCAAAGGAATTATGAGATCTCTTAAAAATATTTAGCTTTGGGATTGTGGAAGTTTTTTTAAGTAGCCTAAAAATTTGCAGCCTGTGTTGAAGTAGGGGCAGTAGGGTAGTCCTGATAACAAACAACAACAAATCCTTTCTCAGTTCTTTACTAAAAAGCATCTATTTTTAGGGCTTCTCCCTGTTTTGTCTGCCACCATTGAGCTAATATGCTGAGGATAAAGCACTTAAAAAGAGAAAATAAAAAAGATCATTTTTGTCGATATAAATTTTAGAGGCATGGAAACTTTTTCTACATTATGGCTTAGTCATCTCTAGATGTATTGAAAACCAAAAAGTTAAGTAAAATCTTCATATGGCTCAGAAGAAGGACTCTTGTTTCTTTTTGACAAAAATTACCTTTTTAAAAATTTATTTGTTTTTATTGAATTTATTGGGATGATGTTGGTTAATAAAATTATGTAGGTTTCAGGTGTACAATTCTATAATACAAAATGACTCTTAAGCAAGAATTAGGCTGGACAGATTCATTGACAGTATGTTTCGATAGTATCTTAAAACTCCCATGAGGATATCACAGTAAAAATTTTAGTAATATGAACTAATGCAGTAGCAGGGAACATTCGTAATGCAAATCGATGTTGTTAATTGCTTGTGTAGCATTTTCACTAGTTTTTCTAAAGAAAATACAGATTTTTTTTTTCTTCACTCACCAAATGATTTAACAGATGACTAATTATAAACCTCAAGCACATTGTGGTAGAAAGGTCGTGATTTTTTTTTTTGTGATCCATTAAATAAACCTTGCTATTATTATAGCCTGTACTATTTATATCAATAGCATAAGTTCAGATACAGTTATTTGCCTTTTCCTTTTTCTTACCATCACGCTTCCTGCTTGGGTTCTCCACACCCACGCACTCCCCATCCCAGTCCCTATAAAAATAAGTTTGAAGTGAAGGGTCCTTGGTAAAGCTTGGTTGTATAATCCAGGTGCTCATATCTGGCCTTGAAAGTTGATATGGATGCTGAAAGTACATATGGATGCTGTTGGTGCCCTGTAAAAAAAAAAAAGCAGGGGAGGGGACTCTGTGGTGAGTTTTTAGCTTGTCTGGAAGGAACTCTTTATTTAATGTTTGATTCTGGAAGATTACTGAAGGGCCTTTCTGTGCCTTAGAGAAATATGTAGAATCCTTTCCATCCCAAACAGGCACCTCCTTAGAAGTCTTAATTCTTGTGGTCTTTACTTTATCTGGATAATACATACAGTCACTTTACTTCAAGGTACTGGTGACAACTTCTGTATTGCATATTCCACGTCAAAACTTCCATCTTTTAACCAACTGGTCCCTGGAGTTGGTTCAGGTGTTGTCTCAGTCCTTTAACCTTAGGTGTTTCCTATTTTCTAGGGTTTGGTTATAGAAATTAGTAATAAAGTCAATTTCATGTATCTTTAGTATAGTTAGTAGTATTTTTCTTAAATGACTTCTTCTTTCAGTGACCTTTTAAAGTATTTGCAGAGTTATGTGAATGTTTGTGCCAGCTAGGCGAACATTGGCTCAGATTTTGTTAAGGGTAGATTATGATTTGAGCCACAGACTTGGTGAAAGTTAAAATGTGATGATAAGTTGATAACTTACTGAGAACTCAGAACATACCACATACTGAAGGTCTGTTTTCTGTAACTCTCATAACAGCATTGAAAGGTAGGAACTGCTAGCCCTTTTTATAGATAAGAAACTGAAGCTCAGAGAGGGCAAACTCTCTTAGTAAATGAGGAAACTGGAATCTGAACAAGTAGAATCTTAATAAAATGGGGATCCATTTTACTCCAAGTCCAATATCTTTCCCCTATAACATGCTACCTACCATTTGAGACATACATACACAAGATCTGTCTGGAAAAGGTCCAACCATTGTTAATATAATGAGAATGGTTTGCACAATATCTATGTAACCTGGCAGCCAAGGAGAGCAGACTGGGATGCGCATGTGTGAACATTGATGACTTCACTGTGCTTAGTCAGTGGGGGCAGTGGAGACCATTGAGTGAGCATGTGTGCAGTGTGGTCATCACATTCAAAATGACTGAGTGAGTAGAGCAGTGAATCTGCATCAGATTTTGCGTTAAGCTTCAACATTCCTCCATGGAAACTATTCACATGGTTCAGAAGGCCACAGCTATGGGCAACAGATGACTGGCAGCTTCATCACAACAGCGTGCCCCTTGTACATCATGTCTTGTGCAGAGTTTTTTGGTGAAACATCAAATCACCCAGATGACCCAGCCCTCCTACAGCCCAGATTTGGTGCCCTACAACTTCTGGCTTTTCCCAAAACTAAAATCACCTTTGAAAGGGAAGAGATTTCAGACCTTCCATGAGATTCAGAATATGACGGAGCAGCATATGGCAATTGGGAGAACTGTGTAAGGCCCCAAGGTGTGTACTTTGAAGGGGACTAAGGCGTCATTGCCATATATACAATGTTTCTTGTATTTTGTATCCTCTTCAGTAAATGTCTCTTTCACATTACATGGCTGGATACATTCTGGACAGACCCCGTATTGCCCTAAATCTCAGAATAAGGCAAGATGTAAATAAGTAAAGTTTTTTAAAAAATAGAACAGTGTATTTATGGTCAAATATCCACGTTTATTTGTAATGTAGCTGCTGTTAATCTAAGTATGTTGATTTTTCTGAGAAATAGTTTCTGTTTTTTATTGATGCCTGACCATACATGTAGCAAAATACACAAATCTTTTAAGTGTACAACAGGATGAATTTTTACAAATATTTGTGCCTGTGTAACCCAGGTCAAGATATAATATTAGCAAAATAATAATATTAGCATCCAGCAGGCTCTTTTTTGTCCCCTTCCAGTCAGTATTCAACCCCCTACAGGTAACACTATTCTGAATTACCACCACAGATTAGTTTTGCCTATTTTGAACTTCATAGAAGTGGAATTGTACAATAAGTATTTTGAGAGTGGCTTTTTTTACACGTTATTGTCTCTGATAGTCATCCATATTGTTGCCTGTAGTAATAATTCATTTTATTGCCATGTATCTCACTGAATATATATACCATGGTTTATTTTAACCATTCTCCTGTTGATGGATATTTGGATTATTTTCAGTTAAGAATGAAGTTGTCATGAACAGGCCTATACATATGTCCTCACTTTTGTGGGGTATATACCTGGTACAGTTTCAGTAGATACTTCCAAACAGTTCTCCAAATGAGTATACCAATTTACACTCCCACCATTTAAATATGAGAATCCCAGTTGCTCTTTGCCATCAGTGGCGGTGGTTAAAATTGTTTTGTTTAATTTTAGCCATTTTGATGGATGTGTGGTGCTGTCTTATTGTGGTTTTAATGTGTATTTCCTTGATAACTTTTCATATGCTTATTGGCCTTTGGATATACTCTTTTGTGAAATTCCTGTTCAAATATTTTGGCCAGTTTTTAAAATTGGGTTGTCCCATATTGATTTGTAGGAATTCTTTACATATTCTGGATATGAGTTCTTTGACAGTTGCATGTATTACAAATATCTTCTCCCAGGCAGTGCTTCCCTTTTCATACTCTTCAGTGTTGTTCTTTTAATGAACATAAGTTTTTAATCTTAACGAAGTCCAATTTATCAATTATTTATTTTATGATTACTGCTTTCTGGGTCTTGTTTAAAATATCTTGCCTTCCTTAAGGACATGAAAAATAACCTCTGAAATTATCTTGTAGGAGGTTGATTTTTTTACCTTTCACATTTAGACCTACAATCCATCTGGAGCTGTTTTTGTGTAAGATGTTAGGTCGAATCAAATATTTTTTTCCACTTGTGTAGATACCCAATTGATCTAGCACCATTTGTTGAAAAGACTATGTTGTCCCCTAGTCTCTGTGAAGATGTGATTTCCTATGGACAGATCTCCAAAGTACAGGAAGTCTGCCCAAATTTTCTATCTTCATACTTTAACTACCTTCAAGATACCCCATTTACTCCTCAATCATGAGAGCCTCATGTCTACTATTTGTGTATAGTACAACTTGAATCTTTTCTGGATACCCTCATTATTTGTTTGCTCCCCTCTAATAGGTCTTGGAATAAGCAGAAATAAAAATAGCAAGTTAAACATATATCCCTCCCTATGCATGCACACATGTGTATTTGTTCAGATTATAAAGAAATTGGATGACTGATAGGAATCCTTGTGGTATGGAGTAAGTAGTCCATTAAGAAGGATGAAGAAACATTTATTGGGTTTGTTATGTGCCAGGCACAGTAAGTAGCTCATCTGTTCCTTTTTCTTTTTCCTGTTAAGTAGAGCTAACCATACGAAGTCCATACTTTCTGTGTAAAAAGTAGATTTGTCTAAGTCAAGCTTAATAGGTAAATTCACTATACAAATAATACTTCAGTTAACAATAAATAATACTTCAATTAACAAATATTACTGAATTGGCCTGGATACAGAAGAATTTTCTGGAATGTTACAGGCCTCCTTCATACTGACTGGTTGGCATTCTTGGCTGAAACTTGGGAGTGGCACTGTCATACATGTTTCCGAAGGGTGAGTTGGGCCAGAGCCAAGACCTACTGAAGGGGAATGTGCACCCAGGTTCTTCCATCAATAGGTAACACAGATTTGAGAAATATGGAAATGATAGTAGGCTGGGAGGCTGATAGGGCCTGTTGTACCTAGGGGGGAAAAAAGAGAATGTACTTTGCCAAGGTGTGACAGGAAGAAAAACTATTCTCTGAGTTGTTGGTTTGGTTACAAAGTCCCTTATACAGATCTTCGTATTTGCCTTAATATC
Organism: Mormoops blainvillei; assembly: GCA_004026545.1. Classification (NCBI taxonomy): domain Eukaryota; kingdom Metazoa; phylum Chordata; class Mammalia; order Chiroptera; family Mormoopidae; genus Mormoops; species Mormoops blainvillei. The sequence goes on from PVJD01000264.1 coordinate 273,006, forward strand.
CGAGTTTGAAATAGGCCTTAAACCAATAAAATATTTTATTTTTTAAACAGAAGTTTTAGAAAAAGCAATGGGTTAACCATGAACAGATTTTACTAAAAACAAACATCACAGATGGTTCTTCAAAAATAAAGTATGGGAATGTAAAATGGCACGGCACTCAGGAAAATACTTTGGCAGTTTTGTTTTTTTGTTTTTTACAAAACTAAACATGCACCTACCATAGGACCAGTAATCACATTCTTGGGCAGTTTATCCCAGAAATATGAGAACTTAGGTTCACACAAAAACCTGTACATAAATGCTCTTAGCACCTTTATTACGTATACTAGTTAAACATACATTCGTGTATATATTAGTGATGTGATATACATACTACTTATAATTAATAAAACACTGGAAATAACCCGTATGTTTTTCAGTTGGTGAATGGTTGAACAAACTGGTATATTTGTATAGTAGAATGCTGTTCAACAATAAAAATGATTGATCTGTTGATACATGCAACAACTAGGATGGTCCTTAAGGGAGTTATACTGAGTGGAAAAAATTAACCTCAAAAGGTTACATACTGTATGATTTTATTTACATAACACTCTTGAAATGACAAAACTGTGGAGATAAGGAACATATTAGTGGTTGCCTAGGGATAGGCAAATTAGTGGACAGGGATGGGGTAGGGGAGGAGGAGGAGTCCTGTATCCTGATAGTGGTGGTATTATACACATCTGTATATTGGATAAATTGAGCAGAACTACACACCAACACAAAGGTTTGCAAGGTTTTGTTTTGTTATGTTTTTAATGATAAAACTGAGTAAGTAGAATAGTCTAGTTAATAGTAATATACCAACAGGGTCAATGTCCAGTTTTGCTATTTTACTAGAACCGTATAGGTACCACCATCAAGGGAAGCTGGGTGAAGGGTTCACAGGACCATACTATTTTTGCAACTTTCTGTTAGTCTATTATTATTTCAAAATAAAAAGTTAAAAAAATAAGGCATGATATATACCCATATTCATAACAGTGTTATTCATAAATAGCCAAAGCAACCCAGCTATCCATCAGCAGATGATAGTTTATATACATACAATGAAAATAATGTTCAGCCTTAAAAAAGGGTGAAATTTTGCCATTTGCTGCAGCATGCTTGAGCTTCAAGGGCATTACAGTAAGTGAAATAAAACCAGTCACAAAAGAACAGATACTGTACAATTCCGCTTACATGAAGTATCCAGAGTAGTCAGATTTATAGAGACAAAGTAGAATCGTGGTTGCAGGAGCTGGGGCGGGGGTGGAGTAGGGAATGGGAATGGGAATTATTGTTTCAGGGGTCCAGAAAATACTTTGATATTTTAGACAATTAAAAAAGTTCTCGAGATGGATGGTGACAAAAGATTGCACAACAGTGTGAAATCTAAGTTAATTCCATTGATCTGTATGCTTAAAAATGATTAATATGGTATTTTATGTATATTTTGCCACAATTTAAAAAACTAAAGTATTATTGTATAAGTAACACATGTTTATTATAAAGCATGCATACTTAAATGCAAACATAAATCTCCTTGAATGTTTTTAATTTTTTTCATTTCGAACTGGTCATAGACTTATAAAAAGTTGTGAGTTCAGTACAAATAGCTTTTTGCCAAAGTAATTTGACGAGATCGAGTGCATTCGGCTGTAGACATTGCCAAAGTAATTTGAGACTTACCAACCCAATACCCTATCTGTCCCAAATATTTTAATTGTATTTCCTACAACCAAGGACATTTTCTTATGTAACCACAACACTACCATCAAAATCAAGAAATTAGCATCAATACATTGCTGCTATCTAATCCTTAGACTCTATTCAAGGTTCCTAATCATTCCAATAATAACCTTTGTGAAAAGGGAATCAGTTGAAAATGAAATGCTACATTTACTCCACATGTCTCTAGTCACCTTCAGTCTGGAAAAGTTCTTCAATTTTTTCTTAACTTTCATGACATTGATACTTTAGGAGATTGTTCTTTAGGCTTTCTCTCAATTTGAGTTTGTCTGAAGTTTCCTCACAACTCAGTTCAGGCTATATATTTTTGGCAGGAATATTCCAAATGCGATTCTGTGTTCTCATTGCATTTGTCAGGTGATGCATGATTTTGGTATTCCCGTTACTAAAGATGTTCACTTTGATGACTTGGTGAAGTGTCAGGCTTTACCACTGTAAAGTTACAGTTTTTCCCTTTGTGTTAAGCATGTTGTGGGGAGGTATTTTGAAGCTGTGCATATCCTGTTCCTTATCTGACTTTCAGTTTATTCACTTACCTGTTAATATCTGTGAGAACTGATAGCTTATTATTTTATTCAGTGTATTATAATCATTTTTATTTTGATGCTCAAGTTGTCCCTGATTTAACCAGTCAGAGCCCTTTTGAGCTGGCTTTTGTGTCCTTTTAATATGGTCCCATCATTATGAATGTTTTAAATTTTTTTTTAATGATGATATTAATGGCAACATAATATATACTATTATAAGGATAAACATCATTTGTTTAAATAATCCCTTTGGAACTTTTTCTTTTTTAAGAGTTTGTATAGTATAGCCAGATTGCCTTCTGGAAGCTTTGTAACAATTTGCATACCCACCAGCAGTGTGTGTGTGCAAGAGTCCATTTGCCACATTCTCACTAACAATCAAAGAGTATTTTTAAATAATAAGAACTTCATAATTACAGGGAAACTGTTGCAGGTCAAATTAGCCTGTATGCTAAGCATTAGAAGTAGTTATTAGGACTCTAAACAAAGGAAGAAAATAAGGTTTATATATATTTCTTTCACTGCTTTTTTTCCTTTTCTCTTTAAATCAGCAACACAAAAGAAGGTATCTCTGAACTAAAGCAGTTATTTTCTTTATGATGCTGATTTGATAAGGAAGACCATTTAAAGTAGACACATTACAATGTGGCCTTTTACTTTTCTCATGACTTGCTCATTTCTTTCCAGTAACTCTCAGTGACTGACCAGTCATTGACCTCAAAGATCCTTTTCAGAATTCTGAAGCCAATCTCTACTAACCAATCTCTACTATGACCTTTGGGAAAGTTGATCATCAGTTGGCCACATTTTCCTCATCTCCAAATTAAGTTTAACATGGTTTCTAAAGTACCTTCTCTCTAAATCTCTAAGATCATATGAAACTTTATCCTGAGAGTTGGAAGAAAATGATACTTTTTTAGCTTGCAATATTTGTTGAATTTTATAGTAAACATTTCCCTCATGTAACTGACTGGCAACTGTGAATTACAGGAAGTAGCCACTCATTGTTTATGGGCAAATTTTATTCTAGGACTTTGGTTGTTAATCCTCTCTTTGCTTTTAATGTTAGTCTGTCTGTGGCACTTTTGACAGTTTAGTACAGAGGAACGCAATAACCGAAACATATATTTCATTTAAGAATTAAGTGTGTTTTAAAAAAGACATGATAAACTAAAGGATGTAGGAAGGGTTAATCAATAAATGGGATTATAATAATTGCTTGATAATTTATGAAAAAATTTACTTTGACCTTTGTTTTAAATCATACACTAAAGTAAGTTACAGACAGTTAAAAATTAAATGTTAAAAATACATTCCAAAAGTAGGAAAAAAAGCGATACTATTTAGTAACTCCTAAGGTTATATAATAGCAAAAAATGAAAATTATTAATGAGAAGATCAATTTGGTTTGACCCTTAAAAATTAATTTGGGAAAACAGTTTGGCAGTTTCTTATAGAATTGAACATATGTACCATATCGCAGCATTCACACTCCTGGGTACTTATGTTAGAGAAATGAAAACTCATATTCTCATAACAGTCTATACATAAATGTTCATAGCAGCTTTATTTGTAATTGTAAAATACAGGGAACAACCAAAATGCCCTCCATGGAGTGAATGAAGAAACAAAACTGTGGTACATCTATGCAATAGAATACTACTTAGCAGTAAAAAGGAATGAACTGTCGATACATGCAACAACATGGGTGGATCTCAAGGCCATTAAGCTAAGTGGAGAAAGACAATTTCAGAGGGCTACATGTTGTGCGATTCCATTTATATAACAATCTTGGAAGTAGCAAAATTATAGTGATGGAGGACATATCAGTGGTTGCCAAGAGTTAAGGTTTAGGGAAGGATGTGACTATTAAGGGGAAACACAAGGGATTTTATATTGATGAATATTATTAAACTATTTTTGCAACAGTTCTTATCCCAATTGTAGTGATGGTTACTCAAATCTAATCTATACATGTGATAAATATCCTAGAACTACACACAAAGGAAAAAAAAACTGGTGAAATCTAAACAAGGTCTAGAGCAGGGTTAATAGTGTTGTACTGATGTCAGTTTCCTGGTTGAACCATGACTGTCATTATTTACCGTATTATTAGAGGGAAACTAAGTGGAGTATATACAATAACTGTTTTTCAACTTCTTGTCTACCCTAAATGATTTCAAAATTGAAAATTATAAAAAAATTAAACAGTGGTACATGCTGACAATGAAACATTATTCAGTGCTAAAAAGAAATGAGCTATCAAGCCATGAAAAAAACATGGAGGAACCTTAGATGCCTATTACTAAGTGAAAGAAGCGAACCCTACAGTATGTACAGCCTACATATGTGCTGTATGTTTCCAAGTACATGACATTCTGGAAAACACAAAGCTATACACACAGTAAAAAGATCTTTTTTGTGTTTGCTGGGACAGGAGAGGAGGGATGAATAGGTGCAACACTGAGGGTTTTTAGGGCAGTGAAATTACTCTTTGTGAAACTATAATGGTGGACACATCTTTATACATTCGTCCAAACCCAAGGAATGCACACCAGGAGTGAACTCTAATATAAACTATGAACTTCGTGTAATAATCATGTATAGATGTAGGTTCATCAATTGTAACAAATATACCACTCTGATGGAAAATATTCATAATAGAGGAGGCTATGCATATGGGAAATCTCTGTACCTTCTGCTCTTTTGCTGTGAACCTAAAACTTCTTTAAAAAAAAGTGTATTCAAACAAACAAAAGACCAGAATCAACCTGAGTCAGAACTAAACATTGAAAAGCAAAGTGAGGAAAATATTTGTAGCAATATTAGTGATAAAATGTTCACATCTTTTTTTAAAAAATAATTTTATTTATTTATTTTTAGAGAGGGGAAAGGAGAGAGAAAGAGAGGGAGAGAAACATCAATTAGTTGCCTCTCACATGCCTCCAACCAGGTACCTGGCCCACAACCCAGGCATGTGCCCTGATTGGGACTTGAACCAGCGACTTTTCAGTTCTCAGGGCAGCACTCAATCTGCTGAGCCACAGGAGTGAGGGTTTCATGTCTGTTACTTATGAAGAACTCATACAAACACATAAGGCAAGCCCTGAGTGAACTGCAAAGAGGGCTTAAGAGAAACAGCAAGTGCCCCAAAAGAGAATTTTTTAGGTATATTTTTGTAAGTGTTCATTTGAAGTTTTCTGGAATACCCAGATTTAGTAATGCACACTACAAATGCCCTTGGAAACATACACTAGAAAGGGAAAAATTGGGGGCATATTATAGCTGTGAAAAGTAATCTCACCTAAGAGGAAAGTAATTTAAAAGATAGAAAACAGAGCATTGTAAATCTGCATAGAGAATTTTGAAAGATCTTGTTATATGCAGTCTATCCTCCAAAAATATCTCTTTTTTGCAGGTGTAAATTAATTGTTTGAAAGCAGCTGAACAATGGAGCCAGACATCATTCGAATGTACTCTTCATCCCCGCCACCACTAGACAATGGAGCTGAGGATGAGGATGAGGATGAATTTGGGGAGTTTGGTGGGTTTTCAGAAGTTAGCCCTTCTGGTGTAGGGTTTGTTGATTTTGATACACCAGAGTATACTCGTCCCAAGGAAGAGTTTGTACCTTCAAACCATTTTATGCCAATTCATGATTTCTCAGAAAATGTGGATAGCCTTACAAGCTTTAAGTCCATTAAAAATGGTAATGATAAGGACATCACTGCTGAACTTTCTTCTCCTGTGAAAGGACAGTCTAATGTTTTACTCTCTACCACCAGCCAGGAAGTAATTCCATCTAAAACCTTAGATACTTCCAGTGACGGCATAGAAAGTCCAGGAGAGTTAAATAAAATAACAGAGCAGAGACAGAATGTTGAAACACCTGAAAGTTGCTCTCCAGGAGATTTTAGAACTGATACGAATCTTCATCAAAATAAGCAGTTAGAGAGCTGCAATGGTGAAAAGCCCCCTTGTCTGGAGATTCTCACAAATGGGTTTGCAGTATTGGAAACTGTAAATCCTCAGGGAACAGATGATCTGGACAATGTAGTGGATTCAAAAGGAAGAAAGCCTCTTAGCACTCATAGTACTGAGTATAATTTAGACGGTGCACCTAGTCCTGCGGAGGAATTTGCAGATTTTGCCACATTTTCCAAAAATGAAAGGATACAACTAGAAGACATAGGATGTGCAGTTTTAAATGATAGAGAAGCACTAACCATTCAGGAAAACAATAAAATTAATAGAGTCAATGAACTGAATTCTGTAAAAGACATGTCTTTGGGTAGAAGTTTTGAGGATAAAGGGGACATTGAAGGAGAGGATCAGATTTGCCCTTCAGAAACAAGCATGAAGAGTGACGGAGGCTTCAGTACTAAAAAACAAGGCCCTCCGACATTGCAACGGAATGAATTTTTAAATTCAAGTGTTCAATCAGATGCTTGGAGTTTGGTAGACTCAACTGATAATTCAGAATCCAGTAGGAGAGAAGAATGTAAAACTGAGGAAAAACTTGATTTATTTACTTCTAAATGTACTGACCTATGCATGTATTCCATTAAAACTTTTGATGCTGAAGATAAAGTTAGTTCTTCCAAAGAAGAAAGTAGAAAGTTTACTGATTCCCAAAGCTCCAGCATAGATCCTACAGAAGAAAATGTTTTGGATGATTCTATCAGTGTAAAAAATGGTGATAGTAGTGACAACTTTGTGACTTGCAAATATACCAGTGAGGATGATTTTGGTGACTTTGGCACAGCCAGTGGAACAACTCCACCTTTTGTTACTGGTACTCAAGATTCAATGAATGATGTCACTTTTGAAGAGTCCTCAGAGCACTTTCCACATGTTAGTGAACCATGTGATGACTTTGGAGAATTTGGGGACACAAATGCTGTTTCTTGCCAAGAGGAAATTATATTTACTGAGTCAGACCGAAAACAAAATTCTGACAGTTTTTCAGAGGAATGTAAGTTGGCAAGAAAGTCTGCCCAAACAGAACCTGTTTCAAAACTAAAGATTGGGCAAGAAGGTGATTTTGGAGATTTTGATTCTGTGCCAAATACTCAAGATGACTGCAGTGCTTTTCAAGACTCTGATGATTTTGCGGACTTCAGTTCAGCCGGTCCTAACCAAGTTGTAGATTGGAATGCTTTTGAGGATGGACAGAAAGATAGTTGCTCTTGGGCTGCTTTTGGAGACCAGCAGGTTGCTGAATCTCATCATCGAAAGGAAGCCTGGCAGTCACATAGGACAGATGAAAAGACTTGTACACTGGAAACCCCCCAGACGCACAGTGTCCCTTTAGCAACTTCCAAAGGAGCAGTTGCTGGCAGCCATTTACAGGAAACAGCCACTTCAGTTCAGGTATTTACTGATTTTCTCTGTTTTATATGATGTATGCTGTGGAGGCTTCTAATTTAGCTTTTCAAAACAGTATTTTAAAATTGTGTACCTGTTAAGGAGTCTTCATGATACATAATACTTGCCTGATTTGTAGATCAGTTACAATTTTACAAGGCTTTGGTAAACTTGAAATAGACAGTCCTACAATAATGCTTGGTAAAATTTTTCTTTATCTCAGTGAGTTCTTTTACTATTTAAAGACATTCACCAACTTGGTTTTTTGATGAATATACATATAACTTATGTAAAAGTTTACTAATTGGCTAATTATTCAAGTGAATCCTTCAATTTAACAGTGATTTTAAAAGAAGATTAAACTGAGATTTAAAAGGCTTTTTTTTTTAAGCTACAAAAAAACAGTCTTAATTTTGTCTATTAAAGACCTGGGAAATTGGAGTACAGTTTTGATAGCAGGAGAGAGTAATCAGAATTTGAAACTTCAACCTGTGCTTAAAAAAACTGTAGGGACTTGAAGGGTAGAAAAAGAATTTGAAAAATGCAGATTTGGACGTCATACTTTAATAGCTACTAAAAGACCTGGGCTAAAGGTGTGAGAGAGAGATTAAAGTTTAGACTTAGAAACAACCATGTTTCTTATTGTGGCTATATTTATTTGCTTATAACTTCTTACCAAAATGTACATTTACAGTTACTCTTCTTGTTGAGTGGGAATGTCAGGGAGAATATTTTTTACCCTCCTGTACTTTATCCTTTTCTGGATTAGTCTCTTTCAGAAAAGATTCATTAACATTTATTTTGACCTCAAATAATGCGTAGAGGTGCAGCTTGATATCCAAGTTGTTTTACCTTCCTCAATCTTGGGGGTGTGAAAGAAAACACTTGGAAATAACTGCTGTATGCTGACAGTTGACATATGTAACACTTGGCACATGGCTTATTTTAAAGATACTGAGAACTCAATCTATAAACTGTACTTCTCCAGATATCTTTTGCTAAGCGAACTATTTTTAATTGGAAATATTTCCGAAGTCTGAATGTTAATTGAAATGGTTATACATCATTGCTTTAACTCCTTTAATACTTGCAGATATTGTCAAAATTATGGTATTAGGAGTTGCCGTACACAGTTAATCACTTTTCGTTTGACTTTGATTGTCCGAATAGCTTAATTTGCTAATTCAATTATTATATGGTTTGGCTGATATGTGTTATTTCTGATGAGGAATTTATTATTGAGGCGGAAGCTTGCCATTGTAAACAAGGAGTGAATTAATTATATAATGCAAAGCAGAGACGGTTGGTTTTGACCTAATTCTTTTCCTATTTAGTTTCATGTTACTCGAGTATAGGGTGACACTGGTATTGGATTATCTTTCCTTTATAGCCTTAGAACTTTTAACTTCATCAGATAATGAATTTTTAAAGGACCACTTTAAAAAGGAAAATTTTTTGCCTCATACAAGTTGATGGAAGTTATTTATTTATAATTTAATGACTGACTATAGGAGGTAATAAAGTATATGGGCCTTAAGGAATCTTACAGATCTGAGTTTGAATTTTGACTCAACCTCTTACAAGCTTTATGATTTAGGACAAGCTACCTATAAACTCCGTTATCTGTAATGTCTACTTTAAAGGACTTGAGAGAAGATAAAATAACAGCAAATTTTAAAATGAGTGAGAAAATCTACTGAAAAATCAGAATTTTGTATATAATTCTATTTTATAAAAATAAACTATAGATGTGGCAAGATGCATTAAGACTTCTGAGATTTGTTTGACTCAGCCCTTAGGCTTATATTTTTGCTGAATGGGTTATGCAGAATGAGCAGAACTTGGAAGTGGGTGGTAGAATGGAGGTGACTGCTCAAAAGGACTGGAAAACTTTGGAAGAAATTTGAAGTAGGGAATGGGTAAGCCCTGCTAGCCAATAAGTAAGTGAGTAGTTGGAAGTGACTTTCATTCTTTTTCTGTTGTGAAGGAGGATTGTGGCCTGCAGTTTCTTCCTTTTCCAGAATCTGCTAGAAAAGTCCATTATTTTACTAGGAGAGGGTTACATGTATTAATATTTTTATAATGTTTCTCATAGTTGCCACAAGGTTGGGGACGGCACAGAAACCCACTAATAAATAATGACAGTAAACATTATGTTCTTTAATGGTAAAATTTAAAATGACTCGTTCCTGTTCAATCCTAACCTGGATGCAACAACTCTGTTCTGAACAGAGTGCTCTCAAGTGGTTTTGTGCAAATTCTGTTATAACAGAATGTTGTGAAAGTCTTAGAATTCAGAGCTCAGCAAATTCAGTTAAACAAACATGAAGAATGTTTTGCGCAATCAGACAAAGAGTGTAGTTGTTATTTCAGATTTCTTCAACTTTTCACTATATTTGGTATGTGACATTGTCCAGGTCCCTATTTTGTAGTGCTTTCCGTTTTTCAGCCTCCCAGAAAGATATCTGAACCTTTTCAATAAATATATCTTCCTTGGGTCAAGGGGCAATCAGTTATTACAGCCTTATTGCAATAATTTGTTACTTAGGGGAAAATTATCCAAGGAGAAATTTTTCAAAGTTACAAAGTGTTCTTAGAGAAACCAATTCCTAGGTGCGGTTCCAGCAAGCCTCAAAGATGGGTTTAAACCTTGATATAGAAGCCGTACATGATCATTTATAGAGAAATATTCTTCCTCCAAAGTGAATTTTTTTTTTTTTGAGAACCCAGAGTTCAGCATTATTGCATTCTCTTGTTAACATTCTTTTAAATTGTAGAGAAAAAGCGAATAGTGGTATCTGTTTACTTTTTGGGCTAAAATTTAAAACAAAACAAAATAACAACAAAAACCAAAATCCCCCTTAACTTTCAAAGCAGTCCTTTTTTCGGAAAGACCATTATATATAGTGTTTTACAGTTCCCTCACTCCCTCCCTTTCTCCCTTCCTTCCTCTCGCCCTTCCTTCCTTGTTTTATTTATTTATTTTTTTACCTGTTAATGTGCCAGAAAGGAACCTTGACTGAGGGCAGAGATGCCTTTTTCTTAGATGTACAGTAAAGGAGATAATGTCATAAGCACTACATTTAACTCTGAGCTTTTGTAAAATTTGAAAAGTACTGCCCTGATATTATTTGAGTTTAGATAATTAGTGAGTAATTTTTTATATTAATTTGTTGTAGAAAAGGAAGCTATGAATCATTCTTTCTTATTAGCCATCTAATTGATACTACTACTGAGAAAATTTTTTAGATGAAGATTCGTTTTGAGAGCTTTAAATATTAAGAGTATCACACAAAGGAAAACAAAGAGAATCACTAATACTTTGACTTATGTTATTTTGAGATTAAGTTATTGGTTTGTTCACCAGAAAGTCAGCATTCTCAAACTGAATGTAACTAATCCTTTATTTTCACCTTTGTTTGTTTAATCACCTGCCTAAGATATGTCCAAGTTTTCCTTCATATGGGGAACACTTGAACTTACTACTGAAAACAAATGTAAGCAACAAAAGATACAAACTTCTGGTTATAAAATAAATAGGTCCTAGGGATGTAATATACAGCATGGTAATCATAGCTAATAATACTGTATTTTATATTTGAAAATGTTAAGAAAGTAGGTCTTAAAAATTCTCATCACAAGAAATATTTGTAACTGTGTGGTGATAGAGTTAACTAGACTTACTGTGGTGGTCATTTTACAATGCACACATATTAAATCATTATGTTCACACCTGAAATTAATATAATTTTATATGTCAATTGTATCTCAACAAATTAAGATTTTGGCTTTATAGCTCTTTGCTAATCTGAAATATTTGGATAGAAATTCCTTTTATTATTTTTCCCTCTGAAAATATGAAATTCTGGGCTATGACTCCAAAATACAGGGTCTGGCACAAGTAACTCCCTTTTTTTATTACAAAATCTTTTATCACAAAATCATAAAAATGTAATTCTGTAACGTAACAATATCACACTCAAGGACGCCCTGTGACATTTAGGTGAAATGTTCAAATTAAAACTACAAATTATTTCACCCATATTATTACCCTGCCAACCACACTCAAGCGGGCCTTACTTCTGCTGGACCCTGTAGATAGAAATACTGTTATTAGATTTATCCAGAAATTATGCAGAAGGTGCAAAGCATCTTTTTAGAGCATGGTAAATATTACACTGGTCACTCTTATATAGCTTAAAGTTAGGAATTGATAAGTATACAGTTGTAGGTTATACAGTACTTGATAACTTACTTAATATTTAATGGTGTTGAGGCATAAGGTATCCTTTTAAATGGAAGATTAAGTTACCCAGTGGATTTTGTGTTTCTTCTAAACTTCCACTTAAGAGCAAGACTAATGCTGTCAGTATTAAAACTATTAACAATAATCAACTTCTGTTCCTAAGAAAGAAAGGAAAATTAACTAGAAATATGTTTTAGGAATTTTAGGAATTAGCTTAAATACAAGATTTTTTAAAGGAGATACACGTTTGAGTGGCATAAAAACCAGAGTCTAGGACCCTAGGTGAGCTGGCCTTACACACCACTTTAAAAACCTGAATGAGACATTTAATATACTTAATCTGCTCATACTCTAGGGTAGTTGTTTATAAAAATAGAGGTGTATTAGTTAGTGTTCTCCAGAGAAACAGAACTAGGATGATGGATGGATGGGGGAGGTGGGACAGGGGGAGATTATAAGGAATTGGAATTTGGAGACTGAGAAGTACCAAGCTCCATAGTCTGCAAGCCGTCTTCAGTGATTGGATGAGACCCACGCATATTAGGAAAGACAATCTGCTTTACTCAGTCCATCACTTTTAGTGTTAATCTCATCTAGAAACACCTTCACAGACATACTCAGAATAATGTTTAATCCATTGTGTAGGCACTTCATTGCCCTGTCAAGGTGACACCTAAAATTAACCATATGGAAACACTACATGTCTATATATAGCTTTCAGGATTTTTAGAAAACTTCTAACCTGTTTGTGACTGAGGCATACCAGTTGGGAAGCTCTGCATTAGATAATATGACTTATTTTCACAAATGGGTAAAACGAAAATGGCTCTTTATATACCCTAGGGCTTTCTCCTACAACCACAGACAGAAGACATGATGGAACTGGGAGTGAATATAAATGAACTCATGCATAATCCTTTGCCCCCATTGGTGAATTAAATAATCGGGTAATTAATCATTTCTGCTTTCCCAGAAATCCTATCAGGTTTGAAAACAATAAAAATGTAAAGACATTCAAGGTAATTAGAGACCCTGACAGGAAAACACATATGTTTGAAATGAGAAATTCTGTAAAAGCCACTGAACCTTTGGAGAATACACTGGCTTTCCAAGGCCACATAGGACTTTTGTAAGTCCTCTTCCCCATAAAAGATATTTAAAATTTTATTTTATAATGATATAAAGATGAGTATATTAATATTAAATATTAAAACATCGTCATGAAGTCCTAACATTATCGTGGGGCCTAGGTCCTGTGCTTCCCAAGTTGGTCCTGAGCACAGTACAGAGCTTAACGGCAAAGCTCCAGAGTCCCACTGCCAGATTTAGATGCGTGTTTCAGCACCAACTTATATCATCTGCTTCCCTGAACCTCAGATTTAAAGAATAATAAAAGTGCTCAAAACTCTGAATATGCAGATAAAATGAAATTGTGCATCTCAAGGTGCTAAGCACAGTGTCTTGCTCATAATAAGTACTCAGTAAATGTTAACTGTTAGTGAATAATCTCAGAAATGAACTTCTTAGAAAATCAATGGCCTTCAAAGGTGCAAGAAATAATGTTGCCAACTGGATTTTTTGGTGAATAGCAGAAAGTAATAGAGACAAATGAGAATTTGTGTGGGAGTACCCCTGCTTCTGGCTATATACTCACCTATCAAACTATTTTGAGAGCAAAGCTACTACTTTGGGCTAGTTTCCATTGTCAGAATAATTTCAACAGGTAGGAACTATTCTGAGCATAAGTGCTGTTCTGTGCAGGTAGCAGACCTTCTCGTTTGGCTTCCAGACATGAATAGAGAAAATCAAAAGGGTGTCTACCTTGAAGAGCATTTGACTTTCAACTCTACATTTATTAGAGCCCCCACTTATTAAAATGTTTAATGGCTAGATGTGCTGCTGTTTGCTAGACTTAGAATTTGAGACTTGTATGGATTGAAGGACATGACTAAGTTTTATAAACGGGTATTCAGCTCACCAGGTGCCAGTTTCCTAATTCCAAATTTAAGGGAGAGCTGATGACTATTTTTCTTCTTTGAGTTTGGAGTCAAAGCCATTTAAAATGTAAGTAATTGATAACGAATATTATTTTATTTAGTTATTGTTGTAACCTCAGCTAAAATTTAGTACGTTAAGTGTGTGCACTTATCTGTTACCCTCACATTAATGTAGACTACAGCACTGACTCTAGTAAAAGTTTTTATTTTGTTTTGTTGAAAAGTATGCATTGTCATGTTAAATGAAATAATTTGCTTTTTAAAATGTATTCATCACCTCAGCAATTAATAGTTGAATATCTTATCTAATGCGTAGAAATGTTTGAAAGACCAAAAAAGTAGGTAAAAGCAAAATTTAATGAAAAGAAAACAGGCTTTATTTAGACTTTGGATCAGTCTTGCTGTGCAACATGCCAGCATAAGACCAGTTAGTTATCTTAATCTCCCTTAATGTTAGTTTTTTCATCTGTAACATGGAAACAATAATACTTATCTTTCAGGGTTTCTTCTAAAATATTTATCAAGTAATAATATATGTAGAGCATCAAACATAGTACTTTAAAAGACATTCATTCAGCTGTTATCATTTATACATGTTATAATTATATAAATATATCCAGCTGGTGTACAAAAATGATTTAGATGGCTTACAATAATAACATACTTTTGTAAGTGAAACAAATATGACCACTGCAGTCTTGAATAAAAGTGAAGCGCTTTTTAAAAAAATCTGTGGTACATTAATATAACCAATATTCCTGTACCAACTATGCGTAGTAGTCTAGGTACTAGAGATCCAAGATAAAACATAGTCCTTGCCCTTAAAGCTCCTTAATTTTTAGAAACTGAATTTAGAACTGCTTTGATAACAATGTAGTACAGTGGTGAAGAGTGCAGACTCAGAAGCTATACTTCCTAGGTTAGGAATCAGCTTCCTCATGTAATATTAATGAGGCAATGGGCAAGTTAATTTAACCTCTTAGTGCTCCATTTTTCTCATCTAGAAAATGGGGGTGATAGCATTATTATTATATGATTCTTTTTATCCTCACCTGAGGACATGCTTATTGATTTTTAGAGATAGGGGAAGGGAGGGAGAAAGAAAGGGACAGAAACATTGATGAGAGAGAGAAAGATCAGTTGATTGCCTTTTGTACACACCCTGACCTGGACAGAACCCGCAACCTTTCAGTTTGCAGAACAATTCCCAGCAAACTGAACCATACTGACCAGGGCCCTCATATGGTTCTTTCGATACTTAAATAAGCTAATATTTATAAAGCATTTACAATAATGCTTGGCACATGGTAAGCACTATGTAAGTGTTATATAAAAGCTGTAATGCACCATGAGAGGCTTTTCTAGTTTGACTGTGTTTCAGAAAACACCTTTCCATCTTTGCTGAATTTAGGCCTTCACTGTTTTCTGCACTGGGTTATACTGATACTATCTGCTTTACATGTACTGCCTTATCTGCCTAGGGAAACTAAGGCTAAACCAGTCTGATTTTACCACTAATTCCAAATAATATAATCTTTTGGAATTTTACATCTACTATAAGTCCGCATGTACTGTAACATGTTAATAAATATTACTGTTCAATTCACAACTTCTTTTTCTGAGTCAGTAAGTTACATGGAGTTTAAAATTTGAGCAATGCCCTAATTTAATCAAAACCAGGAGTAGACTTCCAGTTATGGCTAGATATACTCTTTATAGAAACAAGAGTTTATGTAACCAGGATGATATAACTAAGGTTCCTTTTTAGATATACCCAATAGAATAAACCCAAGTTTAAGTAACATTTTACTTTATTGACTCTGGTTTTGATGCAATATTAATTGTATTCCTGATTTGGTTTAAGGTTGTTGGGTATATTAAACTATCCTCAGATGATAGTGTTCAGGAAAATTTGTATGTCTTTTAAAACACTTAAAATTACTTAATTAAAAAAAATCAAAACATCAATACAGGGGTGGGCAAAAGTAGGTTTACAGTTGTAAGTATGCAAAACACAGTTTATTCTTATATTCTTATTTATTAATTTTTGTATTATTTGTTTGTATTATAGCTGTAAACCTACTTTTGCCCAGCTCTGTATAACAGTTTTGGATCCCTTTTATCTCATGCTCAAATTTTATGTCCAAAATAACAATGATTTTTTTTAAATTTAGTGTCTGATTATAATTCATTTTGGAATACCTGCTTCTTAGAAGAAACCTGTTTGCTTGGTTGCAAGAGAAACTGTTCTCTTGGTATGTTGTTTAACTTGTCTTGTGAGGATTATGTTAGTTATATTCTTTTATCTATCATACTTACCAAGTAACTTGGACATTGTTCTATCACATTTTTGAACTTTTAACTTTATTGTGCTTCTGGGAAAGTAAAACACACCTAATGTGTGGTTTATACTTTTTGTATTTCATAATGTGGTGAAGATTTAAATCATAAATGCCAACAGGTCAACCAAAATGTTCACCAGTTTCCAAAGTTTAATATTCGTAGATAGAGCAATAACAGGTTCTATTTATATATGCAGCTCTTAAATAGATCTTTTTAAAGTAAGTACTTTTTTCCAATTCAATAGGAGGATTTGGGGGAGGATGCAAAATATTGGGATCATTTAATTGCCTGTTATATGGTAGAAATTGATAGATTGAGTTTTTTTCAAAATGATTTAGAATGCTATATAGTGATAGAGAAACATTCTTAATGAGATTTGAACCGAGTTTTGACATTTTTATTGCTTGGCAGGCCACTGCATGTATATGCAGTATCTATATAATAGCATAGTAGTGATAAAAGCTACCGCTTCTTGAGCACACACGAGGTGCCACATACTTACCCTCTAATTCATTGTCTACCCCGTGAGGTAGACCCTTAGATCTCTGAGTTTATAAATCCAGAATCTGAGTCTCAGCCTCTTGAGTCCACAGATCTCTATTAAATAAACAATTACATTGGCCATGTAGTAACTGGAATTAACTAGTAAATAAAATGTGGGATTATTTATTACCATGAACAAGGTAGTATAGTAGTAAGAAACTCCTTTCAGAGGGTACCTTTCTACCATCAAACTGGTCATGTAGACAGTTGGAAATTGATGTACTTTTAAAAGTAATATGTTAGAGGAAATTTATTTTAATCAAAATCTTTGTTAATTCTGTTAGCTGCTTTCTTGTTGAATTTTTGAGGAGTTCCTCCTTGTGTTGGGCAGGGCTGTTCAGTTGGTGGACTGTGGTACTTGAATCTTTGTTATTTGTTTATTGCTCTACCTCAGTTGGGCAAACTGTGGCCTGAGAGACAAATCTGTCCTGCCACCCGTTTTAATATATAAAGTTTCATTGGAACACACACATACTTATTTGTTTATGGATGGTCTGCAAAGCTGAAAATATTTACTATCTGACCCTATTTAGAAAAAATTGCCTGCTTCATTCAACAGTAGATTTGAAACTATTTAATGTAACATCTAATCCTAAAGATATATGGAAATTTCTTTTAAAATTTCCATGTAACTTATATTCTTAATAAGAAAACGGAGAAGAAGTAAAAAAAAATCGAGGTGATTAAATTAATGTAATGTTCTGTTTCCTCAAGTACATTCGACCAATTTAAGAATTTGCTCACTGGTATACCTAAAACTTGTTATATGTAGTATTGCCCAAATGATTGAATGTGTTTTGGGGCAATTTTTTCCTTCAATAATTTATTTTTCTACCTCATTAAAAGGCTAACAAAGAAGATATCAGAAAGATTCTGTTTTGATTTACAGACAAATAAAATTTAGTCTTACTGTGAGTTTTTGTTTACCTTCCCTGCCCAGGAGAGGCTAACACTCCTCTTGTTTCCAATTAGATGGTTATCTGATCCCTTTAAAAGTATTGTCTGCCCATTCCCTCTGTTGAAGCTTTAAGCATGGTCCCCTTGACGCTCAAGTTTCACAAGCCTTGGGATCTTGAGTCTACTCGTTACCGGGGGTTTCATAATTGATCCTGAGAACTTTTATCATAGAAGTGAATATAATAAAGGTTTTAGAGTAACTTGGAGAGATTAGCAGAAGAGCACCCTGAGACTAATTACGCAGTTTTAAGTTTTTTGCTCTGATACTGCTTTCAAAACAGATTTTAGTTGGAAAAATATGTTCGTGAAAATTTTTCCTTTTGGTTTTCATTTTCCTGTTTGCTGACTGTACTAAACAACAAATCAAGTGTTAACCTGCTTGCATTACTTGGTAGGAAGTACCACCATGATGTGGCATTTTCTTGTACAGTGGGTATCATTTTCAGAAGTACTTGTAATCTTCCAACAAACTTTGTTTATTAACAGTTTGTGTCCCTATTTAATGTTTAAGCAGTAAATTGAGCTACTTTTCAATTTTACATGTGTCTGAAATAGGAAAGTGGGAATAAATATTATTGTAGGTGTGCACATGTAGAATAAACCTAGTAGTACCAAAAAAAAGAAAGTTAATCAAAATCTAATAAGTTTTAATTAATGCAGATACTCCAAATATCAATGTTCTTGGTGAAAATACTTGGGAATATGCAGGTTTTGCTTAGAGGAAAGGCAGTGTTTTATTCAAAAATACATATGCTCATATACATACCATAAAAGAGTACAGAAATGGAATTTCTAAAAGATAACACTGATCATCAGAATAATAAATGAGCTGTTGAATTTCTAAGTAGAAATTGAGACATTCTTTCCTACTTTGGTTCTGTTAGCAGCAGTGTTTCAAAATTCAAGTTTATGTCCAAGAAAAAGGTTTGTTCATCTATAATAGCATACTTTACAAGCATCCAATCTTATTGTTCCTAAATCTCGAGTATGTGAGTGGTAGTAAGAAGCATTGCAATGTGGTGTAAAGAATATGAATGCTACCTGGTATTTGTTTTTATTTTTGCGTATTCAGAATTTGAGATTGCTCTCTCACTTTACAATTGGGTAATAATTTCTTCTGTGTGGATTTTTCTAATGGATTAAATAACATGATGTTTCTAAAGTCCAAGGTATGGTAGTTGGTGTGTAACTAACTACATTTATTTTTCACCACTGTATCGCCGTGATTATTTATAGTAATCACTTAGAACAGCTGTTCTATGAGTTGTGCTTCCTCACTGGTAGTTTCCCTGAGGGGTGTGTGTGTGTGTGTGTAATGAAATTGTGACATTATTAAAACTGGAGAAATGAAAATAAACTTTTGGGGCATGTTTTGGTACAGACAGCTTTACTAAACCGCCTGGAGAGAATTTTTGAAGCATGTTTTCCTTCCATATTTGTACCTGATACCGAAGAAGAAGTTACTTCCTTGAAGCACTTACTGGAAACAAGCACCTTGCCAGTAAAAACAAGAGAGGCCTTAGCTGAAAGTGGGTAAGTAAGTAGTAGACAGTTGTTAGATTAACATGTATATGTGTTAGTTTCAACTGTTCTAATGTATAAGGTTATCTTAAAACATTAAGGTTCTAAAACATTATTGTGTTAAAGTTTAAAAAATCATATTACGCTAAAAGACATGATATTATTTATTTAATCCTTATCCAAGGGTGTTTTTTACTGATTTTAGAGAAAGAACATTGATCCATTGCCTCCTGTTTATGCCCAGACCAGGGGTTTAACCTGCAACCTAATAAGTAGGTGCCCTAACCAAGGATGAAGCCTCAACCTTTTGGTGTATGGACGATGGTCCAACCAACTGAGTCATCCAGCCAGGGCAAAAGACATGAATTTTTTAAACCCTCTCTGCTTCTCCATTTTTGAACTTTAAATATATATATATATATTTCTAAATCAGTATTCTGATCACTCAGTCTTACATATTATCTTTTGACTTCATAGTATGATAGATGAGAATTTTTTTTTTAATATTTATTTTGATTTTAGACAGGGGAAGGGAGGGAGAAAGAGGGAGAGAAACATCAATGTGTGGTTGCCTCTCGCACACCCCCTACTGGGGACCTGGCCCACAACCCAGACATGTGCCCTGACAGGGGAATCAAACCTGCGACCCTTTGGTTCACAGGCCAGCACTCAATCCACTGAACTACACCAGCCAGGGTGAGGTGATAGATGAGAATTTAGATCTTATATCTGCTGTTCTTCTCCCTTTATTGTTCCAATATATTTTAGTTTTCAGTTAAATTTTTATTTGGTATTTTCATTATTATAATCATGTAAATAAGGTTCCTTGCTTAGCCCCTGTTTTCTTTATAGTACAACTCTTTCATGGACTTAATCATTGGCTCTCTTTTTCCATTTCTAAGTCTTTCCCTACCAGCCAACAGCCTGTTAATTTGTTTTTCGCTTGTGATCCAACCTGTTAGGCTGACCATTTCATTTCTGGTCTGGAGTCCAGACCCCCATCTTCCTTTCTAGGCCTATTGAACACATGTTGTCTTGGCAACTTCCTTTCACTCAGATCCCATTTTGATCGAACATATCATCTAATAACCTTCTGAGAAAAAAAATGGTGCATAGGAGATAAAGTTTTATTTTCTTTTACTCTGACATTAAATTTATAATTTAGGATCTCTCGTTGCTGGTATTCTGAAATTTCACAATGAAATAGGTGTCTTTATTCATTTATTGGACTGAGCCCTGGGTAGAACCTTTTAGTCTGGAGACTTCTGCTCTTTAGTATGGGGCAGTTTTCTTGTAGTGACAGTTGCCTTCCCTCTATTGTCTCTGTTTTCTTTCTGTAACTCCTGTTAATCATAAACTGTTAGGGGGTCTAGATTGATTTTCTAATTCTAATTTCAATGTTACTCTCATTCCTAGATTTTTACATTTTATTACTCTCACCTCTGGAGGCATTGTCTCCCTCTGTAGGTCTTTCCTTCGTCCCTCTTTGTGACCTCAGTATTTCTGGCTTAGGGTCTTAATTTCATTGAAGATGGAGATTATTTTTGCTTCTTGATTTTTGTTTTGGAGTGATATCTGAGAAGAGAAAGGGACAAAAAGGTTTATGTTTTACCAGCTTGAAATTGTTTAGATATATTTTTTCTTAATTGCTAGTTGTACAGATTGTTTTATACTCTTAGACCCAAGAACCTTTTTCCAGGAGATTCATTCTGAGAAAGTAACAACTCAACAACAACACACATCATATAATACAAGAGCATACTGTTGCCTTACAATAGGAGCTGAAGAGTAAATCTTATTTTAAAGTGTAGGATTATAGCTAAATGAATGATGGTACATCTGTCTTAATAGAACACTTCACAGCCATTGAAAAAGATATATATGTACATGAGGAAATGCTTAAAATCCGAAAAAAGAATACAAAATTATATGTATGTTACAATTGCAGTTGTGTTTTTAGAGACCAGGACTCAAGGAGAAAACACAAATATTAAACGACTATAATAGGTGGCATACTGAGCTGATTTTTTTCCTCCCTTTAAAATAACCATATTTTGCCATGTATTATGTGCACTTTTTTGCCCAAATTTTTGAGGAGAAAATGATGCATATTATACATGGGTATAGTGATTACATGCCATGGGTGTAATAATGGGTATAATAATTCTGAGTATCATGCACACAAAAACATGGCTACACATGATACACAGGAGTGCATTGTACGTGACAAACTATGGGTATGTTTGCTGTAATATAAAAAACATACAGGGTACATTTTTGGTTGATTATTGGCATATTGTTTCAGATGAGTTTAACTTAGTTACTTTTCTAATGACTGTAAGTGTTGGCTGTTGATTTCATTCAGATTAATAGTTGTATATTCATGATAGACTCAAGATTAATTGGAATGTATAATATTTCACAGTCACATTAAAAGAATTCATGGTAAAAGCTATTGAGTAAACTGTTATTGGTGGCTTAATTGTGACCTTTTCAGGGAACTGCTGGATGTATGGACCGAGCTACAGGATATCCATGATGCACATGGCTTGAGGTATCAATGGGGCGGCTCCCATAGCAACAAGAAGCTTTTGTGCTCCTTGGGAATAGACACCCGAAACATTGTGAGTTTGTTAGTACCTTGGAAAATCCTTTAATCAACCTGTAGATGTTTCTAAACTGTTACACTTCTCTTTAAGCTGTGCTAAACTAGCTCAGAAAAATAAGTATTAGTTGGTTTAAATGTTCATGTATTTTGAATATGCCAACTTCTAAACATAAATCTAAATTTTTCTCCAATCAGCATTTCTTATTTTTAGAAAAAGTTGTTTAGTGTTTTTTCTTAATAATAAAGTGAAGTAATTGGACTAGGAGATTAAAAATATAACCCCATATGGGCAATTTGACAATTTCTTCAATTTATCATTTATTATGTATGTAGTAAAGCATTGCAAGTGCATTTTGGAAAGCATTTCATTGTATGACAGATCATTCTCTAAATATATGTTCTTTCTTTCTAATACATGTGTGTAGCTCTTCACAGGCAATAAGAAGCAACCTGTTATAGTACCCATGTATGCAGCAGGACTGGTAAGTACAAAAGTTTCTCTGTGTGTATTTATCATTGCTGCATTTGTTCTGTAAAATCATTTTACATAGTATGGCATGAAAAGCCATAAAAAGTGTATTTTAAGGGCATTTAGTATGGGAACATTAAGGGAATAAATATAATAATCTTTTTTGATCTCATAAATCCCTTTAAATCTTGATCTGAGGATATTTTTCTATATTCTGTTGGTTACAGACTTTTGTTTTATATTGAAAATCTCTTTTATTTTAGTACTGTTAGTGCTCCTAAGTCTTTGTAAATGCACCTCTGGAGGTCTCTTTTTCCTTCTTTTTTTTTTCTCCCTAAATTTGCTTTTAAATAGAAGCTAAAGTACCTGAAGGTTTAGATACCATTTGTTCTAATCCAGTTGCGATCAATTTAAATAATGAAATATTGAGACTGTGGATGTGTATAAAAACTTGGAAATACCAACTTACAATAACTGAAAATGACCAGGGCACATAATTGGTCCTTAACTTTTTCCATTAATGTTTTAAATGTGTTGAAAATTTTTTTTTTTTTTTTTTTTTTTTAGATATGCCAGGTAGTCCAGGATAACTGAGGAATTTTCATTCTGTACCTTATCAAGATTCAGTCACATTTTAAAGTTGGATGTGTTTTTGTTTTTTGGTGTGTCTTTGAGTTATTGGTAAATAAAAATGTCCAGTATGTTAAACTAAAAATATTTTTAAATTCTTCTGCCAATAACTTGAAAATAAGAGGAAAATACTATGTTTAAGAAAGAAATAAAAAACTAAGAAACTCGTGGTGTGGAATTTAAATTGTAGCCCTTTATGTGCATGTAAAAATGAATTTGCTGTGGAACTTGACATTTAATCAAAAACCTTCCGTGAATAAGCTCTAATTATTGATATCGAATTGGACCGTTTTGCTTTGTTTTGTTTTTGTAGTTTTGTTTGTTTTGTGGAATTGAACAAAAACCTTTCTGTGCTTGCTCTTACCAGTTTTTGCTCCTTAATAAATAGTTATCTTGTATTTTCAAAACACCTTGACTATCCCTACCCTTTTTTCTGTTGTGGGTAAATATAATCCAGAACACTTCTCTAACGTTTTGGTTATTTATATTTCTATTTTTCTCAAGGAGTAGCATTCTAGAAGTTGTTATTATTGTCACATTCATTCAGTAGTAACCTGCTTAATGCTTGTGTGTGGGCTCATCACATAAACCAGTTCTTGAAGTTTAGTTAGGAGTTAGAGACAGTTACGGTAGCTTTATTTAAGAAAGTTAAGGTAGCTTTATTTTGCTACCTTAATTACAATCTTTATTAGTAATAATTTACCATGTTTATAAGCTTTTAATACCAAAATTGATTTAGCGAATACATCATCTCATCCATTTTAGTGATGCCTTTACATTTAGAAATTTACATTTAGAAATTTATTCTTTTAATATCTGGCTTCAAATTTTAATTATACCCCAATTTTTCCCATGGTGCTTTACATGTATTCAGTGTTCAATATCTTCTGCTCTCATCTCGAGGAATAGTATCTGAGATGATCGTTTAAGTCACTGGTTCTTGGACTTTAATATGAATGACTTGGAAGACTTGTTACAAACGCTGTGCAGAACACAAAGCTTCAGTTTCTTAGTCAGTAGGCCTGGGGGCGGGGCTCAAGAATTTGCACATCTAACAAGTTCCCAGGTGATGGAGAAACTGATTGGGGACTACTTTGAGAACCACTGGTTTAGTGATAGTTCACATTTAAAAAGTTGACTAAGACTAGTAATTGCCAATGCATAATTTCTGTGCATAAGGGCACAGTAGAAAGCCTGTATAATGTATGCGGTAGTGTTAGACCACACATTCATGAATTCAATTTGTAAATTGCTTTAGGTATCTTATGCCCTGTTTTGGTGGGTGGGGGGCGGTGTTCTCCTGAAAACTTGTTTTTAGAAATATACAGACTCTTAACATTATTTACTTAGTGTTTACTTTAATTCCACCATCCCCACCCCCCGGCTTACGTAAAGAGAGATTTTTGTTTGGGCCTGATTGATAAATAGTCAAGAGGTTATCAGTTATTATTTTAAACTGTGTAAAAACTTGGCTCTTTTTAGACCAGTAACCTGGATTATTACCCATTGTTATTAGCGTTTGGTACCGTATTGATGCAAAATGCTGATTTTTTTCTTTGTTTCTACATTCATTCTGAATGTCTTGCCTTCTTACTCGAAAAGTATATTAGATTTTTACACAACTAGTGGAACATGTAAGATGTTTTCCCCACTGAAATGGATCTGTCTCTGCTTTGCCAGTCCAAAGAGCTAAGTATTAACACTCCCATTTTTTCGTTGAGCTAGAATCAAACACTAAATTCACATTGAAGCATGTAGATGTCATCACATTTCATAGTGTGTTTTAAAATCAGCTCTCACTTCTCTAGGCACCACCATGGTGTATAATGTGTGTGAAGGGTGCCCTCTCCTGCAGATTCAATGTCTGAAACATCATAAAATTTTTGGATTTTAAGGTCCAGGATCTACTATACTGCTATGCTCGCCTCTTAGACTCTCCCCATCCCCACCATCACAACTTGGGCTTTTGCTTTTATATGGCAGTGATAATCAGGCACTTCGAAACAAATTGGATTTAAAATACGAGTTCTTACTTCAAAAAGTTTGGGTTCCCAAGGTATTATTGTGAAACGTTTCCTATCATAGTACTATGAGATTTTCTCTAAACAAAATTTAAGAATAGTTCCTTTTGTCTTTAGTAACTTTCCAAATGACCTGGTTTTTTCCTTTCTGCTTTCTGATAGATTAAATTTCTTATAAAGTTTATGAGTTGATATCCACCCCCAAAATTAATGGCTAATGTACCTTTTTCAGGGTATGCTAGAGCCCACCAAGGAACCATTGAAACCACTATCTGCTGCAGAAAAAATTGCTTCCATCGGTCAGACAACCACCATGTCACCAGAAATGAATACATGTACATCTGACCAATTCCAGGTAAAAATACCTGTATATGTATTGATAGGTTCATGCCTATCTATACTCATATGTCCACACACACTGTTGTTTCCCTTAATATGTAACTTTTAGTTTTTAAAGTATTTTAAAAATTTTACTTCTTAATTGATGTAATTTTGATTACTTGTTAAATAACATTTCTTGGAATACAGTGAACAAATTATCTTTAATTTCCAAGAATAGAAATGCACAGATTGAGGACTGACTGGTTTTAGGTAAGTCCTTTAAACCTATCTGAGCCTTAGTTTCTTTCCCTGTAAAACGAAGACTTTGAAACAAGCATCTCTAAAAATCCATCACAGCTTGAATAATTACTGACACACAAATCTGGTCAAGTGCTGGATTTCCCCCTCAAAATGGGAAATACTGCATTTATACCAACTCTTCAAGTTTGCTATTGTGTGTTTTTCTGGAAGCTTGCAGAATTTTACAAAGTAATGAAATTTGGGTATGTTTACTACATCAAAAACTGTTTTTTGGGGAGTTTGGATGAAACTGTTATTCAGGTTGAAAATGATGTGACATTTAATAAAACAGTCTATGAATCAAAAAACAAAGAAAGCTCCTACCTTTCTTATTCTTTACCTCCTAAGCACATTTAAGCACAAATTTTATTTTAGTCTAATATGTACAATATCAAAGCCTTCTGCTCACTTTTTATCTGGGGAAAACAGCCATTTTAGTTTGCTTATTTTTCCCACATCAAATCAGGAACTGATTCAATGCTGGTAAAATACTGTTTTTAGAAGATTGATATTTTTAAGTGAACATTACCATTTCAAAGCCATATCCTTCCTGTGTTTGTCGTTTCTTAACCTTAAATATCATCTTCAATTATATCTAACACAAAAGTGTATGTTTGGACAGACATACACTTTTCCCAAAATGTGTGCTCCATTAAATACTAACCTCAGAGAAGCCACTATAAAAGGGTTTCGGGGCAAAGTAAGTTTGGGAAATAACTTCATATCATACCCTACTTAGAGATTCACAGCACACACATTAAGGACTTGGAAAAATCCTGTACTAAATAACCCTACTTAATTTTATGTCTCAGATTTACTTAGTCACAGGACCTTTTCTGCTGGGACTAGGGGAGAAGAGTCCCAACACCTGTAGCACTAATGTTTTGAAGAAAATACTTTAGAAAATAATGATGTAAAGCAAGTATCTGCCCTTTCAAGCGTGTTTCAAGAAACATCTACTATTACTGCTGTGTACCACTGTGGTTTATACCTGGGCATAAAATCCCTTTGAGGCCCTGTTGGTTGGAGTGTCATCTGGTAACCAAAGAGTTGCAGGTTCAGTTCCCAGTCAGAGCACATGCCTATGTTGCGGGTTAGATCCCTGGTTTAAGCAGGTATGAACCCCCCTCGAGGCACATATGGGAGGCAACCACTCAGTGCGTCTCTTTCTCCCTTTCTCTTTCTTTCTTTCTTTCTTTCTTTCTTTCTTTCTTTCTTTCTTTCTTTCTTTCTTTCTTTCTTCCTTCCTTCCTTCCTTCCTTCCTTCCTTCCTTCCTTCCTTCCTTCCTTCCTTCCTTCCTTTCTTTCTTTCCCTTCCTTCCTTCCTTCCTTCCTTCCTTCCTTCCTTCCTTCCTTCCTTCCTTCCTTCCTTCCTTCCTTCCTTCCTATAGCAATGAAAAAAATGTCCTTAGGGGGAGGGATAAAAAAATAAAGGAAAAAAAATCCCTTTGAAACCAGTTTACAGTTGGTACTGAATTAGTGGGCAAGGGGACCTAGTGCATAAAATTCCTGGCCTCAGTGTCTGGGCAGCAGAGAAGATGGCTTGGGCAAAATGTCTCAGTAGGTAGACCTGTCCTTAGTTATCCTCTTTTCATTGCCTTCTGGGTATCAGCTGCTATCCCAGGCCTGCCTTATCTATGCAGATTGCAAAATCACTTCTCCTACAGCACCTTTCCACTTCAGCCTTAATCAACATTCTTATTCTCACGGTGCCAGTTCATTTACTGAAAATGGTGCTGTTCTCACTTGAGGCCATTTGTTGCTAGTTTTGCTTTTCACCTTCCCTTCTCCATCTATCAACTTCCATGTGTTCCTTCCCCAAAAACTGTTTATTTTATCAGAGTTAGTTGTCACCTGTCATTTTTGCCCCTTGCTGATTTGATCGATCTTATGTGTTTCATTCTAGTCATGTATACCTTTGTTATGTAGTATAATTATAGACATGACTAAAAATAGTCCAGATGTTAATTTAATGAAAGACTTTTAATGGAAATTAATGTGTGTTAATGTAATGGAGGTTAGTTGCAGCTCTATAGTGTGTTGCCATCTCTGTTCATGAACATATACCCCTATGAACTTCAAAGCATTGGTGTCTCCCTGTTTATAGGCAAGTACAGAAATTTCTAGCAACATTTAAGCATATCTAACTTTTTTGTTAGAAGATGGAACTTGATCTTTTGCTACTTATGAAAAAGATCTTTTTAATCTTTTTATTCTGTTAGTGCACACATTTCTTTTTTAAAAAAATAACCGTATAAATAGTGAATTAAAAAGTTCATTTTGTACTTTTTTTGTTGTAGTTTGTGATCCTCCGTAGCTTTAATTTTTAGGCTTTTCTGGGAATCAATGAAAATAATATTTCCCAAAGGACGTTGTTCAAACTTATTTCTGAATTGACTTGAGACTGAGTAAGTCCTCATTCTAACATATACACACTCAAACAGATTTTGGCTTATCAGAATTTTGTGCTGAGATTCCTGACCTCCATCACTAAATTGTATAATCTTTGCTTGGCTCCATGCTTGTGATGCAGGTTAAAATATTTAACAAACATCTGATGTGCATTGTAAAGATTCTCTATACAAAGTACTATTTTTTACCACTATTCTTTGGCATGCAACATATATGTTACTTTTACTTTACTTTTTGGCCATGCAGTAATGCTGTTATGTTTTCCTGCTAGTCATAGTTTTTGATGAAAAAGCTATAGCCTTTAGTGCTCAAAGCTTAACAAAATGTGTGTCAGGAAAAAGCTGTTTAATATCTCTTTAGAAAAAGAAAACATACACCAAACCTTTCTTTTGTTAAAGTTTTTGTTTTTGTCTACACTAAACATTGACTTTGAAACTTAGCATAGTTGCATAATTCTTATTATCATTACATGCTTTTTGATCTATTCTAGCTGTTTTAGTACCCACTGAATTTTTTGTTCTTTCTTCCAAATTTGCTTGTACTCATTAATCTTGCAGCTACTGCATCTCTTCTTTAGGACTTTAATAGTTACCAACAGTTGTTAATGGTGTTTTTTTCCTAAGATACTTTTACTTGAAAAGACAGCTTATGTGTACAAAGCAATAGTGATTCTCTTGGAGTTTTTTTTTTCCTTTTTTTAGTCTTTATCCACTGAGCTTCAAGTTCACGCCATCCATGGTGTCATTACTGATTCCCCTCTTAGTAGGATCAGTACTTATAACCACACTTTATTCACTGCTGAGTAGAATCAACTCTGACTAGCAGTTAGTCAACTAGTCACCACTAGCAAACTTCCTCTGTGAGGCCACTTTATGTGACTATTTCAGTTGTGAATCAGAATTTTAGAGTTAGAAGAAAGAAAAAATTATTATCTGTCATTGTGTTCTCCTTTTACAATAAAAGAACATCTTTGGAAAGGCTAAGTGATATACGCAAAATCATCCATCAGTGGTATAGCTAAGACCAGAGAACCCAAGTCTCCTGTTTAGTCCCCTTTTTTTTTACTCTTTTTTGTGACCTTGTTTTCTTTTGTCTCTACAGTAATCATTCATACCACATCGCTTCAAGTTGTTTTAAAATGCTTTGTTCCAACGTTTTTTCTTATCAATGTCATTAGCCAGAATTGCTAAAGTGTCCTATTTTTCATCTGTCTCATTTCCACAAAACATCGATTTGTGTTTTAGCACCTCATTATTATATAGGGTGGGGCAAAAGTAGGTTTATAGTTGTGAGTACACAAAACACAGAGTTTAGTCTTGTATTATTTATTAATTATTGTATTATTTTCCACATGAACAACTGTAAACCTACTTTTACCCCATCCTGTATTATTGGCTATGTCTTTAAAATGCTGTACACCTGTATGAGAAGCTAAAATTCTAGCAGACCACTGAAATATTCTTAAGTATGCAGCTACTTGACATCATTTAGATAAAACATGTTAATGTAAGAGCTTTGCTCTGTTTATCCAGAAATTTTGTTACCGCATAAACTGGTTATTGTCCATTTAGTCAATTATAACTAAAGGTGTCACTGATACAGCAGTAGAATATCAGAAATTGAATCTGTTGGAATGCCTAGAGCTTTTTTTTGTTTGTTTTTGAGATCAGCTAAAGAAGAACTTTTCTAAATGGTGTTTAATAGTTTTGCAAGTATGTTATAAACTAGATTTTCACCAGCTTTTTTTGTTAAAATAATTATTCATTCACAGGAAGCTGCAAAGACAATACAGAAGAGGTGCCTTGTGCCTTCACCAATTCCCCACCTGCTTACATCTTACATAATTACAGTACAATATCCAAACCAGTAATATGACATTTACAAAATATGTGTGTATAGTTCTCTGGCATTTTTATCATTTGGAAAGATTCCTGTAACCACAACTGCAGTAAAGACACAGAACTCTTCCATCACCACAAAGAACTCCCTTAATACACCCCTCCCCACTGTCCCCACCTCACCCGACTCCCACAACTCTCCCTAACTCCTGACATGCACTGGCTATTAGCATTTTGCTTTGTTTATATCCCTCCTGCCCCCCCCACCCCACCCCGCCACCAACCTGCAGTTCTGACCTGATTTGGGGGCAACTAGATGCTTATTGCATATCATTGGTATCCCCGTTATCAAGACAATTGTTATTAAAGTACCATGGTTTTTAGACTTTAAAAAATAATGGATTCATGTCCTTTTCTACAGGGAACAGTGGTTTTATCTACACAGAAAAAAAATGAGTACGAAGTTTTAATTGTACCTACCTTACAATAAAGCATACAGAGATACATATAGTAAATACAAAAAAAAAAAAAGGATGGCATGTAAAGAGTCTAATAAAACAGGGTTATTTCAGTAAGTGTTGATAACACCACCTCAGAATAAAAGAAGAAAACTAAATATCACAATTTTGTCTCATCAAGAATATTCTTAAAACAATACTACTTTTAAAAAATGTTTTATACTACTTTTCATCTTATGGGTACAATT
Organism: Mormoops blainvillei; assembly: GCA_004026545.1. Classification (NCBI taxonomy): domain Eukaryota; kingdom Metazoa; phylum Chordata; class Mammalia; order Chiroptera; family Mormoopidae; genus Mormoops; species Mormoops blainvillei. The sequence continues at coordinate 303,585 of PVJD01000264.1, forward strand.
TGGAAAATTGTAAAGAACCAGAGACCTTGGACTTTGAACCTTCCCATTTTATATAACGAGACCAACTAAATTAACCCTACATGGTCATACAACTAGTTACTTAGTAGTTGCTCAGTCTCAACCCAGATTTCCTCAGTTTTGGTAGGGTACCTTCTCTATTGCATTATACTCTCTATTAAGAAATTTTAAGTGGCTAGTCATTTAAAGTTACCACACTAGTGAAAAAAGTCAGTGATTTTAAAAAATATTTTAATGTTTTTATTGTAATCAAGTTGATAGTTTATGATTTGAGAATAGACTGAAATCTTGACATAGAAATTGTCCATAAATTTCTGTTTGAAATGTAAAGATAACTCCATTTCTCAGAAACAACATTTTTCATGTTAACAAACTGTGCTATTTGTAACTTTTGCAATTTCAGTTTGGGTTAATACTTGTTGGTAACCTTCTGAAATTGTAAATTATCCCAATTTTGTCTTTAGGTATTTTATTGCCTAATTATCTTGCTATAATTTTTTTTTTAAGGATTCTTCATGTTGCTACAATTTATACTGATTAATTTTGATTTTTTGGTTTTCAACTCTAGGAGTCTCTACCACCCGTCCAGTTTGACTGGAGTAGCAGTGGCCTTACTAACCCTTTAGATGGTACGTCTCTCCGTAGAGCCTCTAGCACCAGAGCTAGAGTTAAGAAAGCTACAAAGTTCAGACAAACTTCTCTCTGCTGATTTTCTTTTTTGTTTGAACATAACTTCTTATTCTTATCTTTGGAAATTCAGGCTTTCTTTCTGAATAGTAATTGCTCAAGAAATTAGCCATTACTATTATTAACATTATTAATGTCCAAATATAGGTAGTAAGTAGCTAGGTAAAATTTTAGTTTCTTTATCTTACGTCAAAAAGCTTCTTTATTTTTTACAACTATCTAGGTAGTTTAAATGATATTTTAGGTAGGATCAATTTCCTTGAAATTAGTTTCTGTAGTTTTAATTTATAGAATTTTCTTGGATGCAAAATCTTTGACTAGAGGCTGCTTTAAAGCACAAAGCACAATTATTTAACCAAAAACAATGTGCAAATAGACCCGTACTTATTGACTCAAAGTAGTTTTCAGATTTAATAATCTTTTATAGAGCACTTATATGCAAATGGAAAGTGAATGATTTTCATGATCCTTTTCTAAAATTTATCTCAAAATACTGGTAGGTAGTTCCAGAAATAATTGGTTTTACTCACGGCTTTAAGAGAAATTCCTGAGAAAGAAAGAACTTACTCTAGTTAATGTGGGGTCTTTAAAATAAAAATAATGCTAACTTTCCAGTGTGCTGACACCACAAGTTTTATTTGGACCCTAAGATACAATTACTCTTATTTTTTTACCTCATCAGTTGTTTGAGCCATTGCCTGAAACCCCTGTCATTCTGTCAGTTTTGCCATAGAGCAGGGGGTCCTAGGATATTCGGAAAGCATCCAATTGAATAACAGTGCTGAAGGAAAGCCTGGATGCACCTTTTGCTGTTGTCTGGTGTCTTATTTAGTCAAATCCTCGTGCTTTTTTATTAACAAACAACTTCTTTAAAAATGTATACTATTTCTGGTTCCTGTTTCAGAGTTAAAGGGGAACAGTACAGCTTGAGGTTGCACATCAGGGTAGGGCAGTTATGACATTTCTTACTATGTTGTTTCATTTTAAACTAAGTTAATGTATTGGTGCGTGTCCTAAAACTGAAAACTTTGTCACTTTAAAAAACTTATTAATTGGAAACCAGTATTACTAACCTGAAAGATTGACTTGGGCATGTGCAGTGATTTAATGTTGGGTTGAAATAAAAGTATTGTTTCCCTTTAACAAGTATATTTTCCCCTTGGTCTTTCTGGTATGGCTTCGAGTTTGATTGAAAGAACTGAACTTCTAACTAAAACCTTACTAAGTGTTAAATTATTTGCATTGTACATGAGAAAATGTACATTGAATTAAACTGTTATTTCCGAAATGTCCTTAGTAATGAAAAACTAATACTGTACACATTGTTTTAATGTTATTTAAAAATGTGTAATGACTACTAATTATAACCTGCATGTTCAAGTGTGTGTCTTACCCCTTTTTACACATAACCCCTCCTCCCTTGGCTTACCTTCTGTGTGGCTGCCTACCAACACGGTCACTGAATTTCAAGCTAGTGGAGGTTCCACTCTTCTGAACCTTGATTTCTTTGGGCCCGTGGATGACAGTAGCTCTAGCAGCAGCACCACAATCCCAGGTCAGCAGAGTGTTAAAACCACAATTCTAGTTTATTTACTAAAAGCATGACCACATCACCTGACTTTCCTATAAACAAGGAAACAAGTAGATTGTATTCTCTATGATGTCTTTCTAGTACTTTTCTTTCATCTATCTATTGTATTTTCTAGTCACTGACTATAGCAAATGACTTATGTGAAATGTATTTTAAGGAAAGCTTTCTCAGAATGTACTATTCAGAGCTCAAAGTAGTTTCTAGGAACAAAATTGCCCTAATGTCCTCAGTTAAAGGCAGGGTTTTTTTTCCTGTAAATGAAAAATGCGATATTTTATATGCTTATTTTTTAAAGCATATTCTATAAAGCCATTTGAAAAAATAAAAGTTTAGAGATATAAGAATATTTTAGTACACAAAGATGACTTTATGTTGTAGTGCCTGTGATAATAGAACCTTTACAAATGCTAGCATTCAATTAGTTGTTTATTAGTACTACTGTATAATGAGGTTCCAAAATGTTGGAGTCTAGCACTTAGTTGTCTTGTCCCACGTAGAACTATTGTTGTTTTTATGTAGCGCTTAAATAGAAAGTATACTGTTAATTTTCCATCTGGAGAACAAAAAGGTTACAAAAGTTAATAGAAAATAATTGCTATGAGATACTAAAAGTTAGAAATTAAACCTTACTTGGAGTGCCTGTTAAATTAATGTTCAGCCCTGCAAAAGTTCAGTTCATTGACCAAAGAACTAATGTACTATGTCATTTTCTAACTGAATAAAAGATTAAAATATAATGGCATTTTTATGTTTATGTTTATGTTTATATTTTATTTACTACAATTTTAATGACTCTGTCATCCCAACTTGTGATCTGGTAATCATGCCCATTGATCATCAGATGCCATTGGGGTGCTATATATAGATGTTGATGCCCAGAATGCATAGCAAGAATCCCTCTGTGTCCCACACTAGTGTCCAGTTACACAGCCAGCCTGGTTCGTGAGAATTTGCTGGGTTTGTTCCATTCAACTAGATAACCCTGCCACCTACTTCCAGCAGTTTTAGGTGCCATGATGGGAAATGGGGGAGAGTAAAAGAGTCAGCTAAGGGTCAGCCTGGAATGAGGAAGCCCTTCTCCAAGGTCTGGTTTTGGAAATCGGGTCCTGCTATAAGGAAGGTCCAAGGCCGTTTGGTAGAATGATTCAGTTCCTCAAATTTAAGCCCTGGTTATCATGTTCATTGTTTCCAAGATTTTGCAAGCATATGAAAAAACCAATCTGTGTATGGTTTTGACTTCAAAATAGTATCTCACTATTTACTTAAATTCTAAATACATTTGATCTATGGAATGACCTGGGTGAGCTAATTAATTGTTTTTAATACTTAATGGGGAAAAAAGTGTGTATCGATTTCCTTATTGCTGTAGTCCCAAGAATGAATTACCAAGCTCCCATTTTTAATCTGCTTTCAGCTTTCTTTTGTCATGACTGTCTTATAATTTAAATGAGTCCACTATTTTTGGATGTCTAAAAACCTGGTTTAAATTTAATTTTTGGTTACATTTCAAACTCAGTTAAAAACCATCCGTAGGAGTACAGATAATCTAACCATATAAAGAAGTACAGAAATGACCTGATAACCAGGCCCAGTATACACAGCTAGAGAAGAGCAAGCGTTTCAGAAGCTTAGAGCTGTGATGGAAGTGTTAGCATGGTCAAATGCAGTCCTCTCATTACTTTGGAACCTTTTAAATATTTTCGTTCCGTATTTTCATTAATATGCTCTAGCTGCTGTATAAACTTGATTACTATAAAGTTGCTTTGGCTTCTTTTTGTTTCTATTGGGTTTTGTTAAAACTTACCATCAAGCTACAGTTATTGACACCTTTGTTAGTATTCCATTTCACCACTTGCTTGCACTTTTTCTGACTTGTTTCTGGGAAAGTCATTTTGTCTTAGCTTGCGGTTATTTAATTATTTGTGTGTGAGACTTAGGAGGTTGGCATAGAACTTGGTTGGCTAGCTTTAGTTATGTAACTAAACTATGCCTCATTAAGGTTTTGTTTAAAAAAAACTCTTCCATTAAAAAGAATTACTCTCTAATTATTAGTATAGAGTAGGTAGTTATTTCGTTTTTGAAAAATATAAAATATAGCCATAATACTTTTTTATTTTTGTGGTAATGTTTGTTTTGAGCTCCTGGACGTTGATTTTTTTGTTTGTTTTTTTAACTCCTTCTTTACTGTTTGACAGCCAAGTGGCCAGTATTTTACAAATCCCAGTAAATTTTTACTAGCCTTTTCCTGTTGCCAGTCAGAATGCAGTGTATTCTGCATTATTACTTAAACATGTACTGAAATTTTGTAGTTACTTAGAAGCTAACCTTTCACGGTAGAGAAAAGAGATACTCTGGGTTCGTTTGGTCCCTTTACAGGCGTCTATAATTTTTAATGGCTACCTATATACTTAGTATTCTCAAAATATAAAGAAAAGGCCTTCTAAATATATTTTGAAACTGTTCCTTAATGAAATATTAAGAACTTGGGAGAGTCAACAAACATTTTCTATAGCCTTCCTCCCTTGTTGGACATGGTAATTGTGGAAGCTGCTTTTGCTTGTTTGATTTCTCTAAACATCTGAGATCTCTGTTTGTATCTGCTAATCATCTGCAAATTTGGTTACTAGAAGGCAGCTTTTGGTTTTATTTTCCTTAATCTTGAAATATACTAAAAGAAAACTTGTTAATAGCAATATGTGCATTTATATTTTATCAGCTGATCATCAGGGCTTTTTTAGAAACAATGTAAGTAAAGATTGATGAAGCCGTAAGACATTTTTTCAGTTATACCCCGAAACAACTGAACTTTTCCTCTCAAGTATTTTGCTGGGACCAAGAAGATGGTGCAATTAAAAGATGTTTTTTATCTGATTATCTTTATTATCTAAAGTTTAGCTTGAGTTGAGATATTTCATTGTTCTTTTCAGTATTCTCATAGTCATATTTAATATAAATCTATATTCAAGGAATATAAAAATACATGTGTATTTTGCTAAAGTCACATAAGATTTTCATAGACTTTTACAATAAATCTAATCCTCTAACACAATTTCATTTTGTATTCCTTTAATAAGATATTTGAACTGTTAGCTACTAGATTTAGATATGAAACTATAGAAATATAATTAACCCTTGAGACAATTACTATTTTATCCAAAAGCAGTTATTTTTCACTTTTTCTAAAAATATTATCCGTTCCCACAGTTTAGAAAGAACAACTTGGTGTATAATTTATCTTTAGTAATAATTTGATGTTTTGAGTAATCTCGTATGCCCTCAAATTGTCAGAATATTTAAACTAACCAAATTATTTACCATATTTGCAACTTTATATTGTGTCTAAATCTTTTGGTGTGGAAGAAAATAATGCAGGAAAATGGTCAAGAAGGTAGGAGGAAAGGGAGGTTCAAAAAATGAGGTTAATCAGTCAGTTTAAAAATTGAAATGTTCTATTTTGTAACAGACTGTGTGCATTCTATTTATAAGACGTTGTTAACTTTCATTATTTCAGAATAATCCAAAATTGAGAGAGTTTTCTATAGCAGATAGAATTTTCAGAGGTGTTCGATGGTATTATGTTAGATAAAGATTATATTCATACCAAAGAGGAATTTTGAAAGTATTTTCCTATTTTATAAAGACTTAAAAGTGAAACTTGTAATTTAAAAAATAAATGCAATGGTACAGTGTCCTAAAGATGTCTTATGCTTGTAAAAGACTCAGATGTTTACAGAATAATTGCCTTTTGCATCTTGGATTGTGGCTTATTGAGTGACCTGTTGCAGCTTGCTATCACTGACTGTCATTTTATACTATAAGGTGTGGATCCAGAGTTGTATGAGTTAACAACCTCTAAGCTGGAAATCTCCACCTCAAGCCTCAAAGTGACGGATGCATTTGCGAGACTCATGTCCACAGTAGAGAAGACAAGCACATCTACCAGGTAAACAGTTAGTGCTTATTACACCCTGACTTTGGCTTCTCTGTTGAAACAGCCCAAATGGGAGAGCAAATAAGTTAGCAGTATTTCATTGTATTATATTAAAATTCACTTAATGCCTAATTCCAGAAAATAGTAGCAAATGTTTAATTATGAGATATATTAGAGCAAGCTATTCCATAAGAGACTGACTAGAAAGGGCCAACAGATGTTTTTTTTCTCTCCCCACCCTCAACTTTGTGGAGAAGAATTCTGGTTATTCATTTTAAGTATTGAGATCATAAAGCCACTGTAGAAACATTCCCTCTTTCCCTTCATAACCTACTGAGACCTTTGGGAATGTAACCAGCCTCACACTCCCAGAGTCACCAAGGCTAATCTTTTTACTTCCAGGTTAAGATAGGGAGACAACTACTACTTTATTTTCTGAATTTTTGCTGATGTGCAGCACCTCTCATTACTTCATCAAGGTTTCTGGGAACTCCTTCAGGGCACCCGTGGCCTTTAGAAAAGCACTTACCTCTCAGCGTCAGAACCAGATACAAGAAATGTCACTTGGCCCTTGCGTTTAGGATTCAGAAGACCTTTAGTTTTACGTAGTCAAGCACTGGAATAAGCCATCACTTTGGCACGTTAGCCACAAGAAGAAGACAGTGCCTAACAAGAAGCTCATCATTACGAGCCAGATTACTGCAAGAGCAAGTTCGGAGGGACTGGCATGCCATCTGCTGTCCCACGTCCATGACACATCCTCATTTTTAAATGTTCGAGTATCCATTCAACAAGTATTTATTATGATTAATGCTATTAATATTTATAATTATGAAAAGCCATTATTGTTTGTTTTAGAATTATAATCATGGATACCCTTAACTTCCCCCTGAAATGGATGTGTAGCATGCGTGTGCTTGTCCGTCTAGGTTCCCTCCCTCGCTCTCACGACCCCCATTTCTCTGATGTCACGCTACCTGGCACTGTTAAAGCCTATTATTAAGTGAACCTACTTGTATGCGAAGCCATTGTGGGTGTTTGGCTTGCTTTCTAATTTTTTCTATTTCCAAATTATATTTTCAAATTGAAATTCTTTTCATACAAATTTCTTACCCATTTTTTTCTATATATGTTAACCAAAAGCTAATGCATGCTTGACTTTCAAAAAAAACTGCTGTTTATGTTGTTTGGGCTTTACCCTGCTATTTTTTGGCCAGTCTTTTCTAAGAATGATCATACTGTTCCCCTTGCCTTTTTTCCTCTGCCGTCTCACAGAAGAGCAAGTTAGAGATGGGAGTCCCAGTGCGGGACTTCATTCTTTGCGCCATTAGGAGGAGCTCTAAACCACATTGTTAACTTGCTCTCCTAACTTTTTAACTCATACTTGAAGCATGCCATATGTACACTGGGAAACTTTTCCAACTTCTCTGTCACTTCAGGGAATTATTTCATTTTTTCCCTTATTCTGTGCTATTAGGGAATGAACTAAAGTATAGTGTGTATCCTAGGGATCACCATTGTTGGAGCTCACAGAATTACTCTCTACTACCTGTTCACTTTTTATTGCAATCAAACCCACAACCTTGGTGTATCGGGACAATGCTCTAACCAACTGAGCTACGTGGCCAGGGCTTCAGCTTCATATTTAAAAGACAATACATTGAAAGGAAAATAAGTCGCTAACTTTGTATTTTCTGTTTTGAGGAGAAGTACAAATATTTACAAGTCTTATAATTAGAAGGTAATAATATAAAATGTCCCCATAAGTGCTTCTCGGTTGTACAGGGAAGAGAAAGGGAGATAACATACATAGCATCAGAAAGCATTTTAAATGTCTTTGTTGTTTTCCTTTTGTTTCACTTTTCTTTTTGCTTTTAAGTAAACTATAGAATGTAAAGCTCAGCAAAAATTCTTGGCTCTTGACAAGAATTGACTACATAGAAGATAGAGTAGAAGAGCATTGAGGGACTGTAAGGTAAGAAAAAGTTAAGAAACAGTGGCCTAAGTAGAGGAAATGCAACACGTAACAAATAAGATCCCATACTCTTCTGAGTGCTTTTGCATGTGCGAGAGAAAGTACATGTGCTCTTCTCTTTCCATACATAGGCTGTGAAAGTGACTTCTTATTTTTTAAAGAAATGCAAGTTTTTGGTTTTAAAATGGTTTCATCTTCTTTCTTACGTTTTCTAATATAGAGAAAATTACTTCCTCATTTTAATCAGTGGGTGGCCAGCTAGTTAGTAGCCACAGATCTCTAACTAAGTTTATACAAGCCACTAGTTGTCAAAAGGGATGCATCTCTTTCTTACCTTTTAACTGAGATAAAATTCACCCTTCTCCAGTATACAATTCAGTGTTTTTAGTATGTTCATGAGGTTGCACAGCCATCATGACTATCTAATTCCGGAACATTTTTTCATTCCTAAAAGGACCCTCACACTTACCAAGCAGTCACTCCCTGCCTGCCGCTTTCCCACCTCCTGGCAGCCACTGCTGTGCTTCCTATTCTGCTGTTGGTGTGGCCGCACTTCGTGCAGCGGTTGACAGCACAGGGAGTGCAGGTGGGCATGACACTTGGGACAGCTCATCTTGTTGCAGTTATACTTCTAGGCGAACTGGCAGAGGGAGGGCTCGATGATGCCCCCCACAGATGAAGCACCAAGTGCAGGGCGGACTCTTTCTGACTCTTGTAGTACGAGAGAGTGCGGCTATCCTCCAGCTGTTTGCCCAGGAAAATCAAGACACTGCTGGTCAGGTGGGATGCTTTCTTGGATTTTAATTTTAGCACTCTCAGCAGTGTCACTGGACTCTACCTCGAGGGTGATGGTCTTGCCCGTCAGGGTCGTCCCAGAGATCGGCATCTGCATCTTATGGGGAGACTGCTTGGCCACCTTGATGAAGACAAAAAGCAAAAGTTTCTTAATTTTGAGGGATACAATTTCTGTGTGGTTTTTTTTGTTGCTTGTGCTTTAGATGTCATATCTTCAGAACCTAATGTCTGCTTAAGGTCAGGAACACTTACACCTAGGTTTTCTTCTAAGGGTTTTATAGTTTCAACTCTTAGATTTAGTCTTTCCATTATGAGTTGGTTTTTTAATGTGGTGTGAGATAGGGATCCAGTTTCATTCTTTTGCAAGTGGACGTCCAGTTGTACCAACACTTTGTTAAAAAGATTGTTCTTTCTCCCATGGAATGGTCTTTGCACCCATGTTGAAAATCCTTTTACCATAAATGTATGAGTTTATTTATGGGCTCTTAATTGTATCCCTTTGACAAAAAGGATAAGCCTTAAGAGAATATACATCAAAATAAGGCCATTGCCTTTCACTTTGAGAAAAGGTCATGATGTAACTTTTTATTTTCAGATTCTCCACAAGCATTTTCTGATATTTAAGAAAACTAGATCACATTAATACACAGTGACTACAGATAAACGCACAAAGAAAACTTTTTTCTTATTTTTAAATACAGCTTCATATTGCATCTAAGTAGTGCCTCTGAACTGAGGCAGTTGTTAGAAGCCCTAGAATGATCTTTACCAACCATTTCTTGGGTAGAAGTATCTTCCTTTCCCATACCCCAGCTGTACTCCACAAATGAGGAAGTCCATTTAGGTGCAGTGTTGTTACTGTTTTTAAGAACCTCTTATCATTACAAAAGCAGTAATAATATATATTGTAGAAAGTTAGAAAATATAAGCCAACAAAAATAACTTAGTGCATAGTCTTTCAGCTTTTTTTTCTATGCAAATGTATATGTCTGTGTGTTATTTTAACCAAAAATGAGATTTTACAGTCCACACTGAATTGAAGCTACCCTTGCCACCAGTGATGTCCCTCCATCAGTTTCAGCAGGTTTTCGTTTCATCTAATCTGCAGGCTCCATTCAGATTTCTCTGCAATGTCCTTTCTCTTTGCTTTGTCCAAACCCATATTCAGTCTAATACTGTTGTACCTGGCTATTATGGCCCTTAAGTCCCTTTTAACCTAGCATATCTACCCTTGACTCCTTTTTTTTTTTAAGTTTTATAATAGCTTATTAAAAAAGATCACTCCAGCTGTGCTGAAGAATGTCCCAACTTCTGGATTTTTGTTTGCTTCCTTCAAGTAGTATTTAAAGTAGTTCTCTATTCCCCCTTATTTTCTTTAAACTGGATAGTGTATCTAAAGGTTTGATGAAGTCAGGTAAACCATTCTGGCCAGAATACACCATAGCTGTTGAATCACATCAGAAGAGACATCACGTCTGGTTGACTCCATCATTAGGGACGCTAAGATTAACCATTGGTGAGAGTCTAACATTTTCCATTTAATGTGTTTTTCACTTTGAGACTAAAAAGTAGACTATCTGGTTTTACTTTAGAATGATGCAGATATCCAATTTCCCATCAAACATCCACCTAATAGTTTTGCCACCATTTAAATACAATTAAATGTAGATTTAATCAGAAAAAAATTGAGTACAAATCCATTCTGCTGAAAAACCCTAGAAGTGAGTTCATTGTTGGTTGATGTGCTGATGGCTTCACTGTGCCTAAAGCTGGCCTGTGTCCCACTGAAGAACTTTGGTCCTAAAAGTATGATGTTTGATTTTTCAGTCATTCTATAAAATCTTTTGATTTCAGCCTGAATTCAACAGTAGTAACAGAAAAGCCTAGATATAAAATAAATTTATATCCTGTGTCTATCTTGCTTTATCTCCTGACTCTCTGCTGCCCATCCCCAGAACAAAGAAAATATTTAGGTGGAAGGAATAACACGTGTCACAGCTAAGAGAGTACCGACTGTCCTTTATCATAAAAGAGATCAGGCTTTCTAGAGTCAATGCTTTTAAATGAACTTTGGTCTAAACTTAGTATTTTTATCACTACAACTAATTCAATATATTTAATCTCCTGGAAAAAAATAAATGTTGGGTTACAATCCTATGCTCAATTCGAGCTGCATTTGAGGCTCTGTTGGCATTTTCTGTCACACCTGCTGGAAAGACATGGGTCACCAGGAGTTTTTTGTATCTGCGCTAGGCACCAAACTGCCCACTTCTAGTACCCAGGGCTATTGTTGTAAAATGGACTTCATCTAGAGGGCCCACCGGGTTTCAGGATTTCCCCTCTTCCGAGTTCCTCCAGCCTGTGTTACATCCTCAACGTTAGCAGCCCGCCCCCGTGGTGCTGCCTTTGCCCCAACTGTCTGCATCCCAGCGGGGCCAGATGGCTGTTTTTGAACTGTGGGCCTTCTTTCCTGGAATTCCCCGTTGGGCATGAAGAGCTCCTGAGGTGGAAATGACTTACAAGGTCTTGTGCCAGACATACTTTGTTTTCTGTTAAGGTAATTTTGGTAGTTTCACTGGGAGCAGGGGGAAGTCCAGGTGGGTGGAGTGTCATTAGGGCTTCTGAATTATGTTTTTGCTTAGTAACATTTTAAAAACATGCTTGGGTAGATGCCCCTAGCCTTTGAAGTAAAGCCGTGAGCTGTGCAGGGGTACATGTGAATATCTGCGCACATTTGCTGTAGTGGGCGCACATCAATAAGGGATGCATCTTCCTGAGAGGCTGGCGTCTGGCGTAGGAAGCACACAGCACAAAAGCATCATGAGGTTCAGGAATGGGCAGAGGAAAAGATACTCAGGTCCCAACGGATTGCTGACTGACTACCCTGAGAGTCTATTTTCTCCCATTTGATGTACAGCAAAGGCATTAACACACTTTCCATTTTTCCTTTGTCAATAGGAAACCGAAAAGAGAAGAGCATCTCAGTGAAGAAGCCATCAAGGTGATCGCTAGCCTTCCTGACTTAACGTTCATGCATGCCAAGGTGTTGATGTTCCCAGCCACGCTGACACCTTCCACAAGCTCCCAAGAGAAGGCAGACTGATAACTGATAGGGATTGGGCAGTTTCTGTTGCTTTTCCTTTCCTCCATCCCTTCCCTACCATCAAAAGCATACCTGCTGTAATTTAAAAATAAAATTTCAAGTTCAGCTGATTTGTTGGTAAGCCACACTAGAAAGGTATACATAGTAATGTATATTTATTTACATACTGAAGTCCTAAATTTATATTAGAAAAAAATGTAAATAATCGGGGGTGAACATTTTTGAAGATTTATTCTTTTTGTGTTGCTGGGGTGTATACATTTATGTCTTTGTGAAATACACTGGTGGTATCCTTCTTACAAAACTTTTGAAATAAAAAAAAAAGAAAATTAAAAACTCAAATCTCCACTGTCTGTGAAATCCCCTTCAGTCTTTTCAGGTTACCTTGAATGTCCTATTAATTTTTCGTATCATATGTCGAATTACCTTTGCTATCATAAACAAGCTCCAGAGGCGTCGTTAATTTTTTTTTTTTTAATTTGCGTGTGGTGGGTTTGTTTCAGACCTGGCTTTTGTTAGCATTTTTGTGCTCTTTTTTAATCTTTTCAATCTGGCGTCTTGCTGGTCCACCTTTTGCAAGGTGCTTCATCGATTGCTCCTTGTTACAGGGTGTGGACCATCGTCAGCACCTGATCGGGGGGGTTTAAAGAGATTTTGTCTGTTTTAAATCAGTTTGGTTTGGAGAAGGACCAAATTGTATGAATGTCTTACCATGAAATTTACTTGTTACTGATTTTTTGTTCTATCATACCACTATTTTTTGAGGATTTTGCACAGTGTAAAATGACATAATCATAGATTGCTATGGTTTAGGCTGTATATACAGTAAAAAACTATGGGTTTTAAATGTTTGGGGCAATTCCTATGGAAAAAGGAGAGCGATGGAGAAGAACAAGGGTCATGTGCATGCCCGCGGTCTTTTGAGATTTCAGTGTGTAAATTTCCTTTTAGCTTACACAAAAATAAAATAATTTAAAAGAAATTGAGCCTGGAGTCTTTGTGCTTTGGTATCTGGGGAAAATGTATTAAGTTTGGGTGTTAAGTTTTATTCTGTTTTAATGTATTTCAATCCGGAGGAAATCAGCTGGTAGGGCTTCCGCTTCATTGAAACGAGGAAGAATTCGAATCTGGTCCATAAGAATTGGATCTGTCCTTTTAGTAGCTGAGCTGTTTTATGTAGAACATGATATCATACAAGAAATTCCCATGATTCATTATAATGTATCTTCATCAGAATTGACATGGTTAAATAGGGATATGTAGAGAATTTTTTTATTTCCAAGAAAATATATGCATGAAATTGTGGTAGGCAGAAAATTTCTAAAAAGTAATTTTAAAACATTAAATATTGCTTCCCCCAAAAGTCATATGATGTATACCATGGGAAATAGGCAGTCAGCCCCAAAACCCAGCACCTCATATCTGCTATGGGAATGTACCAGTGGAAGCCTTTGTACCTCCTTCATTGACAGAGATTTCTGTGTTGCCATGGTTATTACACAGGCCGATGGAACAGTTGCCTCAGCGTAATTTACCTGTGGCCTGGAGTGACCACGCTTATCTTCGTCCATCTCTGTCATTTCCCCAACTTTTTTTTTTGGGGGGTGGGGGGTCTTTCTAAGATGGCTTTCCAATAGTCCACAAGGCTTTAGTGCTCAGTGACCTTCTGAGTGGAAGGATAAAATTATTCTCAGCCGAACTTCACATGATTCAGTAATGGAAGCTTAAATGGTTGCTTCTGTGGTACATTACAACTAAATTGTAATGGCAGCCTTCACCAGCCTAAGCTTAGAGCTCATTTATTAGCTGTGTTACCATGAGGAAGTTAATCAACTTACCTGAGCCTTAATTCTCTTTAAAAATGGGATGATACTACTGACCTGTAGAGTTGATGTATTAAATAATAAAGGTAAAACATGTCACATGAGTACATAATAAACGACAGCAAAATCTATGAGGGCCTCGGGAATCCTGGTAAACGTAAGAAACATTCATAGAAAGGAGCACTGAAAATAAGTTAATGTATTATTATGTTAGGCAAGTGAGCCTTCCTCATGAAAATCCTGCTTTATGATTCACAGGATGGATGTTTTCATTTTACAACCACGTTTAGATAAGCCAGATTTCCCTTTTGTTTATCATATTGGCCTTGAATGTTTTAATCACAACAGGTTCATTAATATTGGGTTGTCATAGCTTAAAGTCAGAGCTCTTGAGAACCAAAAGTACTCAGCTTTTTTTTTTTTTTTTTTTTTGGCACCAGACCAGGGCTCCGATCTCCCCAGAAAGCAGTAGTAATGGCTGCTGCAGGAAGAGCCTTTAGCATCCTGTGATCTCAGCCAAGGGAGAGAGTGTCAGATGCAAGATTGTCTTGGTCATCAGCTGTCCATTTGTTTTTCTCAAAGTCAACCTGGAGAACCCTGCAGAATTAGGGAGAAGAAACCAAAGAGTCAGCAACCCTAACTGCCAAATTACACCTAGTGGAGACTGGTTTAGCCATCAACTTCGTGTCCTTGACATCTTAAAACCAGCTCACCCATCCCCTGGAGCCTCATCTCACTGGATCGCCAGATCCAAACAGCCATACGTGATTCCGCAGTTAATCCCAGCCAGCCTGAGTATAGGAGAAACTTTCCTAGGCTGAGTCATGTGTCACTACTATTTTTATGAGTCATTCTTTTATATAGAAACTTGTTCTTCCCTCTACATGATTATCGTGTTCCTTATTTAGAACTTGTCATCTTTTCGTTTCCTCATGTTTCTTGAATCAAGATCAGGCTTAGCTGTAACAAAAACCCAAAATACTGCATTTCATGTAATAAGACTCATACATCTGTCACAGCTGAACTCAAATTGGAATGTATCCTACAATGGGATAGGGTACCCATTTATTTGGCAGTGTTTTGTTTTGGTTGGTTGGTTTGTTTTAGTGATGTATAAAATAATGCTGCCTTACAATCAATTGACAGAGTTGATGAAAAGTAATAGTGGCTTAAACAATAGAACCTTATTACTCTTGCCTGCAAAATAGGAGGACACTGCCTTGGGCTGATAAAGTCTTCGTGAGACCATCAGAGCCTGAAGCTCTTACTGTATTGTTTCACTATTTTCAGCACATGGTTTGTACCTTATGGTCCCAGGTGGCTGTTGGGGGTACAACCACCATGCCTACATTCTAGTCATGGAAGAGTATTCTCCCTCCCATTGTATACTCGTGAAGTATACACATTGTGTCCAGTTACATCTTATTGGCCAGAATCTAGTCGCAGCTGTGAAAGAAACTGGGACATACATTTACTCTGGGTGGTGGTTCAAAAAGGAGTCTAGTAGTAAGGGAAAAGGAGAGAGCAGGGGTTGTAGGACAAAGCCAAGTCTGGGCCACACCTGTTTTCTACTTCTCAGCCTATACAAGCGGTAGCATCTCATTGAGCTGAAGGAACACATAGAGAAATGAATTCTGGATCACTGACTCAAACTACAATGCTGCAGACCAGATCTGTTATGTTCCTGGTGCTTTTTCAAGGGGGATGCAGGGATTTATAGAGGGCTGACCTGGGACCTTAGGGGGAAGAAATGCTAAGACAAATCATGAGTGGGAAGTAGGGAGCACCTGGTGGGGAGGAAAGGGCCCTGGGTTAGACTCAGAGTTGTGTGTTGTAAATGTAACTACCACTAATCAGCTATAACATCGTGGATAAATCCCTTTTTAAAGTCTTCCGTGCCTCATGCGTAAATGAGGGGTTTGAGTGTACAGAATCGAAAACTAAGGGCTGGAAGATTGGTTGGTCCAGTGCATTGGACCAACTCCCAGGAGCCCTGCTTCTGCACCCAGAAAGGCTTGGCCATGCAGTGACGGGCTGTCCAGCAGTAACACATTGGGCTTATATATTGCAGGGAGGGTAGATTGCAGAAGACTGCATTTGATAAAAAGGTTGGTTCCATTGCCACCGAAAGTTCAAAGCCAATGACGATAAAATTCTCAGAGGTGGAGCGAGAGAAGGGTTGACAAGGAAATTGGCTTGCACAACACTACACATCTATAACCAGAGGCAGGACCTGAATCCAGCTTTCCTGACTCTTGGCCTTTTCATTTACACCCTCCTGCATCTCCCCTCGGAATGGGTGGCCAGTTTAGCCTTTGCCTGAACATTTTTAGGGACCTCATATGGGCTCAGGGTCTCTCAGGGCTGCCCACCACCCAGCACTGGTTTGTTAGGGCTTCTGCTGAATGGAAACCTCCTTCTTCATAACCTGCTATTGGTTCAAATTATCCCCTCTCGGGCTTCATGAGATAAACCAGATTCCTTCTCCATAAATATCAGAACACCATTCCCCTGTTCCCTGTCCCCTTCTTCTACCAGGTCTCCCATGATGACATGATTTTTAGGTTTTTCCCTTCTGCATCATTCTTCTCTGGACATTGCTCCAGTTTGCTGAAGATCCTCTTAGTGTGCTCCCCAGACTGGACCAGATGTTGCCTCAACACTGGCATAGGGCTCATATTTATTTTAAGACTCTTTTAAATGTAGCCTAAAGTTGTATTACTATATATGGTAACAATGTTGGCTCTTTAACTCATTGTCTAAATAGCATCTTCCGCATAACTGCCATCAAGCCAGGTTTTCTTTGTCACCTACTTTTGTCATTGAATTTTTAGGTCTAAAAACAATTCTAAGACTGATGGTTGCCAGATGGGAGGGAGGTTGGGAGACTGGGTGCAAAAGGGACTGAGAAGTACAGATTGGCAGTTACAAAATAGCCATGGGGATGTACAGTGCGGCACAGGGAACACAGTCAATAATATAACTGTGCATGGTGCCAGGTGGGCACTAGAAATATCAGGGAGAACACTTTGTACATGATTGTCTAACCACTATGCTGTACACCTGAAACTAATACAAAACAATTGAATGTAAACTGTAATTGAAAAAAAGGATTAAATTTAAAAAATGTAAGAGTTCTACATTTATCCCTTTACAACTTTATTGGCTTAGTTTTAGACAATTGTTTCAGTCTATCTCATCAAATCTTTTTTTTTTTTTTGAGGTTGGTTTCTATATTTTTAAAGAGAGGGGTAAGGGAGGAAGAAAGAGGGAGGGAGAATCATTGATTGGTTGCCTCTCGTAAGTGCCCTGAGCAAAGAACGAGCCTGCAACCCAGGCACGTGCCCTGTCCGGACACCCTTCGCTTCGCAGGACGACACCCAGCACCCTGAGCCACAACAGTCAGGGCTCATCAAATCTTAATCGTATCATCTAGCATATAGTCCCCCTCCTTCCTCAACTTCGTCATCTACAGATTCATCAATAACCTCCTTGATCCAAATCATGCAAATGTTGACTAGTACAAACTCCGCAGCTCCATTCCCGGGGAAGACTTGGACTATGGCTTCTCAACACAGTGACAACTACATTGCTCCATCTTGCGCACAACCCCTCAATGACAGGTGCAGCCTTGCCGAGTTCAGTCACACTACACTTATGGCAGTTCGTGGGCCATCCTGAGCAGATGCTCTCCAACACTCATTCTGCTAGAAAATTTCTGTGACCCCGTGCTCCAGAAGAAGTATAAAGGCGATAAAATAAGTAGAAGATAAAATAACATCTACTCAAGATGGGAGATCAAATGAGGGTAACCCACGTAATCCCGGACGCAGGGCACGCACTCAGTAAGTAATTTTGGATCATCATTCATCCGGGTCAGTATTCCACCATTGCTGATGCGGCTAAAAGGCTCCTGGTAGAAAGAGATGGTTGTCTTCCTGACAGTCATCAAAAAGCCAGGCTGCCCTCTGGAATACTCAAGTTGCCCTTAATATAGTTTTTATGCTTAAATTAGCTATCATTTTAGCTTATTTTCTTCAGCCTGGACTAAATCTGAAGATAGGATTTCATATCACTTCACGTATTTTATTTTACTTTTAATTGACCTCTTTCAAAAGCTGCTCTCTCCCTTTAGTTCGCCAAAACCAGGATTTAGGGACTAAAACAATCATCACGTTATCTGTACCCTGAAATGCACTGTGAGCTGTGACTTTAGCCCTTTGGCTCTCACCCTGTTGACCTAAGCTCATGCTCCTCTCCTGGGTCATTGTCTCTCTCCTGAGGGTCAGCAACTAGGGTTACGAAAGATCGTAAGGGTCAAGGAGTGAGAGAGAATTACATCTTGTGTCATCAGTGCTGTGCCTGTCTCCGAAACGGGGCCGTTTGGTTTTCTGCACAATATTTCCTGTATGGCATCCTCAATTGAAACAGGTAATACATGTTCTTGGCCGAGCACCCCATGCTGGCCCCTCCCCTGAGCTCTGTGCCACGATTCTGACAGTGCCCTGGCCATTCCCACGGAGACATCCCATGGGCTCCTGAAATGAAGCCTGGGCACTGCAAGCCATGCTCTCACCTGCCTCCCACCCTCTGCCTGCATCCCTGCCATGCTCCCTGGCCTTGATGGACCCCATCTCCACGAAATGCCCAAGCTCCAAACTTGCTCTTGGCCTGCTCCCCTTCCTCACTCCGAATCCTATTGGCTCTGGGGTCCTATCAGTTATCCTCCTAAATACCCATTTCCTCCCTCTTCAGGCCCCATAGTCTCTTAAGTGATATGGTTGTAACAGCCTCCACACTCACCTTCCCCCACCTTGCCTCCCTGCCTGTCTTATCTTCCACTATGACGACAGAGTACTCTTTTTCTGTTAAATGCCCTTCTCAGTAACCTCTTTGCCTTCTGGGCAAGGTCTTAACTCCTTAGCATGTCACAATGCACCTGGGATCTTTGTCGTCTCTGAGCCATGAGCTGCTGCCTGCATGGCCAGCTCCTTGCCATTACCAAATGGCCCCGGAGGGTAGCCCAAGCTACCTCCTCTCCCAGAAAAGCTCTCTCTCTCGCCATCCAGCCAATGTCGCTTTCTGCCCCCCTACCCAACCCCATAACACACAGCCAGTTCTCCAGCCTCACAGGGTGCTTGGCAACCCTCTCTGAATGAGCCTAGTTGACATTTATTGAGAGCTCTCCTGAGCTCCAGACATGTTCTCTTTCTCAATCCTCCCACTAACCCGGAGGTACCTGAACTGAACTTATCTCCAGTTTACTGGTAAGGAAACCAAGACTTGCAACATTTTGTAACTTGCCCAGGGCCACTCAGGCAGGAAGCAGAAGAGTCTGAAACCAGGTCTGTCTGATCTCAGAGACTGAACGCTCGGTCAGAGTATCAGCCTCTTTGTACGGTGAGGGCTGTTACAGCACCTGTCACCTTGTTCTGTGTGACCAGTTTGCTGGCCCTTCTCCCTCCGGCTAAAGGTAGGGGCCACGTCTGGGTTCGGTTTGTCCCCCCAGCCCCTGACACAGTGCCCCTCTGTGGGAAGACTTTCACTGCATTTGCTTCCTCAGCCACTTCACCCTCCGTGAAGTGGACAGTGATCCTTCCAGAATCTGTGCTTTGCCTTTGCAGGAAAATAGTGTGAACCCCACCTCAAGCCCCATCTGAATTTCCCCCCCAAAATATCCTATTCTATTGATCACCAATTCAATTCTCCAAGCTCTGAAGCAAACCAGTTTGTTTTTTTTCAATTACAGTTTACATTCAATACGAACCCCACGGGGCTTCCATTTTGCCAAGAATTATTTGTTTCGGTCTGTTTGCTTTTGTCTAAATCCCTGCTTTGTAAAAGTAGGAGCTAAGTATGCGGGGATGTCGACCACTCCCGGGGCACCGCCCTGCAGCCCGCACACCAGGAAGCCCCTGTGAAAGCACGCTGCTCCAAGGGAGCCTCCCATACCTGGACTCATCCTGCCACTCCCCAGGGCACCCTGCATGGGTGGCTAAGGGAAATCAGCAGACGCGCCTCCCAGCCCATGAGCAAGGTCTGAGCGTGGCCCAGAGGGACTCAGATGACCACACTCTTAGGCCCGCAGACAAAGCTTAATATTCCTTAAAGAAGATGTCACACAGAGAGTCATTAAACTCGCGTGGCATGGGAAGGGTACCTGAAGGCATGCCCCCTGTTGGAACCTGCCTGGCCATCCGTCAGCTTTCAGCATCCCATTCACTCCACCGCTTCTTCCTTTTCTCTTAGCCAAAGCGGGACTTGCGTGCTGGGGCCGGAGGTACCGGGGGCTTGGTGGGCGGTGGGGGTGCTGCTAACTTTGAGGTTCTGGGCCCAGGCTCCCCATCATGGTCTCAGGGACCCAGTGGGATTATTGCCACAGGAGGGTCTCTCCTTTCATTATAAATTCAAGCCTCAGCTGGCTGGAGACATTTTACTGAAATCAGTATTTTGACTCAGTAGAAGGAGAGGTATGGCCCAAGAACCGTGCACTTCCTCGCTTAATGCTCCAGTCAGAGAAGCATCCGTCTGAGTGGGGTTACACTTTGTTTCACTTTATTTTTGCTGAGTTGCCTTGGGAGCATGAACTTTGATCTGGGTGGGAATCATTAATTCATTGCCTCAAGAGAATGACACAGACCAGAGTTCCAGCTCTCATCAGAACGAACTGCTTTCCCTTGGCTCAAAGGAGAGGCCTGAACTCTTTCCCCAGTGACCTAATACTTGCCCCAGCAGCACCCCGTTCCATTCCAGCCCCCTCTTCACACCCCCCACCCTGTTTAATCACCCTTTCTGGCTGCCTTGGCCCTGTCGGTGAGGTAACAGCTAGAACCCGGAACACAGGGAGGCCTGTTTCCCTTCAGCTACTATCTTGTAACTCCCGCTTAATTTACAATCTGTTTGCTGTTTCAGATGTTTGGAAAGAAAAATCCTTACTCAGCAGCTCTGGAAAGCTTCATTTTCAGTGAAATCTGGACTCTTCTTTCCAGCCGTAGGTTTTTTTGGTTTTGTGGCTGGAACCTAACATCTGTGAGGCAGGCTGGAGCCCATGGCCCTGGTCATTGGATACCTGTTGAAAAGATGCAGTCAGGGGTAGAAAACCTGGGCAGAGCCCACTGGTGACAACTGGTATTTATCTAATATCAGCCTCCACCAACCTGAGATCGGTAGAGAGAGGAGCAAAGTCAGGAAAGGGCATTCTGTCCCAGCTCAGATGCTACGGGGACCCTCCCTAATGACTGACTCCTTTTCCCTAATGACTGACAGGAAAGCCATTTTCCCAGCTGAAGGGGCGTGTCTGCACTGTGGTCTATACCTCCCCTGGGCTGACCTCTGGGGAAAGGGTCCTCCCAGGCACTTCCATACAAGACAACCCTTGTCAATCTGCCCGAGTTGTCATTGTCTCGTGGTGTGCTTCTGAAGGAAGGTGAGAGAAAGGCGCATGAGCTCTTGTTTCAGATAATCATCACAGAGTTTGGTAGGAATCACAGAGTTTGGTAGGAATCACAGAGTTTGGTAGGAAACAAAGGACTTACCGGGAGTTGCAGCTTTAGCACCCTGGTGGCTCACGGCTTTCCCAGGTAGCTGCCCTCAAGCACTCACCGGCCCTGGTGCGAAGGACACCTGAGCCTTCCAGGGCCGCAGATCTGGCCTGACCGTCTCTCCCGGAAGAGAAGCCAGAAGGAGGCAACAGAGCCTGAGTCCTAGCACTGCTGCTCCCTGATGGGGAGACTATGAGCCAGTCTGTAAAGTGGGGATGGGATGTTTAAAAAATACCGGAACAGGCTTCTTAGAAGAATTAAAGAGATAACTCGTGTTAAACACTTAGCATGGCACTTGGAAATATTAACTGCTCAATAAATGTTAGCTGTTTTTATTATTATTGTTGTTATTATTATCATAACCAAGTTCATGTGGGGTGCCTACAGTGCGTCTCGCCTGATTTGGAAGTCTTTTAGGGTGCAGGCTGTTTAAGATGCAGCACCCAATTCAGCGAAATAATTAGGGACCAGCAGGTCTGTTGCTCGTGATCAAGTGACTATGAACAGCTGACTCTTGAGCTGAACCAAGAGGCTACAGAAGTAGCTGAGTTCCAGCAGTGGAACTGCAGAGATGCGGTTCTGTTTGGAGATGAACAGGTGATGAGGAGGGTGCTCCGGGAGGAGGGATGGTGGCGGTGTCTGTAATCACCGGGGGAGACCTCAAAGGGCCCTCCTAGGCACTTCCATAAAAGGTGACCCTTGTGGTCACTCTTGCCCACATCTTGTGACGGGCCCATGTTTTTTATTGTTCTGTGGTAGACTTGAAGGGTGGGTGGGATGTAAATGTGTTGGGAGGGGATACTCAACCTGAGCCCACCCTAGGAGAGGTGCCCCACAAAGACTATCCATTCATTCCTTCGACTTCGATTAAGCACCTACTATGTGCCAGGTGCTGGTGCACATTCCATTCCTGATCACACAAAGAGTGCACGCTCTGGGTTTGGCAAGCATTTGGGGCATTTGGGGCATGGTGGGGCCCAGGAAGGCGAGTCGTGTCCCTTGGGCATTCATTCTCCTCCCTTGAACCATGCTGAGCCTTAGAGACCTCCGATGATATATACCTATTTATTTACTCTGCTGAACAATCTCAGATAAATTATGCTGCCCCTGCCCACACATGCATATCAATATCAGACCCAAAATTAAGGGATAGTCTTCTGCTAATCCTGTTATCACACCGAAAAAAATAATAATTTCTGCATAGTATTTGAAACCCAGTCTATTAAAATCCCTGAAACGTCCCTAAAATGCCTTTCACGGCTTGTCCAAATCAGGGTGTGCTCAAAGAATATGCGTCCCCTTTGGTTGTATGTTCCTTTTAATCTAGAACAGTTCTCCCATCCTTTTATTTTTTCATTACTTTTTTTTTTTTTTTTTTTTTTTTTGGTTACAAGGCCAGACCAGTTGTCTTATAGAATGTCCCACATTCTGGATTTATCTGGTTGTTTCCTCCTGGTATCATTTAGCTTGTCCCTCTATCCCCTATATTTCTTCTAATACGGTCTTTATCTCTTCAGGCTGCTTTAACAAAACACCACAAACTGGGTGGCTTATAAATGACAGAAATTTATTTCTCACAGCTGTGGAAGCTGGGAAGTTCAAGAGCGAAGCACTAGCTTGGTTAGGTTCTGGTGGGAACCTGCTTCTGGTTCATAGGCGGCTGTCTTCTCACTGCGTCCTCCCGTGGCAGAAGGGGCGAGGGAGCTCTCTGGGATCTCTTATAAGGGCACTAATCCCAAACAACAGGGCTCTACCTCCATGACCTAGTTACCTCCCAAAGGCCCCACCTCCTAATACCACCAACCCGGGGGTTAGGATTTCAACATATGAATTTGGGGGACATACACATTGTCTCTAGCAAACACTATAACCTTCCTAAAGGTCAATGTCTTGAAAATCACCAACTTCATCCAGGCTTCAGCAGAAGCTCTTGGGCTCTGGAAAGCAGAGGCACAACAGGGGAGGGGTAGGATGAGGAAGAAACAGTCCCCGGGTGCTCTAAGTGTGGCAGGAAGGCCCAAGCACACGGCCAGGAAGGACCTATGTGCCCTAGAAAGGGTCCCAGCACCAGGCTGGGATGACCCAGCAACCTTGTCACCCAGACACCCTGGCTGTGGGAGCGAGCCCTGTGGGCTACCAGCCCTGCTTAGCCGTCCCAACCCAACCAGCACCGACAATGGCCCTCCTTCCTCCTTGGCACCTTCCCCAGACCTTCACGTGGCTCCCTCCTTCAGGCCTCTGCTCAAGGAAGCCTTTCCTGTGCACTAGCTAAAATAGTGTCCCCAGCCCTCTCTAGGCCCCTGCCAGCCATGTTTTTCTTCTCAGCACACATTATCATCTGACATGTATTTCTTACTTATTTTGTGTTATCTGCCTCTCCTGCCAAGACTTCATTAGGACAAGGACCTTTGTTGCCTTGTTCGTTGCGGTATGCCTAGAGTAGCTTCTCATGTAAAGGAGGCACCTAATAAACAAGGAAGAATGAATGAATGAGTGGATGAATGAATGAATGGACCCCACAGCAAGGAAGCCAATTCTAAGCACATGACTGACCTCACATAAACGTATTGTCTGAGTTATCATCTTCCCAGAAACATACACTGAGATTCTGAAATTACACTTAACATTAGTGGGGTGGTGGGGAATCACATGATCTGTGAATAACAACAAGAAAGTCTCCCCCAGCAAGTTGTCTGATCTCCCAGCCCTCAAGTCACCCCTGCTGCCGGAGTTTGGCCAGCTCCTGGATCCCTCGCCTCGGGGTGAGTCCAGGGCCTTTTGGTCGTAAATACCATTTGGTCCCGCTCAGCAAATAAGATCCCTGTGAGTTACGATGTGCGGCTGGGAGGACGATCCCCCTGTCTGATTTTTTTGACGCTGATCTGCTTTGTTTTGTTTTGTTTTTAAGCCCTCAAATGCTGAACAGGTGCTGTATTCAACTCCTAGCCAAGGTCTGTGGCTTACAGTGGGCGCTGAGCCAGGGGGCCTGGGAGAGGTAGTGGGGGGGCCTGGGAGCCAGGGTGGAAGATGGGTGCCGCCCACTGATGAGTGAAGGAGCAGGGCTACCTTCTGTTTTGTTGGTGTAAGACCCATGAACTGGAGAGTGTGTCATCTAAAAGGGGGCTTGTCGCCTGGCCCTCAGGGGATCCAGGGACCCCCTGAGACTCGGGGCGGCATATTGCAAATATTTTCTCCCGAGATACTCACAGTATTCTTTCTGGGGAGAAGGTCCTAGCTTGCATCGGTTTCCCAGTGAAGTTTGTGACACTGCCTATTCCCTTTCCGCCACCGTCACTACCACCAAAAAAAAAGGTAAGGAAAACACAGAGACAGCACCTGGCAGCTCTTTGGATACGTGAATAAACAAAGAGCTGTCAAACTCCTGCGATGCTCCCGTCCCACCCAGAAGCTCAGGGTAATTGGGAAAATGGGCCCAATGAGAGGAGGCGGGTTAAGGCGTTTGGGTTTTGATTTGTTTTTTGTAAGTTGTTTCTCCAGGGCTTCTTATACACACAGCGCAGTCTTAAACTCCATAACAACAACAACAACAATAATAGTAATTGGCTCTTGCCGAACACTCTTCGAAGTGCTTTCCATGTATTAGCTCATTTAACCTCCCCAGAGTCCTATGAAATGGGTGCCATTATCCTCATCGCACCCTGCAGATGGTGAAACTGAGGCCTAGCAAGGTTAGGAAAGTTGACCACAAGACCACGGCAGACTAGATTTAAACCCGGAGGACCTGGCTGCGCGTCTATTCGACCCCTCAAGCTCGTTCTCTCATCTGAGTCTCACAAACCACCCCCTGAAGTATCTACAATGATGAACTCCACTCTGCAGGTGGCAACAGCGGGGTTGGGTCACTAGCCCAAGGTCACCTGTGCATCACACACCTCGTGCTGTGTGGGCAGAGAGCCAAAGAGGCGAAGGAATTCAGAGGGGCAAAGGTCACTCTGTCCGGGGGTGACCAGGGGAGGAGTCCAGTAGGCGACAGTGGGAACTGGAATGTCACCAAGATGTGTGTACCGGAAGGATGGCTCCTGGAGGCAAGCAAGCCCAGGTCCTAGTCTCTGCCCCATCGCATAGCCTCTTTCCAGAGGCCCCAGCCTGGTGGGAAAAGTGGCTTGTGGAGGAGGGACTAGAGCCCTGTCTCAAGGTGGACACTCACTTTCATCCCCCTTTCTGCATCTAAGTCACTGGGGGGGGGGGGGCTACGAGGGATGCCTTCTGGGGAAAGAGAGCGCTGAACAAGGCTGCCTCCCCAGTTCGACCCCACCCCAACTCTCTCCCTCCAGCCTGTCGTCGCACTTTCACTGACCAGGGGCCTGTTTCCAGCTCTGCAGGAGAGCCCTCACCCCGCCACGGGGACAGGGAATCACCACGGTTCCAGAACTCGGGCCGTGTGGAGACCCGCCTCATTAGGGCCACACAATCACAGCCTCTGCCCCCAACCTCCGCATGCATGGCACCTCAGTGCCTACAGACATCCACAAAGAAGACAGAGATGGAAGTACGATGATTCCCACTTCACAGGTGAGAAAAATGAGGCTTGGAAGCTGTACTAGGGTGACTGGTGAGCCCCTCAAAAAATAAGTCTCCCACAAACCTGTAAATATGAACTTATTTGGGAAAAAAATGTTTGCAAGCATAACTAAGGGTCTCAAAATGAGACCACCCTGGACTGGGGTGGCCTCTACCTCCAATGATAACGGTTTTTGGAAAGGAGGCAGCAATGTGAATGTGCTTAATGCCACTGAATGTACATTTAAAAAGTCAAAATGGTAAATTTTGCTATGCATATTTTACTACCATAAAAATTTAATTCAACTTTTAAAAAAAGAGAGAAGAGGAAGGAAGAAGAGTCACACAGAGGGCGAAGTGATGTGGAGATGGATGTGGAGATCAGAGTGATGCGTCTGCAAGCCAAGGAACTCAGGGACGGCCAGTGGCCGCCAGGAGCTAGGAGAAGCTCACAGGACAGGTTCCCTCAGAGCCTCTCCGCCCAAACTGGCTGGCGGGCCCCGACCTGAGAATTGTGTGGGCTTCATGGGTCCTGAGGAGCGCGGGGTCTTCGTACCTTGGAGCCATTGCCAGAGAGTAAGCCACATGTCCCACCCCGGCTCAGGTCCACAGGAGGCCCAGCCCGGACCCAGGGCCAGGTGAAGCTGTCTGGGCCTCCCGCAGAGCTTTCTCAAATGTTCTGTGTGGTTTGCTAAGGATTCCCTTGCTCTAGGTTTTTGGAGAAAAGTGTCAGTGAGACTTGAAGTTATTAAGCTTGGGGTCTGCCATTGAACAGTTCTGTCACATTCAGGGCCCAGCCGCATTCCTGCCCTTCTTCCTACTAGTGTTTTACCTTACCTAGATTCTGTGAGCCACATATACATATATATATAGAGAGAGAGAGAGAGAGACAGAGAGACAGAGAGAGGGAGAGAGAGAGAGAGAGAAAGAGAGAGAGAGAGAAAGATAGAGAGAGAGAGATCTGCATCTCTAAGCTACCTGGAGGGGCACTTCTGCTGCTTGCAACCATACTGTTTTATCTACTTCTGTGAACCATCCCACATTTTGTGGGAGCTTCCCCTACCTGCAAAGTGGGCAGGGGTGGATTGGGGAGGACATGAAGGCCTTTGGATTAATGTGTTGGAAGCTGCCACCAAGCTTATGAATTAATAACTAGCATCTTTGAATTCATTGAGTACATCTACAGGAAAATGGATTTAAGTTAACCATAATGTCATTTCCACACACTTGGAAGCACATGTTTGGCTCCAGAGCTCAAAACTACTCAACTTTCCGTTCAATGCTCTCAGCCCAATGGCAGCCAAGTCCCCGGACCGGCTTTCCAGGGTCCATCAGGGCATGTGATGAGGGGGCAGGGCCAAGCAAGGCTCCAGCCTCCAGGGTGAGGTACAGCCAAGGACTGTCTCCTGCCCAGCTGGATTTTCCAGTCCAGCCTGCACGTTCCTTCCTGTTCCTTCCCTCATCCTCTGGCAAACACGTGACAGCAAACCAGGCTCCAGATAGGGAGGGGGTTCCCATGGGGGCCTTCCTGGTGGAGGCGCTAGGGGCCCTGCCAGCCTCATCTTGGAGGCCAGGACTGTGGGGCAAGTCTGGCAAAGGTACCTTGGATGTCCCCTCTCCTGCCTCGGCTCTTCCTTTCCCCGCCACCTCGCAGCCCCTGCCCGTCTTCACCCTTGCTCCCTGCCGCAGACCCCATCCCACCATCTACCACTTACACAGTCAAGGTGGAGAGTCACAGCTCTCAAGAGCTGGAAAAAACCCCAGAATCCATCCCCTTGCAACCCAGTTGCTTCACGCAAGGAGAAACTGAGGCTAGCAAGGTGCAGTGAGCTGCGATGAGCAGCTCTGGACTGAGAACTAGTGGCCCAGGTGTAAACTAGTGGCCAGTGGTCTTGTGGAAGGGGTCGGAGTGGGGGCGGTGGGATGTGTGCATTTGAAGCCTTCTCTCTCCTCCTGTGGACTAGGAGGGGAGCCCTGTGCTCCGGTGACAGACAGCTGGCGAAGAGAAGGGTTTGAGAGTCAGGGACCCAGTCGGTGTGGACATTTCAGGAGGGAAACGTCAGTTCAGTCCCCTCCTCAAGCCTTTGTCCCTTCGCGTCGAAATCCCCATCTCCCTCTGCCCGACTGGCCGGCGCGGGAGCTCGGGAAGCCCTGCGGGCGCGCAGCGGGTCTGGCTCTGGGCTGGGCGGGAGAGAGCTGCCGCCTGCGCGCGGAGGAGGCTGCGGCCACCAGTGCCTGGACAGATCCCCGCCCCCACTGCTCCGGCTGTCGCCGCTGTCCCCGGGCTACCCAGCCCGGCCTGGCCTCTGGAGACTAGTGTCGGAGCCTCCTGGGCGGCCTGGACCTCCGGCTCGGCGCTGCGGAAGCGCACCGACTCGCAGCGCCTCCACCCGCCCGGAATCCCGGTGTTCCCCTTTCGCCCGCCCGGCCGGCCCGGCGTCCGCAGCCCGCCTGCTGTTGTTCCCCGGTCTCGGGCCGGCGAGCTCGGGTCCCGCGCGCTCGGGCCCTGCTCGACCCTGGGGTCTGAGCCAGGTCCGTCTCCCTGGGGCACCATCCCTGGGTGTCTCCCTCCGACCTCCTGGGCCAGCGTCCTCTAAGTGGGGCCCAGGGTCCAGCAACATCGTCCCCAGAGAACGTGTTAGAAATGCAAACTCTGGGGCCAGCCCAAACCTTCTGAATCAGAATTTCTAGCCGCAGCAAGAGGCGTGTGCCGCAGGCCTGGAGGAGACAGGAACGCCGAAGTCTGAGAACCGGGGCTCTGGAGCAAAGACACGGCCTCACCCGGCACTGCCTGGGAGGGTATGCCGAGCTCCTTGAGCACAGCATCCTGTCTTTGCTCCACAATTAGCTGCCCTGTTGTGCTCAGCCATTCGCCTCTGCTGATTATTGACTGGTGAGACAGGGAGACTGAGACTCGTTTCTATAGGCAGCCCTGGGTTTCTTTAAGAAAATTGTCTTTTCTGGATGATGACCAGGAGGGACTTGGGAATTGACACAAATTTCCTCAAAGAATTGACCCACTTAGTGTCTCTTTAGATTAAATCCTAAACTGTTTACAGTGGAGCTGGAAAAGCACCCTGACTCCATTGCCCATGGCCTGGAGGGGCTCACGGCACCTGGTGTGGCTCTCACATCCAAGCCTTCTGCTGGAGAACTTTGGACCATTGCATTATGGGTGTCATTTATAGGGAAAGTGAAAATTTAGCCAGGAAGGTTTGGGAAACATGTGAAGATACTGATTTAAAGGTCATTCCCATTTCACAGGTATGAGGCTACTGCCCTGACCTAGAAAAATAGGGACAAATGAAAAAGATACAGCCATGATATTTTGTCTTTTTTTCCCCAGAATATTCTTTAATATTTTTACATAATGCTTTCAACAAAATTTAACCTGCAAAACTCTGTAATGTGCCCCGATCCCTAAACCAAGTCTCTGCTGCTAACCGAGTGACAGAGAAGTTGAACCTAGTGACTGTGGCTTAGTGGGCAATGTCTCCAACCAGAAATCCATTTTTCAACCAGCAAACTTTGAGTCACACTGGCCTTAACTTAAAGGAGTAATTCTGATGATGGAGTCCAGATCAGAGAGAGGGGGAGATTTGGGCAGAGGTGGGCCAGGTCCCTCTACTTCTTCCAGGTGACGTTCCTACATGCTTCTGAGCAGTTTGAATGGGCAGAGGGATTTGGAAGGATAGAGCCTCTAGCTGGTCAGTGGGTGCACCTGGGCGGGAGAGGCTGGGAGACGGTTTGACAGAGCAGAGCCAATCGTGAGACGTCAGGAGCCTTAGAACTAGCCCTTCTCTCTGTCCCAACAATTCCACTTCAGGTAGCTCTCCTGTGGGAATAATCAGAGAGGCTGTAAATGAACCACAGCAACACAGGAGTGTTTAATCAGGAGGGGCCCCATCACATAACGGAATAACCGAGAGCCACCAAAATTCCCACTTTCAAAGAATTTCTCTTTTTTTAAATCCTTTTTAATAGTTTTTTTTATTGTATTTTTTCCCATTACCGTTTATCCCCCTTGTACTCTCTTCCACCGTCCCCCTCTCCCCAACAGTCACCACTCTGTTGTCCGTGTCCGTGAATTCTTTCTCTCTTTTGCTCCATCTCTTCACCTTCTAAGCCTCCTCCCAGCTGTCACCCTGCTCTCCACCTTTGAGTCTGTCTCTATTTTGCATGTTAGTTCAGTTTGTTCGTTAGATTCCACATATGAGTGAAATCATATGGTGTTTGTCTCTCTCTGGCTGGCTTATTTCACTTAGCATAATGTTCTCCAGGTCCATCCATACTGTTGCAAAAGGTAAAATTTCCCTCTTTTTTACAGCCAAGTACTATTCCATTGTGTAAATGTACCTTAGCTGTTTTATCCATCAAAGAATTTCTGACATGGGAATTGCTCATAATATAACATTAAAAAGTCACTTAGAAAAATAGCACTGTATGATGTCTACTTTATGTAAAATGCATGTTATTTGTCTAAGTAAACAATACAAATATGTAAAATGTATACGTGGACTGGAAGGAAATTCACCAAAAAATTAATAAAGTTTTTCTCTGGACAGTGGGTTCATAGGTGGCATTTGTTTTCCACTTTACTTTTTCTTTTTTCCATTTTTTTTTTCTGTAATAAGTACTTAGAACTAGAAAAACCATTTGAGAACCTACAGTGCCAGGCTCAAAGATGAATAAGAGACAAAGGTGCATTTTCTGCCTGAGCCCATGGTTACAGGATCTAAGATGTACCCCGGAAATGCCATGGAAGCAGAGCGGGTTCATGCTGAAGTGACCAGCAGGGCGCAGTGGGGGCTCAGGGGAGAGAGGGAGAACATATGCTGGGATTTCAGCTCCTTGGGATCAGGCACGTGGGAGATCATGTCACAAAATACAGAGTAGGGTGGCATCAGAGTTTGGCTCCCTAATGCCCTGTGACTTTAGGCAAGTTACTGCAAACTGGCCTGACTTTCCTCATCTGTAAAAGAGGTTCCTATGAACAATTAATAAGATAATGGAGATGAAGCATGGTCCCTGCACAAAGTAAGTGCTCAATAAAAATTAGATTTATGGTAAAAACTTTAAGGTCAAGTCTAGGTGGGAAAGCACAAGGGCTGTGGGGAACCAACCGGGGTGCGGGGTATGGGGTTCACCAGGAGAGGGTGGGAGAGAAAGCAAGGGGGGTGGGTCCTGCCTGGGTGGGGGAACTGGGCATGGGCAGAGGGGTGCAACTTCTGGCGTAAGCTCTGCTCAGCGCTGGAGGCTCGGAGACCACATCTGCGGAGAAGGGTGGGGGCAGAGGTGGATTTCATGGCGGGCACACTGGGTACGCACCCTGGACCCCGACTTCTGAAGGGCCCTGCAAAACCCCAACTTTACACTTTTTTCTAATGACACCAAATTTGGTTTCATATGTGCAATTTTAATTACGTACAAGTTTACAATTGGCGGTAAAACCTGATAGTACGTTTAAATATTTTCTTCTGCGTCCAGGGCCTCAGCTGACCTTAATCCGCCTCTGGGGGGGCGGGGGCAGTCGGTCCTCCCCCATCAAGGAGCAAGTGGGGAAAGTGGAGGAAAAACAGCTGGACTCAGAGCCGGTAATTCTGACTGTGGAGGGGAGGGAAAGGGTGTGGAGGGGCGCACACAGAGCGCCCCGCATTTACCGCTGATCCGCACTGCACCACATATTGCTTCGTCATCTCAGCAGCCCTGAACATCCCCGTGTCCGTTTTACAGATGAGGAAACGGAGGCTGAGGATCACACACTAGCACCAAGCGGACTCGGATTCGAGCCTCCAAGCATGTGCTTCCGACTGGTTGCGCTCCGGCGCCTGGAAGGCCAGCGTTGGCGGTCCTCGGCAAGGCCCCAGCAGCCCGCGGCCTCCCGGGCCAGTGGGCCAGCCTAGGGGCTTCCAGGGACCTTCCTGACTGAATGACCAGAAAGACCCTTTCATCCCTTCCTGTCTTCCATGGTGGGACCACACCCCTGCACTGGGTGGACGGGAGGTGGGCAAGGGGTGAGGCAGATCCTTTAGGTTTTACCGCAAATTTTTTTTGTTGTTAGTTTTTTACAGCTTTTGCTATTACCAGGCTGTGATTTTTTTTAAAAGATTTTATTTATTTTTAGAGAGAGGGGAAGGGAGGGAGAGAGAGAGGGAAGCAATTAGTGTGTGGTTGCCTCTCACGCGCCCTCTTACTGGGGACCTGGCCCGCAACCCAGGCATGTGCCCTGACTGGGAATCCAACCGACGACCCTTTGGTTTGCAGGCCAGCACTCAATCCACTGAGCCACACCAGCCAGGGCTACCATAAATTAATTAAAATAAGGACCCCCCCAGAAGGTCATATACCCCTTGTGAGGACTAGAGGTGCAGGAGGTAGCCCCTGTACTACGGCAGGGTCCCTCCCATACCTGGGCTGGCCTAGAAGCCAGCGCACCGGTTCCCTCCTGAAGGACCCAGTGCCTTGGGCCGACACCCCTCCTCTCTCTCACACTGACACCCGAAAGATGAACTGTCACAGATAAGACTTTAATTCTAAACCTGGAAGCCCCAGAATGGGCAAGATTGCTGAGCACCTGAAGGCGGGTACAAAAGGGAAACAAAAGTGCTTCAAAGAGCCCTGGCTTTGTCCCCCTTCACTCACAGCTCAGGCTGTCTTCAGGCAAAGTCTGACTGCCTGAGTGAACTCTTTTAATTTTTCCAGTCCACCTGGCAGAAAGCCCGACCGCAGCATCTGCCATACACTGTTTCCTGAAACTCTGGCCTCCTCCGTGGGATTTATAGAATTTGGGAGGGAGGTGCAGTGTTGCTTCACGGTTCTGCTGCCCATTTTTCACAAGAGAAAACTGGGTGTCAAAGGAATGAGAATAGATTCTGCAATGAAAGCATTTGGAGCCAGACAGTGGGAGAAATCTAATTTATAACAAGGCTTCTCAGCCATGGTTACAAATTAGAAGCACAAGAACACTTTAAAAATACTGATACCCAGACTCCACCAAGTATTCACTCTGCGACGACGAGGTTCTTTCCTTCCTCCCTCCCTGGCTTCCTTCCTCCCTCCCTCCCGCCCGCCCGCCCTCCCTTCCTTCCTCCCTTCCTTCCTCCCTTTCTCTCTTCCTCTCCCTTTTTTCCTCTCTCACTCCCTTCCTGCTTTCTTTTTTTTTTCTTCCTTCCACTGTTTAAAAAGTCTTCTAGGCAATTCTAGTTTGCCACAGTTAAGAACGACTTAGCTAAATGAGACAACCATGTTAAAAAGAAAGCTAACAGAAAAATGGACAAAGGATATGAACGGACGAGTCTCAGAGAAGAAACAAAAATAGCTGACAGGCACATGAAAAACTGTTGACCCCAATTAATAATTAAAGAAATGCTAAATAAAACAATAATGAGATAGCATTTCATGTATCAAATTGTCAACCTTTTTTTTTTTTTTTTTTTTGGTAAGGAAAGAATATTCCCAGGAAGAGCAACGTCTGTTTGTGTGTGTGTTGGGGTGCGGATGGAGGGTCTCAAAAGCTGTTGGTGAGAATAAATGGCTACAGTCTTCCCCGAGGGCGCTTGGGTGACACGCACACACATCTAACCCATCAATTTCACTTTAAGATTCTAGATAGGATGTATTGAGATTTCAACTAGAGTTGTTATTAATAGCAGGAACACAAAAATTGGAAATTTCTAAATATTTAACATTAGGATATTAGTTCAATGAATTACGATGCAAGAGTAGAGTAGAATGTCACAGTTATCGAATATGATACAGCGAATGAATAAATATGTCTCCTCTTGGGAAGATGTTCAGATAAATTATTGAGTGAAAAAAGCAGTTTCCAAATTACAGTGATAACACTTTGCTTCCTTAAGAAGATAGAGTGTGAAATATATATGTGTGTTTGTGTCTGAACTTTGAAAGGAACTTAAAATAATATACACTAGGCCTAAGCGGTCCTTGCCTCTGAGTAGTGCAATGGTGCTAATTTATATTCTATATTCTTATCTTTGCTTCTCTGTATTTTCTAGCGCTGCCCTACAAAGGACATACTTGTTTTTTGTCAAAAGGGAAAAAATATGTTTAATTTAAATTTTACTCTCCAGGGAAAATTTTGCTGTTTTGTTTTCTTCTGGGAGGGAAAGAATCAACATCTTGGAGCAAGGAAACCTCCAGATAATCCCCCCGACCACCCATCCTCCTCTCTGCACTCCATCTCAGCTCAAGAAGCTAAAATAGAGGCTCAAGCTGGACTTTTTTTCTTCTCTTCCAGGCCCTTTTCACACTTTCGGGCTGTGAAATGGCTGAGGGAAATGAAGTTGGGGAAGAAGAAGAGAATCCAGAGGTCTGAGGGACCCCTGTCAGAGCAGAGAAGAGCCAAGCTTTGAAGTCCTGGTGTGAGGTCAGTGGAATCAGGAACTCCACTCCTGATTAGCTCTCTGGGCCTCGTTAGCCTCTCTGAGCCTTGGTGCCCACAGCTGTAACAGGGGAGTAATAATAGTGCTGACCTCATGGGTGGTTATGAAGTTTTACCGAGATAATGGAATGTGAACAACTTAACACATTGCCTGACACGTAGCACTAAATACATGGCACTTCTGATTCTTTCTGATTTGGGAAGCCAGGTCCTTCCCTGCCCCAGGGGTGGGCAGATGCACACAGGGAGCCTCCAATGGTCCTGACCCTCACTGAGGCCCTTGCGGCCATCTCAAGAGGAAAGCGGGGGTGGGGGGCGGGGGCGGGGGCAGGGGAGTCAAGTACCGGAGCCAGGGACTCTAGAAAGACCTTCCCGGACTCTGTGCCTCGACATATTACTTGGGGGCCACGCTGGGTAAGAGCTTCCTACCTCAGCCCCTTCCCCACGTACCCTGTCACTCCATCCTGTAAATGCCCTCGGAGGCTGGTACCCTGTCTTGACCTTTCCTCCCGCAGTAACTCCACTTTACCTAGGTCACCTCGGTGACGCATCAGAGCTGCCCCCAGCCTCTGAACTCACCTTGCTGCTGTTCCTCACCCCCTGCTCTTTACCAAGTGGGACTTAGGGATTAAAAACCACCGTCACTCCCCACCCTCCCATGACCACCTCTGTGCTTCCAAGTGCGTAGCTGCCAGCACAGGGAACAGGTTCCCACTGAGGCCACTGAGTTCCGTAGTGCAGAGCGAGGTGTCCACGGGGCACAGAGCTTCCCAATTAGCGAAGCGGCTGGGGCCTGTGACCTGGGCACAGGGAGGATCCTCAGCAACAATGCAGATGCCCTCTGACAAAATCCGGAACAGATCGGCTTTCTGGTCTTCTAGGAGTTTCCACCTGGGAGTCAGGGGAACTCTTCCCACTCCCTAACGTAGAGGAGGCCGTAGTCCCTGGAGGCAGCAGGTAGCCCTATCTATTCTCCACACTGTCCAGAGCAGGGCTCCCGGGGACCAGGTCCTCGGAAAACCACGTTTGGAAGGGAGAGCCTTTACAGCAGCTGAGAGCCTGTGATTCCCAAATCCAGGGAAGAGCTGAGAGAACATTAGAGAGGTTAGTACAGAGCACCTGGTGGGCCAGCCCGGACTTCGCATCTCTTGAGTGAATGAGGGGATGGATGGATAGATGGATGGATGAATGAACGACTTGAGTTTACTCTCTTACTTCTAGAGTTAATTAAGGCAGAGAAAGAATAAAACATCTGTGGATGTGCTACCAGCCACTAGAAAATACATAGTTAAATAAGCCTGGAAGCTTAGTTGAGTACACGAGTGTCTGCAGGCAGCCCTTTCTGGCACGTGCTGCCCAGCATCTAACCCAGAACTTGGTGCACAGGGCAATAGTTCAGTCCCCTCTGGAATGGATGAATGAATGATATTACCAACGGCTCAGATAAGGGAGGGAAAGGGGAGGGAGCTCTGGGCGTGTTTCTACCCCACATAAACTTAAAACCACTTGTGCTTCTTGGCGTGACCTGACAACTGCAGGAACCTTGAAATCAAGCACCCATAGATGGGAGGCTCATTTTAAAAAAAGTGAAATTAGCAAAGCAGGAGGGCACAGCTAGACTAGGAGGGTTCAGTTCACACCCCAGGCTGCTCTCCTAGCAGGATAGAAAAGGGGCCAGAGCTTCTGCTAAGCTAGTCAAATGACACCTAACTGAGCTGCAGGTCTTCCCTCTCCGAACTGCCTGACATTCTAAGATGTATTTCCGCCCCCCACCCCGCCCCCGCACACTCTGTGACCCTGTCCTCCGTGTTCTGAGTGTTTGATGCTTGAGCCTGAGTTGGGGTTTGTGTGGACTGGATTCCCGAAAGGTCAAGCTTCTGGTCGGGATGGGCGGCCCAAGGACTCTTCTGGAGAGCACCCCCACCCCACCTCCCTGCAACCCCATCCTGTTGCCTCAGGCCCTCTGGTTTCCTTGCTGTGTTGTTGACTCAGCTCAGAACTCCTGGTGACTTTGAGGATCTCTCTGATCTGGACACAGTCCCTGGGGCTCCAGCCTTCTGCTTTGTCCCTGTCTCCTGTCTCCCACTGTTGGACTCCCCTGGGCAATGTGCTGCGCCAGTCTGAAAGGGACAGTACCAGGGGCAGTGCCCAGGCCCTGTCGGGTGGGGGCCTCAGATCCCAGAGACATCTGGAGGGGAAGGCAGGCCTGCAAAGCTGGTGTTTTCCTCCTGGGGAGTGGCTCCTTTTTGTGACTCAGACCCTGGGAATTTGGGAGCCCTGCTTGTCTCTGGCTGAAGTTGGGCTCCCAGGGTCCCTCACCAGACTCAGAGTGAATGCACTTGGGTTTCTTAGCTCCTCTGCCCCCCCTCCCCATTCCCCTCAGTGGGTTCCTTTTGTTGTCACTAAATCCCCTCCAATCTCCCCTTCCAAAAGCCGGCAGATCCAAGTGGAATTCAACACCCAAACACTCACACAAAAGCTAGGATTAATAGCTGGCTTTGTCTGGGCACAGATGTGCAGCAGCTTGGAAGAGGGGGGGCACATTTTTCCTGCCACTTGAGTCAACCTGGCTGGCTCCACACTCAGGGGAGGAGGGACTGCCACATGGCTCCCCCTCTAGAGCTCTTTGAGCTCAGCCCCACCTTCTGAGCTGGTGTGCTCTTGGGGGTCTGGCCCTACCAAGGAGGAGACAAAGGTCCTTCCCCACTGGGAGGCCTCTCAGTGTCCCCTCCATCCCCTTCCAACAAGTCACACTCAGCTGCTGGCTGGCACTCACAGTCCCTGGATTCGGTCCCTGGACTCAGTCCCTGTTCTTCAGGAGCCTGAACTCTGAAACAGGCCCCAGCAATCTTTGAAGAAACCCCGTGAGCTGAGAAAAATAATGGGGGCACTGACTGGAGGCCCCCAGGAGCTTGTAAGCGCAGGCCGCTAGGGAGGGCTCCTGGAGGAGGTGGGGCTGAGCTCCAAAGGATGGGCAGGGGCTGCAAAGTAGGGAGGGGAAGAGGGCATCCTAGGCAGGGCGCTCCAGGAAGGGTCGGTGGGGTGGGGGCGGCGTGGGGGCAGGGCCTTGAAGCCTGGAAAAGGGCTTGAATAGCTCTTCAGGGTAATAGGGAGCCACTAAAGGTTGTGGATCAGAGTGGGAGCTGGAGGAACACGGTGGGGTTATAAGGAGAACTCTTCTGTTGTTGAGTGGGGGACAGGCTGAAGGGGGCGGAAGCCCAGAAAAATGAATGAATATTGCTGGGGCCGAGCTGATTCTCACCCTGTCCCCCTGCCTCCAAAAGAATTCCTTTTCCAAACAATCCATGCTACTGTTCATCCACACGATCATGGAGGTTTTGAATTTGGCCCTTAACACTTCAAGGAAAAATATCATATTTCTCTTTTGCTCTGCATCAGGTAAACAGGCTCCGTTCCCGACCGGAGAGCTGGTTGGGAACATGACCTCCGTCGAGTCTGGGATTGGGGTGGGGGATGGCTTTTCCCTCCCTAGGGTGGTTCCAGTATTTGGGGTCCCCTGCCCATCTGCTCTCTGAGCAGCTTGTTGACCAAGACAAGGTCCCTAAATGTCAGGAGGTTTATATGCTAGAGGAGGGGAAACGGGTAAGAAAAAAGGAAACAAATGAATAAATGAGATGGCTTTAGATGGTGATAAATGCTGTGGGAAAAATAAAAGGCTGATGTGCCTGGCTTGGGGTGGGGTGGTCAGGGAAGGCTGCTCTGAGGAGGTGGCATCTGAGCAGAGACTTGGAGGATGAGAACGAATGGGAAAAAGTAAGTAGAACCATCTATAATTTAACCTTTTTTATTTACAAAAATAGTAATTTCATAGGGTTCAAAGAAATACAAAGATGGGGGGAAGGGAATAGCAGATGCAAAGGTCCGGAGGCAGAACGGTGCTCAGCGTGGTGGTCTGAGGTCGAAAGGCCGGTGCAGTGGCAGGGCACCGAGCAGGGGGATACTCAGGAAAAACAAGGGTGGAGGGGAGAGCTGGTCAGGGAAGGAGTCAGGAGATTAAGCTCAATGGGAAGTTTGTGGAGGGCCAGGATGCAGCCCGATTCATGCGTAGAACATTGAAATGCTGAATGTTTTGGATTTTGGAATTAAAAACAGAACGCCATTTATATTAGCACTTTGTACTTAGGTATAAATCTAACAATGTATGTACACAATCCATATGACGAAAACTACAAAATTCGAATGAAATATACCAAAGAAGAGCTAAATAAATGCGGAGATATTCCATGTTGATGGAGAGGAAGTTGTAAGGTTGTTCAGGTGTTAGGTCTTCCCAAAGTGGCCTAAGCTTTTTAACACAATCACAATAAAAATCCCAGGAAGTTAGCTAGTGGATATTGACAATCTGATTCCAAAGTTTTCATGGAGACGCGAAAGACCCTGAATAGCCAACACAATAGTGAAGGAGGGAAACAAAACTGGAGGATTGATTACTCAGCTTCGAGATTTACTCTAAAGCTACAGTGATCCAAACAGCACGGTGCAGGAGTAAGAATAAACAAATAGATAAATGGAAGAGAAGAGAGTGTCGAGAAACAGGCCCACACAAATATACTCAATTAATCTTTGACAAAAGACCAAAGGCAATTCAGTGGAGAAACATTAGCCGTTTTGACAAGTGGTGCTGGAACAACCGAACATTCATCCCCCGCCCCACCACACACAAATGAATCTAAGCTGGACTTTACATTCTTCACAATTATTAACTCAAAACAGATCATAGACTTTAACTGAAAGTATAAAACTATTTCAAACTTCTACAAAGCAACATAAGAGAATATTTAGATAACCTTGGGTTTGGTGATGACTTTTTAAACACCAAAAGTATGATTCATGAAGGAAAAAATTAGTAAATTGTACTTATTAAAATTTAACACTTCTACTCTGTGAAAGATAGTATTGAGGGAATTAAAAGAAACCACAGAGTGGGAGAAAATCTTAGCAAAACACATATCTGATAAAAGAACTGGTATCCAAAATACACAAAGAACTTTTCAACAATAAGAAAACAAACAACCCAATTAAAAGCGGGCAAAAGATCTGAACAGATATCTCACCAAAGAAGGTACACAAATGACAGATAAACATAGGAAAAAATGGTCAACATCATATGTCAGTAAGGAATTGCAAATTAAAACAACAATGAGATGCCACTACTCACCTATTAAAATGGTTAAAATTCAAAACACTGATAAAACCAAATGCTGACAAAGAGGTGAGAAATGGGGACTCTTGTTTATTATTGATGTGAATGCAAAACTGGTACAGCCACTTTGGAAAACAGTTTGGCAGTTTCTTAAAAACAACAAATATGATTATCTTCATTCTGTACAACAAAAGGTTGCGATTCCTGGACAGGGCACGTACCTCGGGTGCGGGTTTGGTCCCCAGTCATTGCACATATGGGAGGCAGCCAGTTGACGTTTCTCTCTCACATCAATGTTTCTCTCTCTCTCTTTCCCCCCACCCCATCTCTCTAAAATCAATAAAAACATATCCTCAGGTGAGGATTAAAAAAAAGAGGAGAACACTCCTATCACAGGATCCAGCAATCATGCTCATAGGTACTCATCCAAAGGAACTGAAATCTTATGTCCACACAAAAATCTATGCACAAAAGTTTATCTCGGCTTTATTCATCTTTTTAAAATTCCAAAAATTGGAAGTAACCGAGAAGTTCTTCAGAAGGTGAATATATAGACAAATGGCAGTACATCCAAACAGCAGAATATTATTCAACATTAAAAAGAAATTAACTATCAAGCCATGAAAAACATGGAGAAAAATTAAGGCGCATATTACTAAGTGAAAGAAGCCAATCCGAAAAGGTTACATATTGTATGATTCCAATTATATGCCATTCTGGGAAAGGTAAAACTATGGAGACGGTAAAAAGCTTAGGGGTTACCAGGGGCTCAGGGAGAAGGGTAAAGGGAGAGCAAGTGGAGCACAGGGAATTTTAGGGTGCTGAAACTTCCGTATGGTACTGTAATGGTGGACATGTGACATTACGCATTTACCAAAACCAGTAGAATATACAACACAAAAGGTGAATTCTAATGTAAACTGTAGACTTTAAGTAATAATAATGTACCAACATTGGTGCACGTAACAGACGCAACACACTAATGCGAAAGGTTAATGACGGGAAACTTGGGGGAAGGCAGGGAAAGCAGATCTCCAAGAACGCTGCGCTTTCCCCCCAATTTTTCTATAAATCTGGAAATCCTCTGAGAGTATCTAACAAACAATTTTAAAAAGCTTTCTGCTGCCCACGTTTCTCCCTCAGCACCAGCTGCCAGCGGGTGCTCTCCCCTCTTTACCCAAAGCTCCGGAGGGCGCACCGCGGAGCCCAAGGCCCCCCTTCAGGCAAGGGGGGCGGGGTGCAGGCTGAAAGTACAAAACTATCTCCATTGGGAAACAGAAATATCTCCCACCTGACAGCAAGACTGGCACACGCTTCATCCTCTCAGTCAATTATCTGGCCTGGGTAATGCCCACGGCCCTCCTCCCACGGGCCACCTGACCCCACTCTCACTCTCCTTCTCAGCCCTCCCAGCTCTCACCCACGCTGTTTCCAGCTGGGAAGGGTTCTATCCCCTGATTTGTTATGACCCACACAGATCATCTGGGTGGGTGGGAGGCCTTCTGGCCTCCAAAGATCCTCTCTTGCCCACTCTGTTCTTCCCTGTAGCCTATCTGAGGGGCCTGGTAGGCCAGGGATGCTAACTGCTAGCATTTGGGGACCAGAACTTATTCTTAGCCCCTCATTCCCCACTGAGCCCACCCCGAGACAGTTATGGATCACATTCAAGCTTTCTGTGTGGCACCGTCTCCACAATGACCCACAGTGTGGCCTGGGTGTGCTGGGCAGCTGTGCAGGACACAGTGCCATAGGCACACGCAGGCCCCTAAGCACCGGCTGCCTGGGTCAGTGAGGGGTAACCAGAGAGGGCCCAGAGGGGTAACCAGCCTGGTGGCCAGCAGAGAGAAGGCGCTTTGCAGAAGGTAGACTCCATCTCCCCTGTCTCCCTCATCCCCCTGAGGGCACAGCCCTCCCTTGGGGGCCCAGCAGCTCCTGCCCACACTGTATGATCTGTTTGCAGGCCACTTAGAACAGGCTGACCTACGATGCTTCCGCCAGAAGCACCAGCTCCTGTCCCTCTCCCAGATGGACGCCTCTCCTCAGAGCCCACCTCCCCCAGCAACTGGCACCCCAGCAGCTCAGCCAGCCCAGCATCGCCCTCCCTGCCGCAGGCCGGTTGTACTTAGTCTCATCACAGCTGCTCAGGCCAACCTGGAAAACAAAGCTAGAAAACCTCTTTCCCCAAATGATCCCATAGCTGGGAGGCGGCGCTGCCCCAGATGGGGAAGCAGGACACTGTGGGGCAGCGCCAAGCCCTGGACTAGCAGGTGAGCCCTCCCAGGCGCTCTCATATGGTGACTCAGAGGTCCCCAGACATTGATGAGCCTGAGACCTGGAGCCTCCCGGTCCCACTAGGCTGGCCTCAAAGCCCGCTGGTTGGAGCCGGGCCCCTCTGAGTGGGGGAGGCTGAGGCCAGAGATGACAGAGGTAGTGGGTCATCAGCTTCCAAGGTCAGATTCTGCAGCAGCAAAGCTGGCTTTCAAGTGACAATGTAGGAGACAGGAAGAGGCAGAGAGACTGACTGAGACCAAAAAGGGAGGAGAAAGCAAAAAGAGACTGCGAGTCAGAAATCGGGTGGGTGGCTGGCGGAGACAAGACAGAGAGCAGGACAGGGGTGTGCCGGGAGAGAGACAGAGCCAGCCCACGGGCAGGACGGGCAGGGCAGGGGTATTGAGGAAGCTCCACACTGGCAAGGTTCAGGAGCAGCGATGTGGTTGGGGAGGCATTCGAGAATTTTCTTTATTTTAGGTTGAAAATTTGGGCTAGCTCTGAGGGTCACACTGGACCTGGACCTAAAAACCTGGAACTGGCACAAGCTGTTTGCCGTCCCCTTAGCTGCATCCCTTTGGCTCCCCTCAAGTCCAGGATGGCGTGCATGTGTTTGGGGCTGAAGAGGGAGGTTGGCAGGGGTGGAAAGAACAGAAGGGAAGCCCTGAATGGCTTCAGTCCCTGCTGAATCTGTTACGAAGGTCCAAGAGAACACGAGCCTTAAAGGTGCATGGCTTGCTGTTCAAAAGCCAGCTTCTGCCCAATTTCTTTACACTCTGAAGCAGAAGATATTAACAGTAGGAGTCAGCTTGGGACTGCACCTCACCCCCACTCCACTCCGCTTAGCACCTCCCTCCCTGTACCTCAGTCTCCCCAAGCCTGCCTGGCCTACCCCCTCCAGTATCATCATGAGAATCCAATAAAGCAAATGTCCGCGAAATGCTTCCTACACCATTAAGCCGTATGCGAATGTCGAGGGTGACGGTCGCCTGTGGCCGTCACTGGAACCCCTCCAGGCTCAAGGAAGCTGCATTCCCTCGAGCGTGTGGCTTGGATTGACTTTGAACAACACTATTTCAAAAGCACTCGGCCACCTGGCACTGTTTTCAGGCACTCAGCTGAGAGATAAGCGACCATAAATCCTTTTCTAGAGGCAGCCTGGCTCTGCGCACTAACACACCAAACAGCGGCACGCACTTCCTCCGACAATCCCATCCTGAGAAGACAAGTGGGAAAAAAGTCTGGTAGGTGTGTTTGTGCTCTGGCTTCTGGAGGCAGACAGGCCAAGCCCTGTGAAGCGGTGTCTGTGTCGGAGACTTCTCCCAGCTCGCCCCACCCCTCCCCCTCCTGGCTCCTGCAGCCATTTCTTGTCACTGCCGAACAATAGGCCTTGCTAGCAGCTGGCAGCTTGGCGGCCCTGCCCCAGGAAGGGGAGGGAGGGAGGAAGAGAGGGAGGCCTCCAGGGGCCTGTGGGCTGGGGCAGCCAGCCTGCTGCCAGAGGGCTCCGAGCTCCAGGGACAATGGCAGCGCCCACGCCCCATCGGGCACAGGGCTGCGGCATCCCGGGAGGGGAGACCCGAGAGCAGTGGAGCTCCTCTGACTGGGGCGTTTGTGAAACCCCCAGGCCCGGACCCCATTTGCAGATGCTGGCAGACGCATCCAGGACTCTTAACTTGCCCCCAGGGAGAGCCACCACCCAAAACACGTGGCTTGTGCGGGGTCCTGCCAGCTTCTTTCACCACTGAACCGAGTCCCAGAGAGGGATAGTGACTGGCCCAAGGTCACACAGAGCCAGGATCAGAGACCCTAGGCACCGAGCCCTATAGGGCTCTCCCAACTCCTGGCTCACTGTGGTACCACTGGGACATCTTCCTCCTCTTATCCCTCAGGGCAATGCCTCAATGTTCTTCACACCCTGTAGAGAATAAAGGTGTGAAGCAACTTGTTCAAGGGAAAGCAAGCAAGCTTGGGTTGGGGTACAGTCTCCTGAGCAAAGTTTCCCCTTGCTCGGCGTCCAGGCGCCAGCCTGCCGGTGGACCCCGATGATACCAGGAGCAATGGGAGAGTGTGCTGGCGTCTTCGTAAAAGTCAGGGAGGCCTGGCCCACAATCCTAGCTCTGCCACTTGCCAGCTGTGCGACTTTTTGGGAACTGCTTAAGCTCTCTGGGCCTGGATTCCCTCCTCCGTAGAGCAAGGGCAGTAAGACACACGTCAAAAGGCAGCGGCAGAGTCCAGGACATTACACACACCAGCACTTGGGGGTATCGGCTCTGGTACACGTCCTGGGACTAGTACTGCAGATTCAAAGATTCCCTTCCAGGGGGAGCAGAAGCACATTAAAAGCAAAGATAGAAGAGGTAATAGGGACTCTGGAACCCCAGACTGCCACACAAACTTGGAGCACAGTTTCCCCAGTGAACAAATAGCTGACCATAATGACGACGAGCGCGGTGTTAGGAAATGGGGTGCCCACACGAACGCCTGCAGCATTCAGATGTCCCAGCTTTGCTGTAAGCCCCACCTAAAACACCACACTGAGTGGAAACCTGGATTTTCACCTTACTCACTGTCATGCTAGCTATAGCTTCTTCTTTTTTTTAATCCTCACCTGAGGATGTTTATTGATTTTTAGAATGCGAGGAAGGGAGAGAGAGAGACATCAACGAGAAAAACATCAGTTGTTTGCCTCTCGTGTGCACCCCAACCAGGAATCGAACCTACAACCTAGGTATGTGCCCTGACAGGGAAATCAAACCCGCAACACTCCAACTAACTGAGCCACCCGGCCAGGGCTATAGCTTCCTCTCTCCCTCTTTTTTTTAATGTTTTAGAACTGTTTTAAGTACTTTACATGTATGGATTCATCTAATCCCCATCATTGCAAAAGATCGTCTCAATATTATCCCCATTTTACAGATGAGGGATTTCTCAC
This sequence comes from Mormoops blainvillei, assembly GCA_004026545.1. Lineage (NCBI taxonomy): Eukaryota > Metazoa > Chordata > Mammalia > Chiroptera > Mormoopidae > Mormoops > Mormoops blainvillei. The sequence continues at coordinate 348,335 of PVJD01000264.1, forward strand.
AGAGAGTTTCCGGAACTTGCCCCAAGGCTCCAGGCGGTATATAAATGGTGGAGCAAGAATTCAAACACAGGTGCTCTAGTAGCAGAGCCAAACCCTGAAACTCAGTGCTATAAACTGTGTCTTAGAGAATAATCGCTTTCCCTCTCTGTGTCTCAGCTTTCACATCTGTACAATGGGGCCCTTGGCCCAGAAGTTCCGTATCTAAGCCTCCTTCGAGGCCCTAAGCCCTCTGAAGATGTCAACTCTTGTGTGGTTTTCCTGACTGCTCTGCCCACCCTGGCCCCTGCCCCCCACCTCTAGCATCTGAACCCTATTCACTTTCCTGGAGTGTACTTCCTAAGCTGTGTCAGCCCCCAAGCACAGGACTGAGGCCTGGCCCAGCTACGGTGAGACACTGGCCGAAGCATTGTGCGCTTTGCAAAGATCACGGTTTGGCAAACATTTTCTGTTAAGGCCGAAGAGCAAATACTTTCAGATTTTAAGATCAAACCTTATGTTCCCTGTGCCGTTGTAACAGGACAACATCCATGAACAATACACAAACCCACGAACATGGCCACGTTGTGATGAAACTTCACTTACAGGAACAGGCAGTAGACAGGATTTGGCCCAAGGGCCACAGTTTGCTGAATGTGGCAAAGATGGACATCACAGGGTCACTGCTCTTCAGAGCCGCAGAGGGTAGCAGAGGAAACAATGGCACGCAGCTAGCCTATGGCACGGTAGGGTTTGCTAAATCTGTTTGCTGGGACGCAGAGCCCTCTCGAAGGGAAGAGGTGGGCACTGACTCAGGGGATGCGGAGCAGGCTTCATGGACGGGCACGTGAGCTTGGCCTTGGAGTGATGAGTAGAATTCCTACAAGCAGAAGTGGGGGCACAAGGCCAGGGCATGCAGTGTTCTGCAATGGGCAGCTAGGGGGTCAAGGTGGGGATGGACCTGGGACTCAGACAATGAAGAGCATGCTTTTCTCATGCCCTAGAGAAGGGCAAACTACAAGGCTTTTCCTTCTTTTAATTTGACAAATGTTTTGAGGGCCTACTATGTACTAGGCATAGTCGTAGGCACAAGAAGATAGACAACACCCACAACTTGCTTTTTTATTGCATTGTCAACATTTGCAAAGAGATTTAGGTGCTATGACTTTATCTTGTCCTGATAAGCAGAGAGATTGAACGAGTTGCCAAAGTTATATCTCTAATTAATAGCAGCCGCTCATATTCCAGAGACGAACCACTGTACTGAGCAACAGACTCTTCTTTCTAGCTGCCTAGTGAGTATCCCCATCGAGACGTCTGGAAAGACTCGCCCTTTTCTTCCCCCCGTGTTAGTTTCCTAGGGCTGCTGGGACGGAGTGGGTTAAACAGCAGAAATTTATTGTTCCGGAGGCTAGGAGTCAGAGATCGGGGTGTCTGCTTTCTTCAGAGGGGCGAGAAATCTGCTCCATGCCCCTAGCTTCTGCGTTCGTCTTCACAGGGCGTTCTCCTTGTGTGTTTAACTCTGTTGAAATCTGCTCCCTCTTTTTTTTTTTTTTAGGATTCTATTTATTTATTTATTTATAGACAGAGGAGACTGGAGAGAGGGAGAGAAACATCAGTGTGTGGTTGCCTCTCGTGCCCCGCACCGGGGACCTGGCCCGCACCCCAGACACTCGCCCTGGCTGGGAGCTGAGCTGGAGACCCTTTGGTCCGCACACCGGAGCTCAGTCCGCTGAGCCACAGCCGCCACACCAGCCAGAGCTGCTCCCTCCCTCCGTTGGAGGACACTAGTCCTATTGGGTTAGGGCCCACCCTAACAACCCTGTTTTACTTCGTCTCTGTAAAGACCCTATTTCCAAAGTAAGGTCACCTTTTGAGGCACTGGGGATTAGAACGTCAACATTAACTGTTTTTGAGGACACAATTCAACCCATAATATCTCTCGGCCCCTCCATCCCCCCACTGCCACCCTGTATTTCATCGCTGATTGAATGGAACCTTCATTTCCCAGGTGCCTCATCTCCAGGCCTTGCCTAGCCCAGAACTGCCTGGGCCAGGCGAGGCTGGACAGGACCTCCTCCGCTAACCTCTGCAAGGCGGTTGGGGGCGGGCTGTATGAACCAGGGGGGCTGCTGAAGGATGCGCAACCAATGCCTGAACCCCTGGCTCTTGGGAAGTAAGTCAACTGGAGCATCAAGTGTGTATAGTTAGGGAGCAGGCGCAATACCCAGAGGCAGGGAGAGAAAAGGGCCTCAGGCGTGGAGCTGTGGCAGGGACAGAAAGGAGGTGGGGGGACGGCAAACATTTGGTAACGGAGTGGGTTGGATGGGAGAAGAGTGGGTCGTGTCGGGGGAATCAGCCTGGGAAAAGGGTGATGAGGTCAAAGACAGGCCCGGAGGGTAAGGATTTCCCCTGGGGAAATGATGCTACTTTAGACGGAAGCACAAAGCTTGGTAGATACTAAAGTCCAGAGCTCAGGAGAGAAGTGAGACCTTAAAACAAGTTTTCAGACACCTGAGTGGATTATATTCCCTTAGGAAAGCAAGCAGTAAACCCAGAAGCTCAGCAAGAACCCGGTCACTGACCAACCCCTAGAAAAAAACTATTTAGAGGGAGTTGAGGGAGAGAAGAGAGAATAAGGAGGTCGAGTGAGATTGAGGAGTTTGAGAAAGGCCCATGGTGAGAAAGGCGCTCCTGGGACCAAGACGGTGAGAGCAGGTCGACAGCACAAACTCCAGCGGAGGCTGCGGGCGAACTGCTCCTTAACGCAAGCAAATCGTGAACGAGCTGGTTATGCTCCAGTCAGAAGGAAACTGCAAATACACCTCTCTCATCTTTTAACTGTTTATTGTATAATATAAAACTACAAAAGTAAGACTGCTCATTTCCATGTACATTTAATCTGTCCAATTGTTTAGATTACAGCCCAAACCTACACGTGAATACAGCCATCTGGGTTCCGATGTAACGTCTGTAATATTGCATAGAAAAGGCACAGCTCTCAGGTCTGTGGGGGAAAGGTTACACCTCCTTTTTAGACAAAATCCCTCCTCAAAAACCATGCACCAAACATGTCACTATATACATCTTTTCCAAAATCTTAGTTGTTTGACTGAATGAACTGCACTTCTCTTCCAAACTTATTATCCCCAAAAGATGTCCAAAATTTTTATTGGCTTTGCTGCAATAGTATTTGATCCTGGCTAATTGTCAAGAACCATTTAGACTCGTTCTTAGAAGCACTGAAAACAACTGTACACAAGCAGGACATACACCTCACTGTTGTCGGCAACTGCAGGAAGTGAACCATTTACAGCCAGAACAGGTTAACTATGCTCTTTTCAGTATTTTCATAAAACGTATAAAGGCCTAATTTGTAACAGCAAGGTTCTGAAATTAAGACAATTCATACAGAGAGTATCAATTGTTGCATAAAGTAGAGTCTTTTTTTTTTAAACATCTGTCATTTAAGGCTGCCCTGCAGTATTCATAATTCATTGTTTACCACAAAGGTGGTTAATAAATTTAAGCTTTAAAAATGATCTGTAAGTTGATCCTTTGGCTCTTAGGAGCTTATTTATGTAAGAAATTTTCCTTGATTGACCTCGGGGCAATTGGGACACTCCAAGGGGCTGTGGCAATAAAAAGCTCAATTGCTAAAGACACTCGAGGTGGAGCGGAGGCTCTGGCGGCTCTCACCTTTGGTGTGAACAAGGGTGTCAGTGCGGTTGCCCCTGCTGTCGTAAAGAGAAAGTGCTACTAAAAAAACATTTAAAAATATCAACCCTTTGATGCTTGATTTTCTTAAAAATTTGGAGGTATTAAAACATTCCTCATCCATACCTTTTGCATATTTCAAATAGACCCATATTAGAGAAGAGAGTAAAAATGAGTGTGGACTGTGCATACGATGAGAAGACCCGGGGGTCTGGTTCAGACCCCCGTTTAATACAGATTGACATTCCTACAAGAGAATACATTCCTACCATACATTCTGCACATGTTACGATCCAGATGTTGTTAGAGCTCCACAGTAAAATAAATATATTTACACAGAAAAAAGGAATAAATAACTTATGAAAAAAAATCACTTCAAATTCAAAGCTCTTATTATTCTGCTCTCATCTTGTCACTTCATTGCACATCACTGTCAATAACTGTCCTCTCCCTGACCGGCCCAGCGCGTCTTTCTCATGAAGGCACCTCAAACGGCCTGCCTGACTCTGAATGCCGCTGACGTCCTTTACAAAGGGGAAGGCGCTGCTGCCAGGTGGCGTCTGGAAGCATGTCCCGCACTCAGACTGGGACATGGGATCACACACAGGCTCACATTCCTCCCTGTTGGGACATCGCTTGCAAAAGTAAGACACAAAGATAACTTGAACACTTGATGGTTCTGTTCTTTTTAAAATGGGCCACTAATTTTCCATGTCTTCCTCAGAAGACCTTGAATATCGAGAATTTATGGCAAGGGTGTCCAGAGTTAATAAGCGTTTGCCTGCTGTTGGTTTTTTTTGTTGCTGTTGTTTTGATTTTGAAGCCCAGCCTTACCAATACGAGAGTCAGAGAGCCACATTTGGGCAACACTTCACTGTGCTTATTTGAACTGTTGCCCAACATATGGGATTTGTTTAAACACATGATTTGCTAATCCAACCAAAGTACAGTTGTTCTAAGTTACTGTAAATCAGTTTTTAACAATGGCAAATCAACCACCTTACCCTGTTCTTGTTCGGAATAATCAACACTATTGTGTATGTGTACATATGAGTAAGTGTGCAGCACATGGTGCGATTACCAGGTCCTCCAGTTATCGGAAGCATGGCACCTGGGCTGACTTGTTCTCCACAGAAAAAGGAAGCTCTTCTAACGGACGGGCACAGTGACACTGGAAGCATTTACAACAACCCTCACCTTAACTGTGTATATGGTCCCTGGTCCTATCAAAGGAGATGACACATCTGTAGCAATACGAGATGTCCCAGTGGAGGTTTGCTTGTAGGAGGACATGAGCAATTTGATCAGTTTCTCACTGCTCTACGGACTTGATAATTAGCCTTTAAAAACACATCAAGTGGGGGAGGGGGATAAATTAGGATGTGGAAATATTTAATCATACCATATATGACGAATCTTTTGATCAGATGAGCAGTTCCTTCATCACAAATGTATTTGTTTTGCCATGTGCATTATAAAAATAAAACTATCTATGGCTTGTTTAAAGTGCCATTTTATAAAGCTGTCTTTTTTAATTGGCCAGAAAGACTCAATTTTATCCATGGCAAGAAGTGAGCAGAATTGGTGACTGAATATTGACAAATGACTAACAACAAAGACAACAACAACAACACAAATCCCATAATTTAAAAATTCTTAAATAAATATAAAAGTTATTCCTAAAGAAGCCATCTGCATTTCAACAATATAGGATGTAACCAGCGAAAGTACCATTGGAAGAAAGAAAAAACTGAAAGGAAAAGGCCATAAACAATTTCGGCAACAAGCATGATACATTGCAAATGTTTTAAAATTAAATGTACACCGCTAGGAATAAAAAGCTACTTCTTAAGTGTGGGAGCGGGGGTGAGGGAGTGGCAAAGGGGACGGAGGAGAAACATGCATAGAAAGTCCTGTCTGCATATTTGGGTAAAACAGCCTTGTAAAGTGTAGTTAAAGCAGCTGACTCAAAAAAGCAACTAGATTGGAAGCTGTGACATAATGGGACCAACTCTAGGTTCAAGAGCCACGGTTGTTTCAAGAGTGTGTCCCAGGCTCAGCCGGGGAGAGCCGAGCTCACTGTGGTGATCATGAAGATACCATTTTCAGCACTTAGCAACAGGGGGATCGAAAACTCCAGGGAAAGGAAGCTGGAAAAGACAACGGGCAACATGATGGATGCCTTCTGGGGGAGATTTTTTTTTTTCCTTAGGAGCCCTAAGCATTGCAATAGGATTTAGTTCCATGAAGAGAGGTTGGTTGCTTTTCATAAAATTTTGTTCACATGTAAAATTTCAGATCATAAAAATTATGCCAAAAAGGAAAGATTTGGGTTTTTGTTTAAAAAAAATAAAAACAATTAAAAGCACAAACTTGGCATAAATACAGTGAGTATTCGGTAGTCTTTCCCTCAAGAGAGGGAGCTAAAGAGAACCATCACTTAGACCCCGAGCTCCAAGGCCACCTCCCGCCAACTGCTTAATGCAAGTTTGATGAGCAGACGTGGCTCTGGCTTTGGAAGTCACAGTGCAGGCGGGTGTTCATGCCAGGAGGTCGGTGCCTGTGAAATTTGGGTGTGATATTGCCCGGCCCTTTCTTAAAGCGCTCTGTGTGTGTGTGTGTGTGTGTGAGTGTGTGTGTGTGTGTGTGTCTGCATTTGGGGACATCAACTGCGAATTGATTTGATCCAATTTTCTCTTTGCACCAAACAACATATAAAACATTACAACGCTATAAAAGTACAAGTGCAACTTGTACATCTGAAGTTTGCAGGAACTATGTCAGCAAATCCTATCAAAATAGCTATCTCATATGTATAAACAGCATTTGTTTTTTAGAAAAACAATATCATAAACTGCAGAATCTGTACAAAAATATAAAATAAATTTGGGCAGCAGTTTCTAAACAGCCATGTAAATGCAACACTTACGAGGAGTTAATGCCTCTAAAAAGGCTGAATTGCCAAGTCAACCTATACAGGGCAAAAATGCCAGAAAAGGTACTGAGATTATCTAAATAATATATATATATATATATATATATATATATATATATATATATATATATACACTTTTTCTTTTTTTTTTGCCTCTTGCAATAAAACTTATAGAAAAAATAGACAAATATGCACATGCAATTTACAGCTTTCCCAACTTATTCCTTGTGCTTCACTTGAACTGTTTTTGCCACTCAATATAGCAACATTGTCTCCAAATGTATTCTTTCCTATTCCAGGGTAGTAGGTCTTTGAGGAACCACTCAAAAAAGCATACTGAAAGTGGTCATCCTTGGATGAAGGCACTCCAACTCTGCTCAAAGCAAAAACTAGTGTGATCCTTTTGTAAAATGTTCTTTTTCTCTGAAAAAGGCAAGCAAGGGTGCATGCACAGTGCGGAGAGAGAGCTGTCAGGGCGCGGGGACGCTCGCAGAGCCTGGGTGGGCACAGTCACGGGTTCCCTGGGACTTAGGACCCGACGAGCACCTCCATGATGTGGTCCAGCTCTGTGAGGTCCATTTTGAAAGGCTGACTCGGGGCGACAGGCTGGCTGCTGTAAGGGGCGAGAGTCTTGAGGAGGTCGTCCGCGGACACGGGGGCCATTTTCGAGGCTGTCCCTGACGCGGAGGTGCAGGGGTCAAAATCATACATCGACGTGTCAATGTCAGCAAACAGGATGTCGTCCAGGGTCAGGTCCGTCAGAAATCCCGTGGACGTGGTGATTTCAAAATTCCCAGGCAGAGAGTCCATCAGTTTCGGGTCGTCGGGCCGGCCCTCTTGGAGCCCCTCGGGTTTCAGGGCGCCAGACTCGCTGGCACCCCCTTTCGAGCTGTCAGTCGCTGCCACGGCGACCTCTGTGGAGGTAGATGTGGGACAGAGCTCCTCGATCTCGTCCAAGGCCGAGGAGAAGCTGTCCTTTGCCGGCGGGAGAGCTGGAGGTGAGAGTCTGGTAGGAGCCGTGGGGGGCACGGCCGGGGAAGTGCAAAAAGTGTCGTCGTCGTCCTCGAGCAGCGAGGCCGGGGTGAGGCAGGCCTCCAGGGGTGTAGTGCTTCCGAGGTCGCCGGGGTGGCTGAGCGTGGACGGGGCCTCTCGGCAGCTGTCACTCAACGAGTCGCTGGGCTGGGAGGAGGGGGTGAACGTGGGCCTCAGGCTGCCTTCCTGTTTGAGCTCCTCCTGGATCCGCCGCAACATGTTGTTGATTAAGACGGTCTTTTGCAAGCTGGGCTCTGTGAGGGGCCTGTGGTTGTAGAGTTTCATAAGGGAAATGTTGAAGATAGTCTGGCGCTGTAAGGTGTAAGACACCTTGGATGGACCGTCAGTGGGAGACAGGATTTTGCCTTCCAGCCCATCTTCATGCTCATCAAACTTCCGTTTTCCTCCTTTACCCAACATATATCTGCAAAGGAGAGAGGAGGGAAATAGAGTTAATCACAGGAAAACTCATTGCCACCATAAAAAAAATGCTGATTCAGAGGTCAGGACGTGGACTTCTGATAGTGCCTCGCCCAGGCTTTGTTAGAACAGCTGAATTAATTGGCGGAAGGTTTTTTAGAATACGAGAACTGGGAAATCTACTTTTGTAAGGCCGTGGAACAATTTTTATCACCGTGTAGTCTGGTGAATGTATTTCTTGGGAAATGTGTACCACCCAGACCAGTTAAATGTTACCATGGTAACTGTAATTTTGACTTTCTCAGCTCCTGCACTTGCCTAACACTACCATACATGTTCAATTTCCCTCCCCCAAACAGACTTATTTTTAAAGCCCAAGAAAACACTTAACAATGCTATGCCCTAGACAGATAAAGGTGTCATAGGTTACAGACTGAACACATCTTGAACGATTAAAAGAACCAACTTGGAGAAGAGGGAACATGTACAATTTTGGTAGAACTGTGTGTGCTTTCAAAATGCCTTTTCCTTCCTCATTATGCATAGAGCCTTTCTGTCTGTTCGGGGACACGTGGTGAAGCACTTGGCCTGTGTTAAATGACCACAGTGATTGAGCTGCCACCGCTTTTCAGTCTAGAATCAAGTGGAGGAATGTGGATTTCCCAGCCCAAGTTTTTCCATGGCTCAATTTCACTGCATACAGCTAAGTCTGAATGCAACTGGACTAATTGAAAAATAATTTGCTCTGATTATAAGCATTGCTGTTTGGGTACTTGAGACATTTCATAACAAAATACTTTCTGTGCCTTTGGAGATATGTACGTATTTCAAAGAAATAACAATCTCGTATCTCAGCCCTTGAGCATTTGGGAATGAGTTGGACTTTAGCACCTGCCCTACTTTGCCTGATGCTTACAGACTAAGCCAAGGTGCCCCCTCACCTGCCCCGGCCTTAGTGAAGACACCCTCAGCTGGCTGCACCTTCTGGACGGCGGCCCTTCCTCTCAAGACTTCCACCATCTAAATAGAATGATCGTAAGTCCATTGGCCTTTGCCACAAAGGCCTTAATTTCTAACTACTTAAATAAGACAGTTGCCCTTCTGTCATCCAGACGAGGAGACGTGGCGCGCCTGCGCTCTCACCCTCTCTGTAACACGTACCCACAGACGCGTGGTACTCCTCTCCTCGATGCTACTTTTTCCGATATCTTCATGTACAAGGGCTTTGTAGTTATTCAATTTTTCTTCTAAAAGTGACTTGCCTTTTACCGAATTGTCTCAGCTGATTTTGATGGCACCTCATTCAATCCTTTATTAACTCATTCTGCATCTGTGCTGTCTCGGGCACTCTGCCAGGCAGTGGGGAGTCCCTCGGAGAAATAAAGCCTGGTCTTCAAGGGACTCAATAATTTCTCCTACACCTCATTATCATGTTGAATTATGAGTCTCATCCTAGAGGAATAAGGCCAACCATAATAAACTTCACAGAAATCCCTTCCATCACTCTGTTAAAGGTGGCCACGCTGCCCCTCAAGGCAGACAGGTACGCAGGTGGCCACAGAGCCCGGCATGCAAGTCCCGCCTGCAGTGACTACATCCCTGTGCCTCAGTCTCCGGGAGGGAAATATGAAGACGGCAATAACTCTTCAATGTCAGAATCGGCTCGAGAATTTGTTAATGCTCATAAAAATGTGGAGTTACTTGTATGAAACACTTTCCCTCATTTTATAAACATTAAGAAAATGGCTGACAATCACTAGAACCAAAGGCCAGTCCCATAATTAACTGTCCCCTAAGGCAAGGAAGGGACGATAGTAACAACTTGCTTATCTAATACCTCACATGACAGAAACATTTCCTACTGTTTAGTGTTAGAAGTCTCATTTTGTATATACACTTTGCATAGAACATTTCCTATCTAAAGTATCTGTGCCCATTTAAACTTGGGTGTGAATTAGAGAGGAAGTGATTTCATTTCACATTAGAATAGAAAAACACTTTCTACTTTATGTATTTAGAAGTGTTACTGGACAACTGTGTTTTGAAACAGAGAAGTGTATTCACGATTACATTATGTGTATTTGATTACAATTTAAGCATCTAAATACTGACTTCCAGAAAAATTCTGCTTTTGCCAAAAGCTCTCTAAGTGCACCTAATTCTCATATAAAGCTGTTACATGATCTACGTTATGTATTACAGTGTGATCAGACCCAAGACATTGAACCGTGTGGCAGAGTACACAAATGCACGCATGTTAACAGTGACATGCTCAGCCTCTCTGACTCCACCTTGTCCAAGCCTGCGTTGTCCCATGGCCTTCCGGCTAACAGCTTCTGCTGAGCCTTGCACGCAGGCATGTTCACCAATAGAGGAGTTCTGCTTGTGGCCTGAGTGTTACAAATACAGCCCCGTACTAGAGAGTGGGTCTCCCAAGGAGGTAAGGGAAGTATGTATGGTCTGAAAGATCTGCAGGAACCTCCTGACTGGACTCACGTTAACTAGGATCAACAGACTAAGCACAAGCTTCCTCGGACTCCTGCTGGCACCCAGATATCTGCGGTGGTCACTCACCTCCTCCCCCTCCTATTACCCCTCCCCTTGACATACGAAATGCCTGAACTCTGTACTTCCTTATGATGGATCTGAGGCACCACTAGGTCTCCCATCTTTCTCAGTTGGCACCTTCTCAATCAATAAACCTTTCCTTACTCCAAACTCTGATGTTTGAGTTTTGGCCTTTGGGAGTGCCGGGCACAAGGACTTTGGATCCGTAACATACACATATACTCTAAAACAGTGTTTCTCAAAGTGTGTCTACATATGGTGCCAGTCTGTTACCTGTTACTGGTCCATGATGAGGTAAGTAGGGATACTGAGTGACTATGTCTGTAAATTGAATAGAAAAGAAGGCTTCTATTTTTACATCTTTGTACTATTTATTTCATTTCTCTAGCAATTATTTTCATTGTGTTTTACTAAAGTATTAGTCTACGAAGGAGGAATAAACCAACCAAGATGGTTCTTTATCACAGTAAGTTCTAGAAACACTGTCTTGAAATGTAAACCAAATACACAATGAAAAACAAATTAGTAAGCTTACTGCCACTTTGAATTTTATTTACTGGCTTTCTTGAGGAAAGGTAACATTAAGGGAAGACAGTATAGAGTTTACTTTTTCTTTTAGTTATTGATATAGAACTGTCTTTTAAAGACTTGTTGCCAGAATAAATAACAGGATTTTCTGAATAACTCACATTTCTCTAGAAATAATCACTGAATCTTTGGAACTCAAATATCTACAAAGCATGCAGTGCTATAGGCATTTAGCAGAATTCCCATACCTGGAGATCTGCAGAGACGCCTTTAGAGAGGTTTCAATGTGAGAAGCACTTAATTTCCAATTAGAATGATCCAGCTGGTCATAGCTGTGTGATAAGCCTAATGATTTTGGAAAAGCCTGATCGGATGCTCGCACGGCTGTCTGGATGGGGAAGGAGGAGGGCCTGTGCAAGCAGGATCTGTGAGCAGGAATAGACAGACAAATCGGATCTTGGATGCTTTTCAAATGTGTAAATAGGAACCCATGGCAGAGTATGTCTCCAATCAGGTTTGCCTTCATTTCTTTATTTCTTTTTATGAGACAAAACTAGCTCCACACACCCAGTAAGATTGCAAAATACACACAATCATGATTTGCACCCCTAATTCTATCTAAATTTTTACAGAAAGGAATAAAATGCAACATAATAAAATCTAGTCCACATTTTCCCTTAAAAATTAAAATTAATTTTTAAAAAGTTAAAATTTGCCCAAAGTTTGCCTAAGACTCTTTAGAATCAAGTCTCCCCACTGACTTTTCAGAAGAGGCCTCCAACTCCCAAAAGTGGAAGGGTAGTGAGAAGAACTCACTCTTCACCTTCTTGCAGCAGGGCACAATTCAAACAAGAAAATACAAGCCTCTCAAGAACCCGAGGGCAAGACGCCAAGAGGCGTCTCAAGGCCTGGGGCCCCGGGCCGCCGAAGCCAGAGTGGCCTGCCCTTCGGAAGCCTCTTTCCTCAGGCACTCTAACGCAATAACAATAGCTCTTTAAGCAGGCTATCGGAGAGGCACGTGACCTATCAAAGGGCCACACTCAGCGGCAGCTAGAAGATGAAGCAGTAGCTGGAGCTCATTCAGGGCTTCCAGGTTAACAGGAGGGAAGGGGTATCATGCTGTTCCTGTTTAAAAGGCCCTATGACCTGGAGTTCACCAAAAGGAGGAGCTTGTGAAGGCCCAAGACCAAAGCTTGTGTTTTCTACGCAATCTTTCAAAGACCCAAAAAGGGACCCTGAGACTCAGGGCTGGTTAGAGACGCCCAAGTGGAGGAGGGAAGTAGGTGCTCCCTTGCTTTTCCCCTATGTGAAGGGGCCTAAAACTAACCACAGGCACTGGCATATTGAATATTCAGTGGCTCTTAATAAAAGGCTCGAGATAAAACACCCTCCCTTCTCCAATACATTTGTTAGAAACAAACTCCCAGCATTCTAATTTTCTTAACGTAATTTTCAGGAACTATTAACTACGGCAAACAGTTTTGAAAATAAAAAAACAAAACTCACAGGAAGCAGGGTAAATGAAAACTTCTCTTCCAGAGTTTTCCACAAAGTTTAATACTGAATAAAACTCTATATACCAAACCTGGCTTTCAATCGTGCAGCTTTCATTAATAAGCACCCTGCTGCCCTCAAAAGCTACAATCCCCTTGGGCAGATGACCAAAAGTAACAAATATCACTAGAAGATTCCTCAGGAAAAAGGACTGAGAAATAGGAGATGGTATTACCTGGCTATTTGGGGGTTTGCATTTTAAGATTTTGAGTGACTTCCACAATAAGGAATCTGAGAGAGATGGATTGGGGTGATCCAGAGAGACTGCCGGAGACAAATTTGAGATTTAAGGTGAGATTGTTTCTTAATGTCTGTCTCCCACGAGGGCAGAGCCTGTTTCATTCACCTCTGTATCCTCAGGACAGGGCAGACCCTTACACACAGAAGATGCTCCCTAAACAGTCGCTGAATGAGTCAATGGTAAATGGGAACAATGAGAAAAGACCCTGAGGGGCAGCCAGAGAAGAACCGTAAACAAAGACAGAGACTGTCTTTGCGCCTGAGCGTGAACTGGGTAGGGAAGGAGGCTATGGGAAAGAGGGGAGGTGACAGCCGCACGGGCTGGACCTGGCTAAGGAAATTCACTGGGACCTGGGGCACAGAGGTTGGGCAGGGACGCTCTGCTCTGAAAGCTCTCCTGTGAATGCCTTTCTCTTTAGCTCTGGAATTTGGGTGAGCTTGAGTGGGACAGCGGACTCACGTAGAGGGCATGTCACCAGACAGTGCTGCCCTCCACCCCAACATTTCCATTCAGCAGGTCTGGTCGGGGGCAGGTCAAGAACCTGCATTCCCAACAAGTTTCCAGGTGATGCTGGTCTGGGGACCTCACTTCGAGAACCACAACTTCCTTTTTTTTTCCCATCTGGCCATTTCACGTTTAAGTCTGAGAATATCTTGACTCCATTAAACTTGAGTCTGAAGGTCTTCTCTATTTGTGTCTAAGTAAGTGAGGAAAAAAGCAAACAAACAGCGTTTCTGTGATGGCAACTGACAACTGACATTAAAAAAAAAAAAGACTACACAGAATTAAAATGTCTTCAGCTCCGTTTTATTGATAAAGCTAGCTTCTTGGACTGACCTATCAGATCTCACTGGCTCGGTGGGGCCCAGGCTCTTCTTGCTGTGATCTTAAGAGTGAATGAATAGCAGTGACGCCTATAGCCAAGGTCCAAAAAGAAACTGAAATAATACCTATGTGTTCAAAGGGTAACATCTCACAGCTTTTACATTTTTGAGGCATTAAGGAAAAAAAATACAAATGTTAAAAAAAACAAGCAATAAAAAAAGTTCTCTTTAATTCAATGTTTTTCAACTATGTATTTAAGCTGTGCCTTTAAAACGACTTTAAAAACCCCTCTCCTTTAATGTTATATAGACTGTCAAAATAAATGTTATGATTTTAAAATTAAGAATACTAAATCTACTTGTGCAAACTACCACTTCTGTCGGCCCCACTGACAATAACAAAACCCAGTGTTCTAAAACCTGCAAGCTCACCACAGCCCTCGGTGGCCACTACTGCTTCCTAGGCGTCCAGGACCTGGTGGCCACTGACTGACAGGCCCCTGTCACCCTGGAGGGGCTGTGGCACCTCTCTGGGCAGCATCGTTGCTGGGGCTTGTGAGAGGCCTGAATGGGGAGCCTTCTCAGCCCACCACCAGGGCTGCCTTTCTGACTCTGTGCTGGTCCAAAAAAGGATGTAAATATTGCATTTTGCTTTAACTTAACTTGTCCCAAGCAACAGTCATGACCTCAGACAGAAGGAAAACCTTCCATCTCATCCTATGCAGTATCCGGGGAATTAATGCTAGAAAAGGTCTTCAAAAGGGGTCAAAATTGATAGCTTGGTCCCAATATCCGAAAGGGGGAAATGACTGGGGAGGGCGGGACTGACCACACGGTCCAAAAGGCGGCAAGGTGGGGAGGTACCCGGCCCTGTGCATGCGGAGGGCGTGGAAATGGCTCCCAGTCCAGGTGGAAGTGGCTCCCAGTCCTTGTCACACAGGCTGGGCGACAGAGGATCCCAGAAATCATTACTTTGAAATACCTGAAGGCCCAACTGGTTCCGAACTTGTACACGTTTTCGAGAGCTTTTTCAAACTTTTTCTAACTAGTGTTATTTGCACTAGTAAATAACAACTAGAAGTAGTGTGCTTCCCTTCTCAGGAGTGTAGCAGACTCCACGTTTACGTGACATGTTGTTTTAAAAGTCAGAGCCCAAGGCAGAACTAAGCCATGATGCCTGCAGTCAGGGAAGGGTCGTTACCAGCAAGGCACATGGCTTCTGGGGAGCTGGTCACATTCTACTTCCTGACCTGGGTGACATATCCCGAAGCAAACACCAGTGGGCGATGACACTGGTGTTTGCTTTGGGATATGTCACTGGCCTGTACACTTAGGATCTGTATGCTATACTTAAAAAAAATAACTTTTTAAATACTAATTAATAGCTCTCAAGAAAAAAGGCTCCTAATTCAAAAGGGGATTTTAAGAAGCCACATTCCTAGTGTCTTCAACTCCAGTCCTATGTGACCACAGGTGTGACCCCTGGTCGCTGAAGGGTCCAGAAGTGCCAATGCTGACACCAATAATCATAAAAATGAGACATTTACAGCAATGCCAGCAATTCAGAACAATGATTTGTCCCCATGGATCTACCTCATTTGAAGTAAGAAGCTAGGAAGCCTGATGAGTATCTTCCAAAAGGCTGGCAGGAGCTGTTTCCCCACTCTGACCTCCTCTGTCACCAAAACCCAAAGTCCTTTAAGTGGAAACACACATTCTTTCCGTTTCTTTTAGGGGCAGTGGCAGAAGAAAGGCGCGCCCCTGGCAAAATTTTGTCTGTGACAGGCTGCTAAGACCAAAGGAGAGAGGTTGGCCAGAGATGGTTTTGAGACAACTTCTGAAAAAGAACATTCTCATTTCTCCTCTCCTCACCCCACCCAGCTGCCCTAAGATGCGTTTTAGAGCCTGTTTTTGAGGCGGTCCAACTGGAGAGCAACAAGATACCTGCCACCAGCCATGGGCTGGAACTGTGGGAAATGGTTCTTCTACCCTGAGATTGTCACACCGCAACTCCCGGGAGGGAAAGAAAAGCCGATTCTACTTCAATTCCGGCGGGAAGACACATTTTGCTTAGACAACTCTCCACACTGTTAAAACACTACATCTTAAAAAACACACAGAACTCTGAAATCTGACAATGTCTATGCTTTTTTAATACCCCCTCTTCCCCAAGTAACAACAAAACACACCAGAAGAACAAGGCAGCCCCCCAAAAGGACATGTAGGGTAGTGCTGGCAGGATCAGAGAGAGAGCTAAGAGAAACAGGTGAATCCTCCAAGGGTTTGCCATCCAAGGGTGTGTAATGCTGTGGCATGCGCAGGAGCAGTGAGAGTGCCCCCAAGTATGCGTCTGGGTGGCAACTTGGTGAGCCTCCCAGAGAAGGACCGGGAGGACCAGCACTCCCAAAGGCTGCCTCCAGACTCCAGAGTGACTGCCTCTGGCCTAAGGGGATGGCAGATACAGGGGAAATTTTCACTAGGGGAAGAGCCTCTCCTATTATTTACTGACAAGGGTAGGGACTCCCAGAAGACAAGGGATGTTAGTAACAGAACCCCTAAAGCTACCCCCGATCGGGAAGTGCCCCCCCGCCCGCCCCGCTTTTTTTTTTAAACCAAAGCTCATCCAGGATGAGGTCCCTGCAGTAACATCCATGCTAATTGGTAAGTAAGACAAAGCCTTCCCTAACAAATCAGCAATGTCATTATGAAGCCAGTCACTAGATGAAGCCAGTTAGGCACGCTGGGGCGCTATTCTGCAGCTGTAACCCGACACCACTGTTTGCTGCGCGCCTCCTCCCGCCTCTCCCCCTGCGCGGGGGCTCGGCCGCGGGGCACCGCACCCGCGGCTTATTAATCACCAGACACTGACTTTCGAAGGAAACCAACGGGAACAATCGCCTTTGCTTTCTTGAGAGCATCTCAAAGCCTGGAGATAAACGGAAATTCAGCCGGGAAGTCAACCTCTAAGTGAATTAACAACAACAACAACAACAACAACAACAAACTTTTACTATTTGGGGAAGTCTTCCAAAGCCCACATGTTCCAAAACTCTAGCTTTCGCGCTCAAGATTTTAACACACTTGCATTAAGTTGAAGACAGTTTCTGACACTATTGGTTTAACAAACCAATAATCAAACCAATATAATGTTTTCTTGAAAAAAAAATTAAAGCCTGACAACGAACTGCATTTGGTAGGCAAAATGGAGTCAAATTCTGGGAGATAATATTTCAAGTAAATATTTCTTTGGAATACATGATGGCCTGGTTAATAAACATCTAGAAAGAAAAATGGGCTTTTTTCGAGTGTAACTGTTAAGTAGTATAAAATGTTTCAACATCCTGTCTTATTGGTTCCTCCAGCAGCTGGGAATTTTAGGTTTTAAACCTAACTCTTACGAAGCTAGGGACACCAGTCACCTTCCAAAGAGAGTGGAAGTGCTACCAATTCTTTTATTTCATGTAAGGATTGTAGTTTAACGCACCACACACTTAAAGTAAAAGACTGGGCAGAATTATGCTGTTTCTGAACTTCGGGTTAACAAAAACATACTCAATATGACATGATGCTTGGAATTTGCTTTAAAATACTCTAGAAAAAATACCTGGCTGTGTAGATGACACAAGACTGACAAAACGATGATAACTGTTGACGCCGGGTGATGAGTACAAGGGGGTGCATTGTGCTCTTCCCTTTACTTTTGAGCTTGTTTGGAATTTTCCACAATACAAAGTTAAAAACACACAACACACTATACATATTTTTAACATCCTGTAAATTTACAAAATCAAGTAAGCACAATAAATTATCTACATTCTCACAAAACACTATTTTATTAACTTGATAGATTACTTTACACATAAGAAAATTATGAATGCTCTATGTAAACAAGTATGCCCAGTAGGAGTCAACTCCTTTTAAGCTCTGAAAGACAGCACTCCACATTCAGTCACAAGGGGGCGCAGCAGAGCAACAAGGCACTCCCGAAGACTGATTATTCACAACAATTTCTACCTACAGACCTCTCAGAATATACACATTTCCAAGATTGTTCCCCAATTCCAGTCTCTGCAGAACGCTGGTAAGCAAGCCAAGAGCCTTGCCAAGGCCAAACTAAATTATATTATGCTATGGGTTCAAATTCTGGAAATATCATATGTAGAAAATGTTGTTGCCCGTATATAAGAAACACTGATATTTCAAAAACTATGGTTAAAATTTTTGGAGGATTTCTGAAGTGAGGACACACACAGAATAACACACAAAACCCATATTACGAGATAGGGACTTAGAGAAGCCAGCAGTTCAGAGTTGCCACTGGGGTACTAAAGTGGAGTCCCAACCACACAATGAGCAGTCTTGAGAGGAGCTTTAAGAATTTTACTAGTATAGAAAAGCCTTCGATAATCCTATTGCTTCTTATATCAGGAAATTACTTACATGCTGAACAGATCAGCAATTATTTGGGAAAACTTCATAAAAAATATTGGGGAGGAGTTATTTTATTATGAAATGCAACACAGTTAACCTTAGAGAGATAAAGGAGCAAGTTACTGTATAACTACTTGCTGGAATTCTTTCTATTCAAATTACAAACTTGGGTTCTATGATGTAAGTTTAGTAATAATGTTCATAAGAGATGAACTATTACCTCCAATATTTCCATTTGAAACTTGGTAAATATGAACATAATATTTTTATAAATAATATAATCATTTAAATTATGATGTACGTCATACTGTTAAGTGTCAGAAACACATCTTTAGCTGAATTTAAAGCCTAATTAACATAAAGGAAAGAAACTCTTATATTTGAATTTCTTTCCCTTAAGATTATGTACTTGTAAAGATTAGCCAGCCTCACCCCACCCCCATTCCTGTGCATAATGAAAATATTTTTTTCTCCTATATTTATAATTGCTTGAATGGGATTCTGGTGTCAATTTCCCTCCACCCCCTCAAGATACCTTGTTTTTCCCCTCACACCAGAGGCCTTTAATAAATAACGTCAAGGGGGAAAAGGCTTAAGGTAGAAGCCAAATGCTTTGCCAAAAATATGTGACAGTTTTTTTTTAAAGAGGGCTATCAGATAAAACAGTCACACTAAAACAGATCAATGTAATTTGTTAGAACAAATCTGTGAAAAATAAAATTGCATACTAGTTAAAACAAAAGGTTTTCTTTTAGGCTTTGTTAGCCAACTACTGGCCATGAATGAAACAAATTAAAAACTAAGTATGCTACATCAGGAAGTATTTTTATGGACGTTTCTTAAAGGTTATGATTAGTTTTTAATTTTTTTTGCTTTCAAAGTTGGAATGCTTTATTACTATGAAAAAAATCACTTAAAAGCAGACGTGCTATAAAATATTCCTCACAAACACAGAACATATTTCATCTCTGAACTTCCACATGCGGTCTAAAGAAGAAAACCAGAGAAATGTTATTTCTTTGTTTACTTACTGAGTGAATCTAAACCTTGTATTACATGGTCTAAACCTGGATTCCTTAAAAGAAAACTATCAAATTTCTACAATATGATGTATGAGTATAAAAATAGGCACATAAAGGAGAGGAAATAACTACTCTACTATGTAAATACCTGTCTCATGTAAGCAACATACATATTCCAAATGTTTACTTTAGTTACTTTGACGAATTAGGCAGGGTAGTGATAAGGTTTTACAAAGACAATTTAAACTTTATATCATATACTTGAATAGTTCACAAAGTAAAAAAAGGAAATGAGGCTACAAACTAAACCCGAGGGCAGTGAATGATACTTTGTAAATGTGGAAGCCATTCGTTTTTATTTACTTTGGGGCTATTTTGAGATCAAATGTATTTTTTCTGAAGGACTTCTGTATATTGATAATTAATGACCCATAGAACTTTACACACATTTAGTCAAATACAATAAAAATAATCAGAGTAGCACTGAATATAATAAATATTTATTTTCTTAGGAAGCTACCGCTTAATACTTGAACTTCAAGGATCCTCAATGATCTTTAAGGAGAGACTGCCTCCAAACTAGCCTACTGGACCCCCAACATTTCAATTTGTCCCTCCTATCTTATTGCAGGACTCTGTGTTTTGAATTTGTAAACCAATTACTGTTAGAAAGCAAATAATCATCACCAGATGAAATCTATTTTATATTTCTGGAGATGGTAAAAATACTTTAAAAAATTAATCTGTCTTAAAAACTATTCAGAGAAGTCCATTACCAGGTTCATGGCAAGCAGAGGCAATGCAAATCTTCCTTCTTCAGCTGCAGACCACAGGGCTCAAACTCCTGTGCTAGCAGGGAAGACACAGAAGTACACATGATACGTGGACGTACCCTCATCAAAAAAGGAAAGAAATCTGAAAAGCAAATCTGTATCATATAGTATTATAAAATGGGATAACCACTCAGGGAGGACAGATCAGTTTTAAATAGTTGCCACCTTGTTATCTCATTAGTGTGGCTAGAATTTTATGCAAACCTGTTCGGGAGTAGAGATGACCTTGGAACTTTCAGATTCCCTGAGTTTAACTTGTGCCACCCTTCTAAACACCAGGGTGGGGTACTCCAGCAGCCTGCCTGCAGCCCCAGGAGCATGGTGTGGGATGATAAGCAGCCAGCCAGAAGAGAAGAGAGCAAGGGGCTAAAGGCTGATTTGCAGAGAGTGACGTTTCGATGTTCAATTTTTTGGCCATGGTATATTCAAGTAGAACTTTTTACTTTTGTCAACAAGTTCACACAGCCCCACTATAAATGCGTGTGTGTGTGTGTGTATGTATAAAATGCCCTTAAGAGCCAGAATCCATTCCCCTTCACTATTCTATGTGAAACTCCTCAGAAACAAACAAACAAACAAAACCTATGAAGGTTTTTAAAGAAAACAAAGCTTAGAATTAAATAATAACCCTTCAAAGCTACAAGTTTTTGCACAGAGGCAAAAAGATAGTAACACAGACATGAATTCATTTTTAAGAACTTAGGTTTGCTGCTACCTGGAGTTACTAGAGAAACAAAGCTGCCTTTGGGCACCTAAAACTAGTTAGACCTGCTGTAGCAGTTGCACAGTCAGCTCCAGATCTGTCCTCCACTCTCCTCACTCCAGCCCCCACCCCACGCATCCGCATAGCTCACTCCACTCAGGGCGGCGCCGAGCCGGGCACACTCACCCCTCGTTCTGCTGCCCCTGCTCAGAGGCAGGGCCGGCTCCAGACACACAGCGTGCAAGTGTGAGAGGAGGCCAGACAGGAGGCAGCAGATGCCAACTCCATTCGGAACCGAAAGCAGAATACAGCTTATGTGATCCCAAATTTCTAAAACAGATAAATTGTGGTGTTTGCTTCAGTGACACCTAGCAGGCACTTCCAATTAAGTTCAGACGAGGGACAGAAGATCTTGAGAGGAGACAAACAAGCCTTTCTCGCTTTAGGGGCCCTCAGACCACAAAGAGAGCAGAATTTCCAAAAGGGAGTTTGCACTGCCTGTGTAGGGTGCTTGTTTAAAAAATAAGCATCTGTTTCGTCCTATGAGAAATCATATGTTTTCAAACATATTGTGTTTTTATTTTTCAATTTTTATTTGTATTTCAAAAAATTTTTGTAGATAGCCAAGCATGTTTCGTCCCATGATCTTCAAGGGAAAACAAACAAACAAACAAACAAACAAAACAAGGCATCTATTTATTATCCAGAACAGGAATATTGTCTTATTGGCCTGACATATGCCATTCACAGATTCATACAAAGAATGGACTGCCACACAGTGCCCATGGAGAAAGACACTGCTCCACACAATGAGTGATGGGCGCTCCAGGGGACAGTTCTGTTCACAGGGTTTCCCAGCATCTGCACAGAGGGCAGAAGTTTGCCTTTAATACCAATTGCGCTGGCCACCGGAGACAACACTTCCTTTGAAAAAGACAGGCCAACTTTGGTTAGTGGATGTTTCCTTCAAGAATATTAAAACTAGATTAAACATGCACACACTTAAGCAGAAGTACTATCTTGTGGGTTTCTGTCAACTGTTTAAGGAATGTTTATTAGCAGTGGGTAGAAAATACATAATTTGTGTATATGGAGTGGTCACTGCATTTTTAAATTTTCACATTCTGTTGGTCAGTATTAATTCGTGGAAAGACCTATGATGGTGGCCGTCCCCCTTATTGTGAGGCCATTTTTACATAAAGCTGGAGCTTGCCCTAAGGTATCTTTCGTACACACCTGATCTTTGGACTCAGTAACCAGAGAGAAAGTCTCTCAGTCTCTCTCTCTCTCTCTCCTTTGCCAAGAAACTAATGCAACTACAGCTACTTCCTATAGGATATACTAGATTAATAAACATGAAATTTCTGTAGCAGCAAAGTTTTTAAAAAATTCTATGAGTGAATTAAAGTTCACACTCTTAAATACCATATTTACCTATACATATTTTTACTCTATATGTAATACTGACAAAGTTGTCTTGATTTTTCTGATATAAATGAAATATAAGATAAAGCTTCATGCTTTCACTAGCATTCTTGAACAAGAAACAACAATAACAAAAACCTTTAAAAGTTTCTAATGTAGCTTTTACCCTTCTTAGCTATTAAAGCACTTAGGCTGAGGGTAGCTTTTAGTATAATTTGACACTGATAATTTGTAATCTGTCACTTCATTTACTGACAAAAAAAACCTAAGTATTTGGATGAATGTATATATGTATGTATCTTTAACATCCCTTATACCTTTCTGATATGTTTTGGGTATGTGTACATGTTTCTAAAGTAGTGCTGTAACTTTTATTCTGCCACTGAATCACTATTTAAAGTAGTGGATGCCCTGGCCGGGTGGCTCAGTTGGTTGGAGCGTGGTCCCGTACACAAAAAAGGTCGCAGGGTTTGACCCCCCCAGTCAGGGCGCATACCTGGGTTGCGCGTTTCATCCCCATGCTGGTTGTGGGAGGCAAATGATCCATGTTTCTCTCTCTCTCTCTCCCTTCCTCTCTCTCTAAAATCAGTAAATATATCCTCATGTGAAGATAAATAAATAAGTAAAATAGTGGATACCAAAAGCTATCAGTTGCTACACAAATTTGAGTTTTAAATTATCATAATAAATACTACTTTACTATAATCAGTGCATGGTAACTGGGTGAAATTTATATTTTAACTTCGGAATTAAATTTAAAAAGCTTCCAACAGAGGCAATTCAGCAAACAGGAGTCTAAAGATTTTCTAAATCTGAGTTAATATCCTTCTCTTAGTTCTTAAAGGAAAACAAACTTGAGCAGCTGTTTCCTAAGAAGCTGTGACACTTGCCTGACAATAAAACTGTTCCCTAGGATACCTCTTCTCTACACTTGATTGGTATTAAAATCTGAGTCCTCTCTCCTACCTGTTGTAGTAAAGCAAGGAACAGAACTGAGTGTTTAAAATAAACAAAATGGCTATCAAATCCATTTCTTAAGATTCTTCATCTAACAGCAACATGGTTATATGTATTTTAATTAGGAGTAGGGGAAAGAAGTAAAAATTACTTTAAAGGGTGCCGAACTTGATGAACAACATAAACAAACTTTACATTAACATATAATACCTCTAAGTAAATCAATGAAGCGAAAGGAGAACTTGCTAACATTTCTCTCACTTTTTTCTTTTTCAACCGAGACACTGATAAAATGAACAGGAAAGCAGAGATCCATGCACAAGCTATTCTTGCTCATGCCAGAAGCTGGGATCTTCGGATGGGTATTTTCATCCTCACAGCACACCCTAGCACACTCAAATCAGAACAGACTGCTATAAAAAGGGGGAGGGATGGGAGGAGCTCTTGGGGTGCAACATGCCTTCTGGTTAGCTGAGCAACTCCCCCCACCCCACCCCCATCGGCAAAACAACCCAGACGCTCTCAGGTGGACTGTCCTCCAGGGGTTGAGTGGAGCCAAGAGCCCACTTCACTCTTGTCAGAGACTAGTCCCTAATTATAAAAGGCTACTTTGAACACTTAAGGCCTCAGGGATCCTATTGGCTACTACAATTTCTAGGGTCTTTACACACATTATAGACATTTCTTAACATATACTGGAAAATAAAACATGATCAAAGCTTGAGAACATTTATGTACTATCTTCCTTAAGACCATCCGAGGCTGTTCAATCCAATTCAAATAAAAACTGCTACAGTCTGAGTCTAGAGGTCTTACCCTGCTGATTGCCCTTCCCCATTCAGTGCCTGTAAGAACTTACTTTCCACCTCCTGAAACATCCGGAAACTACCCAGTGTTAACGCAAAAAGTTATTCTAAGACTAACTATACCTACTCTTTTCGGCAACTTAAGACTAAACCCCAAACTCTACTCCCGTCTCAATCTATTACTATTACTTCTGCTAAAGGTATAACTAATGACCAAAGAAAAACGCAAGAAGCATTTATGATTTTCTCTCTATGCAATGGCCCTCTTACACCAAGCACCCTCTGTCTTAATGGTACAAAGTCCAGGGCTTGGGACAGCTGGCTTTCCTCTACCCCCTCCCTTTCAGTCATAGGCGGTCACCAACAAGATGAACGTGTAGATTTCTAACTAAAAAACCACTGAGACCTTAAGTTCAATATACATGTATATTCAAAAATCAATTCACTTGCGCTCGGGCAGAAAGGGGGTGGGAGAGGGATTTTTTAAGCTGAAAACACAGAAACACACCATAGCAAGTTGGATGCAAACCCGGGCACGGAACTCAAAAGTGAAGCAGCCTTCGCGGCAGCAATCCGAGCCTTAAAAAAAGAGAAAAGTCTCGCACGTTCACAAAAACACAACCGTCACAACACGCACACACATCCCAGCTGTAAAAGCGACAGCTCCAAGCTCCCTCGGTCTAACTGCGGGCTCCAGTTAGCTCCCGACCCCATCCTGACCCGCGTCCGTGACTGCCGGTCTCCTGCCCTTCCCCCAGCATATCTGCCCTCGTACGCTGGGGGTCCCCGGCCCTCGCTCCGGGCGTCCAAGGGCGCCCGGCCGGAAGGCAGCCGGAGGGAGCTCTCCTCCGGGTACCTGCTTCAGCCCAGGTCCCTCTCGCGGAGGCTCCCGCGACCCTCGCGGCCACCCGGGGCCCTCCTCCGCCCTCTAGGCTTTCCGACCCTTGGCCCGGTCCCAACGCCGCCCCCACCCATTGGTAGCCCAGCGTATCGGAAGATCCCCTCCAGCCCGGCGCCGGGAGAACTTACCACATGCAGTTCCACCTGGGAACTAACGCATCAGGAGGGGTTTCTGCCCACTCCTCAAGCTACTCCTGCTCCATGCGGAGTACCCAGCTCCGGGGGCCCGAGGGTAGCGCCGGGGAGCGGGCAGAAGGCGAGACTGAAGCTAAGACTCCGCCGTCCTCTGCCTGCGCGCTCGGAACATTATACAATGGTGGAGGAGGAGGCGGCGGCGGCAGGCAGGCAGCGGAGGAGGAAGCGGGAGGCGGGCGGAGGGGGCGCCCTGACCCAGCGAGCGGCAGCTCGTGCTCCAGCACTAGCCGTGCAGGAGTGACGTGCGGCCAGCGAGCCTCCCGCGAGCTCCGGGCCCGGGGCTCAACAGTCTCCGCCCATCCACCGTCCGGCCCCGCCCCTCGACCCGGCCCCGCCTCCTCCCCCGGCGGTCCCGGGAGGCGCGATAAATGCCGAGCGGGCCCCCGGCCGCCAGAGGAGCAGGAAGAAGCAGGCGGAGCACGGGAGACGCTGGGTGGCAGCGCGGCCCACGGCTCCCTCTCTAGCCAGCGCCCCCTTTATTTTCTCTTAAGGCTTGAAGGGAAGGGGAGCGGAAAAGAGACGCTTCGGCCAGGGGATCACTACTAACCACCAATAATCCCTTCACACTCTCGAAAATACTCAATGCAAATGACGGAACAGCTAGTGACAAAGGCAGCAGCGAGTAAAGCGCGCGCGCACAGCCTGCAGAGTGGTGCGACCGCAAATATGACAAGCATCTGAGCTATTCGGCGACTTGGGGCCGGTCAGCAGGACGGGCAGGGTCCCACGGGGTGGTGGTGGGGGCAAAAATCAGACCCCGAGGTGCGACGTCCATGCTGCCCACGGGGCTTTGAAGACAGGAGTCGTGAGAGGGCGCGGGCGGCAGCCTCCGCAACTGGGACACTCCCCGACGCCCGGGTCTGAGGACTAACGAGTCACCCGCAAACATATCCCAACGGCAGGATGGGGGCTCCAGCTGGAGCCGCGAATAGAGAATGCTCCTTGCGCGTGGTGGCCTCGGCCCAACATTCTAATTGATTCACCAAGTCAACAGTACTTTTCGAGCAGGACCGAAGGAACCGAGTTGCATACTTCGTGCCAGGCTGCGCCGTGGTGCAGAACCAGCAGCCGGCCGCCCGCCCACCTACCTTGAAAAAGTTCACGCTGGTTGGGAAAGCCAGGCTTGGAGATGCCCCCAGGGGGGCCAAAGGATCCGTCCTCTGCCCAGAATTTTAATGTTGATAGCCTTTTTCCTCTCCTGAAGAAAGCTTCTGCTTTGAACTACTTACATTTAGCAGGGAAACTTATACTAGTTGGGAGAGGTTGTGTGTATGCCTAAATGATGCCAGTTTAAAGGCACTGGAAAAACAGAGGCAACTCCCCTGGAAAATAAAAATTACTTTATTTTAAAAATTACATGAGCATTCAGTGTAAAAATGTTACAAAAAGTAACTCAGGCACCTTAAAATTTTGGCTGCCACCCCATCAATATCATCTCAAATCACTTCCCCATTTAATGGTCCACTATGCCAGTTATATTTAAGGATAATAAAGCTTTAAGACCTAACATAAAGGCTGTTATAGGTCGTTAACATCAAGACAAGTTTAGACCTATTCGAACTATTCTGTAATGATTTGTTATCAATCAAATTGATGATCTTATTGAAATTAATTAAACCTGGGCTAAAATATTTGTAGAGGATGACAATGTTTCTTGCTTTATCTTTAAGGGGAATGAAAATGGTTTTTACTGGACTCACAGTATAATTAAAACCTTATACAGGTTTTCTTCAAGTATAACCAATGCCAAAAGCTAATTATTCATGGATGTCTTTGGAAAGTCTTGTTGTAATGGTGTTCCAAACTATACATCATGGAAGTAATGCTCAGGGCCTCTGCAGGTCCTGCTCAGTTTGTGCCTGGGTGGCATACCATTCAAACATTTTGTTGGGAAGCCAAGATATTTTTCATTTCCAGAGTTCTGCCGTTTAGAGAGGACACTAACTACTAACAGTTTCCTAACCATCTACTCACTTATACTTTCAGCACTCACTTTAAGGAAAAGCTATTGAAATAAAATCTTCAATAATTTCTTCCTGTGATATCTTTGTAGAGGAGGCCAGAGGCTCTGTTGAATTTAAAATGAACTTAAACTGTTATTCATGAATTGAAGTTAGCAGCAAGTTAGAGTTGCAAAATTTTTGTGGCACTTGGATATTTTCTAGCAAATGGATTCCCAAATGCAGCATTCCTGTACACATGAACCAAGATCAAAGTGACAATTTTTGTGTCTCCAGAGTGGACACATGATTCTAATAAAGTGTGTTCTGTACGTGCTCAGTAAAGGTTTGAGTTCTTAGGAAGCAACCTGAGTTTTGAGGTGAAATGGTTTTCTACCTTTCCACACGTTTGAAGGTTGTAATATCCCATCAGTGCACATGTTATAAACAA
Source organism: Mormoops blainvillei (assembly GCA_004026545.1). NCBI lineage: Eukaryota > Metazoa > Chordata > Mammalia > Chiroptera > Mormoopidae > Mormoops > Mormoops blainvillei. The sequence continues at coordinate 375,793 of PVJD01000264.1, forward strand.
GTCCCACTTTCCCCACTTTTAGATTCTGGCATCTTTCACCAAGAAGTCAAAGTTCGAAATGGCAGCTTTCATAGCTGCTGATGTGGTCCAACACCAAGTGGCTAACCTACCCCCGTCCCCAGGCGGAGTCCCTGCAGGCTGGCCCTGGGAATCCAAGTCCATGAGGATAAGGAAAGGCCCTCCCAGAACTTTTGAAGTCAACTCCCTTCAATACGCAATGGCATGATTTTTAAAAATTGTTTATGCCTAGCAAACGAGCAAGAAATGCCTAGTGAACATGGAAGTGTCATTTTCATTCTCTGGGACATTTAAAAGCCCATTTAAAATAATCCTGCCCTCAGGATGTAGAGTTTCGAGTCTCTCTCTCTCTCACCTGCACCTCTAAGAAATTAGGCCAGTCATCCACGTTTAACTACTAGGAACATACCTGTTTAGGGAGAAAAGAAACATTGCTTTTCTAAGTATAGAATTGTGATGGTAATTTTTAAAAATACTCAAGAGTTTAATTTCAGAGAGGCACTTCTCAACATTGCTTTGTAGCTCTGGGTGCTAGTTTGCACTTCACTGCTTCTCTTGAAAGTTTCTGTACCTTCACGTTTTGCAAACTACTAGACTACTGCACTAGCTGAAGGCCACTTTTAGCACTTAATTAGCATGCATGAAAGAAATGACACGACAAGCTGGTTATATAAACTAAGAAATGAAGACTTTAAAATAGTTTTCAAACTTTAATTTTTCTTTCACCTTTATTATATTTCATCTTTCCAGTTCCACATGAAACACTGGTAATAATCATCTACCTACATACCTTGGAGATTCTATTGGGCATTAGCTTCCTTCCTATTCCATTTGCCACTATTTTCTCTTAAAGTCCTCAGATAAATTTTGAGGCCCAATTTGCAGCAACCCTCCTTAAAAGACCGGAGATTTTGCTTTCACCCTCCCCTCACCTGAAAAGTGAGGTGACAGCTCCTGTGTTCCTTGCCTGCCAGACTCCGTTCCACCAAGACTGGTGGTCACTTCTCAGGACCCAGTTCCCCACACATCATTCCCTTCCTGGTGGCCTCCACATGTTGACTCTGTATTTCCTGTCCATAAAACATCCTTCCTTCTTGAGGAGTTCACACTCTTCTCAAGATACTCAGTGCTCCTGGCTTCCACAGAAAACATCAATGGGTGTTAGAAATTACTCAGCCTCTAGACCTTCCTTGTCCCTGTGAACCAGATTAGCAAGATGAAGAGGCCTGGAGTAGGAGTTTGAAGATCCTGTACAAGTAAATCACTCAACTATGATTAATTGTTAATATTTTTAGTTTCTTAATCTGCTATGTCACACAGATTTAGAATCACCATGGGTTCCAGTGAAAAGAGTGCAGGTTTTTGGTCAGGAGATTTTGGGCACAGTTCCTCAGCTACAGCCGGCAGTGAGGCTGAATCAGACACTGGATATCATGCGGGCTGCTTCCATGCCCCCTTAAAGGGAGGAGTTTGAGCTCAGAGATTTCTGTAGCCCGTTCTCAGAGTAGGAGTCTATGAAAAGTGACTACAATGGGGACCACCATCATGGAGGAGTTTTAAGGCTCCAATGAGATAATCTGCTCACTGAAAGAATATAGAAACAACTTCACATCTATATATTTCTAGAAGCAGCACAAATAATGATAATATGCTCTCTTCAATAGGACATGTTCTTTGAACTATTTGTCATATCCAGAAGACAGAATTGAGCAGTTTTACACATATTGCCCTGGCTTTGCTACCAACTATGGTTCAAGTCACCTAGCTGTGAAATCTGTAATACTCCCCTCCCCCAATATTTGTACAGAAGCACGACGGTTTACAAGGCATTTTCGTATGAATTCACTTGTCTGCTCTTCATAACATCTCCCCTGTGTCATGGCCAGGATAGGTCCCACTTCCCACATCTCACAGATGAGTAAATGGAGGCTTAGAGAAGGACCTGTCAATTGAACAAGAGTTTATCAAGATGACTCTTGGGGACAAAGAGGATCTAGAGGCTGTGAGATTTCTGACATTCATTAAAATTTTTTTGTAGTAGCCATGAGAGACTGAAGCTGGATGCCTTGAGCAAAGAATGAACTCCTCATGAAGGGGAGGATGGTTTATAGACGGGAAGTACAGAGTCGACATGCAGAGGCCACTAGGAGGGTAGTGCTGTGCCAGGATCTGAATACCACTTTGCTTCAACCCTAGGCTAGAGTCGTCAAATAACAATTCTATTTCTTACACAAATAGCTCCAACCGTTGGCTAAAATTTTCATCTCATTACCTTTTCACTAAGCTCTGCATGTGTGTAAGACTATTCACATACATCGTTGAAGCAGTATTTGGGAGCCTTCATAATTAGAGGTATCACTGTGAATGATATTATATTGCACCTATAACTGCTTTACAGCATTTCTAAAAACATGCCATTTAGGCTTAATATAGTTAAAGGACCAATGGGCATTCACAAAGTACTTACTGTTAAGAGTTCATCTATAAAGCCTCACTGTTGTGGAACAATCTTGCAGATAAACAAATTATTGCCACAATTCCACCATCCCCTACTTCTTTATGAAGGCTTTCTCTTCCTACTTAATTTAGGAAATAAAAGTCTCAGTTAAGTCATATTTAAATACATAGCAGCATTTGATAATTACAGGTTAAAAAGAAAGATTTGCCTATGCAAATTTTCAAGTGATGACTTGAATGGTTCAAATGACCATTTATTACCTTTATCACTTTCATGCCCTCTTGGTCATGGAATACAAAAATATGTCAATAATCAGACATGTTCTGAATATCATCAACCAATATTAGTTTCCAGGAAAACTTGGCAAAATGACAGGAAAAATAAGTTTTTCAAAAGCATTATTTAATACCAGCCATCTTTATGTTTTAAAATCAAGCAAATTTATATAACTGGATAGACTAAATTCTATTTTCTGCTGTACATATTCTCATGTCTATACTATCTAGGATTGTACACCTTTAAATCACCTATAGGAGTAATGAGGTCATTTAAGAGAAGGAAGGTGATTTGGGAAAGGTGAATTACATATTTAAACCATTTTTTGATTATAGCTATAAAAATTCTACCTTGAGAATTAAAAAAATTCAGACCTTTAATGTGTTAGATGACCAGAAATGCCTCTTAAGTTCAGACTATGAGGTATCATTAGAAAATAAACATGTGGACAGAGAACACAGTTCAAATGTAATCACAGTATACAATTAAAAATGAATCAGCTCTTGGCCACTTTGAATTTTTATTGGTTTTCTGAAGGAAAGGTAACACTTAGGTAAGACGGTATAGACTTTATCTTTTCTTTTAGTCACCAGTGTAGAACTGTTTTGTTAAAGACCTGTTGCCAGAATAAACAAGACTTTTCCAAACTATTTAACTGTCCAATAATACTAGTCCCTTGCTTAAAGTCAAATATTTTTAATGTAAAATTTTTTTATATTTAAAATCAGAAATGCACAGTGACATCATGTAAGAAGAAACTAAGGCAAGAATCTGAGATAAACACCAACACCAATTAGATACATTTGTGTAACCAGTCAATTATTTCTCTAAACATGCTTTAAATAGTGAACAAAAGATTTAATCTTGCTAAGTAATATTTGTTTCAAAACTGTTGTCTTAGAGCTAAGTCTTGTTTGACATATATGAAACCCCCCTTAAATGGGCAATTATCAGAGAAACTGGCTTTTAAGGGGAAAATAATAGTGTGAATGAGCTATATGTAACTTCCCTTTTTTAAAAACAGAAGTTGATTTTGTAACACCAAATTTAGAAAGGAGAGTGGATGGCTGTAAATACCACGAGAATATCATCTATACAGCATAGACACCCACTGCCGTTCTGTTCTGTTACAAATAAATATACACTCTACCACCTTGTGTTTGCTCAAACAATGCATGCATTTAATCATCCCTAAAGATGAGTCTTTTAAAACATACATGTGAAAGAGTCAAGTCAAATTTTTAAAAGTGCCAGATTCCCTTCTTCGGCTACTGTGGTTCATTCACTGGCGCTGCAGATAAATATCTTTTGTGGTAATAATACTGATAATTTCAACACCATTTATATTTCCTTTTAACTTTCTTTAACAAATTAAAGCCCAAATCACAAAAAGATAGAAAAAAAATTTAATGAATGAGATATCATTTTCAATCCATTTTGATTTACTACCACTTTAGAAATGTCAGACATCAGGCTTTTAGTTTTAGCAATAAAAATTAACAGCTATAAAAATAAAGACTCCAGAATTACTGTTTTCATGTTACAGCCAAAAATGAAAAGTGAGAAAATAGAAACCTTTCTTTTAAAAAGTTCATGAGGTGAAAAAATCAGAAATAATGGGGACACATACCAATTATGGACAAGAGTACTTAATACTATATAAATACCAATTTTCCCTCAAATTCATCAATAAATTAACTACAATTACAATTTGAATCTCTCTTTTTTTTTTCACGGAACCTGGTAAAGCAAATCCAGAAATTCATCAGGAATAGCAAAGGGCAAAGATAGCTCTAATAAGTTTAAAGAACAGGATGGGGGGGTGTGCCCTATCAGTTATGAAGCCTTACTATGAAGCTCTTGTAATTAAAACAGAGTGGTATTGGCATAGGATAAATAAATAAATCAACAGAACAGAACTGACAGTGTAGAAATAGGCCCACGTATACATATGGAACCGTGACACATGATAGAGGTGAGATTACAGATCAGTGGGAAAGAATAGACTGTATTAAATAAATGTCTAAGAGTCACCTGGTTACCTGCACGAAAAATAAAATAAAATTAGGTCTCATATTTTTCCAAACAGCACATTTCAGGTGGACAGAAATCTGAATATGTAAAACAAAACTTGAAAACTCTTAGGAGAGAATATAGGAAAATATCTTTGTGGTTTCATGATAAGGAATGTGTGATTACTGTTTTTCTCCTAAGATTCATTCTCTACTTGCCTCTGCTTTGTCCTGCACCTTGAAATGTTGACTTCTCTGCCAACTAGCTTCCACCTGGATTTGGCCAAAGGAAAACACCAGGAAGAGATCAGTGGCTCAGAAGGGAGAGAGGCTGGAGCATTTTTTTCCATGCTCCTTCCTTCTTTGGGCCTTGTTATCACAGTAACCATCTCTCCACAACCACAATTTCTGTAGGTGGCCCCTTCTCCAGGGCACCAAACTCTCATGGATTCTAGCAACACTATTGCTCTCTTTCGCCCTTTAGCCTAAGGATAGTAACAGCTTCCTACTGTTGTTGGGTTTGCATGCCTTAACTTTTGTCACATCTCTGTATAAAGTCCTTTCATACATGTCTCATTAGTTGAATCATTTAGTAGAATTCTGTTTTCTGCCCAGACTTTTACTATAGCAACAAAAACACCCAATGCACAAACTATAAAGAAAAAGATCAATGCCTTTGATTCATTAAAGTTAAACATAATATAAACAAGATAAATGCAATAAAGACTCAAATGATATACGTAATTCGTGTAATCAACAAAAGATTAGTATTCAAAATTAGTAAAGAACTTGTTTAAATTAATTTTTAAAAAGCCATATAAACCCAACAGAAAAATGGGTAAAAGAGGAAACTCACATGTCCAACAAACATGTGAAAAGATACTCAACCCCATCGGTAATAAGAAAATGCAAATTATAAAGAGACAGTTCACAGCTATTAGAGTGACCACTTCGGAAATAATTTGGTATTATCCAGTAAAGTTGGAGATGCATTTACCCTGCCCACACACCTGCAATCTTTCTCAACTGGGGTTCCCTGAGAAAATAAGCACTACAGAAAATGATTCAAGTGTCTATTTCCTCAATCCTCCCAAGGATGGTATAAAGTTAAAAACCAGTCGTGCTCTGGTAAATGTTTAACAACTGCCTGGGAGGATGGGGAAGGAAGCCCTTATCTGTAGCCATTTGCTGATTTCTGTGGTGTCCATCCCCCACCAAAGCTGATTTTAAGCCTCCCAACTGAACTCAAGAATTAGAAAGAGATTTGTACAATTACTCTTAGGAGCAAGTATCAGTCATCTAGCTTCCAGCCCAACACTTGAACCATTCTAGACTTACAGGACAGAGGTTAATTCATTAAATACAATGGAAGTTTTAAGGTTTTGGGACTTAATTCTCTGGAGGAATTCTGGATGATATGGGTTGAGTCTGGAATCTAGAGAAACTCTTTTTTTTTTCAATTACGGTTGACATTCAATATTATTTTATATTAGTTTCAGGTGTACAGCATAGTGGTTAGACAATTATTAAAAAACTCTTTTTTTTTTAATCCCCCACAGAGACCAGGAAGAATGATTTGGCAGCTTTGCTTGTAATAGTTAAAAATGAAAACAACTTAATGGTTACCAACATGAGACTAAATCGATACACTTGAAAACCATGTGGTTGAGGTACTAAAGGTACCATATAGTATCAACATGGTTAAATCTCAAAAACATAATGTTGAGTAAAATAAAGCAAGCTATAAAATATATACTGTATAATATCATCACATAAAATATTTTGTAACATACAAGACATTGCTACATATTGTTTATAAATACATATGTATGCAGTTATAGAATAAAAACATTAGATATAAAAAAATTCAGGGAAGTGGTTACCTCTGGTAAACAGAGTAGGATAATGGAATTAGAGACACATAGGTAGCTTCTATTTTATCTATAATGTTTTATTTATTTTAAAAAAACACAAAAAGCAAGAAATAAAAGAGAAGTAACAACCTGACTACACAGAAATACAAGGGATTGTAAGAAAATATTATGAACAACTATATGCCAACTAACTGGACAATATGAACAAAATGTATAAATTCCTAGAAACATACAATCTTCCAAAACTGAATCAGGAAGAATCCAAGAATCTGAATAGGCTTCTTGGATTCAGTAATCAAAAAACTCCCAACACACAAAGGTCCTGAACCATTTAGCTTCACAAGTTAATTTTACCATATATTAAAAACAAAAACAAAAACAAAAACAAAAAACTAACACCGATCCTTCTAAACTATTCCCAAAAAATTCAAGAGAAGGGAAGACTCCCAAGCTCATTTTATGAGGCTGGCGTTATTATAATTCCAAAACCAAATAAAGATACTGCGAAGAAAGAAAATTATAGGCCAGTATCCCTGATGAACATAGATGCTAAAATCCTCAACAAAATATTAGCAAACTGGATCCAAGAATACAGTAAAAAGATCATACTCCATGATCAAGTGGGATTTTTTCTGGGGATGCAAGGTTGGCATGACATCCACAAATCAATTAACGTGGTCACATAAATAAAATGAAGGATAAAAACCACACGATCATATTGATAGATATAGAAAAAGCACTTGATGAGATCCAGCACCCATTTATGATTAAAACTCTCAGCAAAGTGGGATTAGAGGGAACATACCTAAACATAATAAAGGCCATATATGACAAACCCACTGCCAGCATCATACTCAATGGGAAAAATCTATAAACGTTTTCCTTAAGATTGGGAAAAAGACAGAGATGTTTGCTTTCACCACTCTTATTCAACGTAGTACTGGAAGTCCTAGCCACAGCAATTAGACAAAAAGAAGAAATAAAAGGCATCCAAACTGGAAAGGAGGATGTAAAGCTGTCATTATTGGCAGATGACATGATACTATATATAGAGAATCTTAAGGATTCCAAGCAGCAGGATACAAAATAAATATCGAGAAATCAGTTGCATTTTTATAGAACAATAATGAACTATCAGAAAGGAAAACTGGGAAAACAATCTCATTCACAAGCGCTACCCTACTCAAAAAAAAACAAACAAACTGGGAATAAATTTAACCAAGGATGTAAAAGACCTGTACATGGAAAATTATAAGATACTAAAGAAAGAAACTGAAGAAGAAAAAAATAAGTGGGACCGCACACTATGTTCATGGATAAGAAAAATTAACATCATTAAAATGTCCATACTATCCAAAGCAATCTATAGATTCAATGTAATTCCTATCAAGATGCCAATGGCATATTTCATAGAACTAGAACAAATATTCCAAAAATTTACATGGAACCACAAAAGACCTGGGATAGCGACAGCAATCTTGAGAAAGAAGAACGAAGCTGGAGGAATCACACTACCTGATATCAAACTACACTACAAGGCCATAGTAATCAAAACAGCATAGTACTGGCATAAAAGCAGACATACAGAGCAATGGAACAGACTAGAGAGCCCAGAAATAAACCCGCATCCTTGTAGTCAATTAGTATTTGACAAAGGAGGCAAAAACACACAATGGGGTAAAGACAGTCTATTTAATAAATGACGTTGGGAAAATTGGACAGGTACATGCAAATAAATGAAACTAGACCATCTTCCTATACCATATATAAGAATAAACTCAAACTGGATTAAAGACTTGAACATTAGACTCAAAACCGTAAAAATCCTAGAAGAAAATGAAGGCAGTAAAATCTCAAATGTTGCTTATAGCAATATCGTTTTCTGACATACCTGTTCAGGCAAGGGAAACAATATAAAAAGTAAACAAATGAGACTACATTAAACTAAAATGTTTTTGCACAGCAAAAGAGACCATCAACAAAATGAAAGACAATCCACTGAATGGGAGAACATATTTGCCAATGACATATCCAATAAGGGGTTAATATCTAAAGTTTATAAAGAACTTACAAAACTCAACACCAAAAAAATCCAATTAAAAAATGGGCAAAGAACCTGAATAGACACTTCTCCAAAGAGGACATACAGATGTCCAATAGGCATATGAAAAGATGCTCAATGTCACTAGTTGTCAGAGAAATGCAGATTAAAACCACAATGAGTTATCACCTCACACCTGTCTGAATGGCTATCATCAATAAATCAACAAACAAGTGTTGGCAAGGATGCAGAGAAGAGGGAACCCTCATGCATTGTTGGTGGGAATGCAAATTAGTGCAGCCAATGTAGAAAGCAGAATGGAGCTACCTTAAAAAATTAAAAAATGGAACTGCCTTAGAATGCAGCAATTCCACTTCTGGGAATATACCCAAAGAAACTCAAAGCACTAATTCGAAAGAATACATGCACCCCTATGTTCATTGCGGCTTTACTTACAATAGACACAATTTATAAGCAGTCCAAGTGCCCATCAGTAGATAAGTGGATAAAAAAGCTATAGCACATTTACACAATGGATTACTACTTGGCTGTTAAAAAGAAGGAAATCTTACCCTTTGTGACAACATGGATGGACCTGGGAAGCGTTACATTAAGTGAAGAAAGCCAGTCAGAGAAAGCCAAGTGCCATATGATTTCACTCATATGTAGAATCTAATGAACAACAAACAAACTAAGCTAACAGACAAAATAAAAACAGACTCATAAATAGAGAACAGACTGACAGCTGTCAGAGGAGAGAGGACCTGGAGGGCTGGGCGAAAAAGGTGAGGGGATTAAGTAAAATGAAAAAAACAACCCTCATAGACACAGACAACAGTACAGTGATTACCAGAGGGAAAGGGGGTGGGAGGAGATAGAAGAGGGCATGGGGGTGGGTATAAATGGTGATGGAAGGAGACTTGATTTAGGATGATGAACACATGATACAATATACAGACGCTGTATTATAGAATCAAACATACACCTGAAACCTATATAATTTTATTAACCAATGTCACCTCACTATATTCAATAAAAAGGAAAAAAAAGTTGCTGATCTGCCCAAGATCAAACCTATAAAATCTAAAGAAGGTGGGGTTTGAACCCAGATCTGTTCGTGCTGCATAAACGGTTTATATAATCTGCATGTCTATGCCCAGCTATAGCCAATAATGAAGTAGTTATTTAACAAAACACACATCAAGTTAAAAATAACATGAAAAGCAAATAAATATGTTATAATAAACAATGTGAATTTATTGTTTTAGATTTCATCGGTTAAAAAAAAGGTTTTTTTCTTTTTTCCTTCTAGTTTCTGTGAAGTGGAACCTCATAAGATTTTTCCTACAATTTCTAATATTTATTAACAAAGCATTGGATAGTATTTGTATTTCATGCATATATTTCCCATTATTTCAGTAATGACTTATTCCTTTCACTCATTTTAACATACTGTTCCCTCTGTCCTAATACTAGACTGTAAAATTCAATAATAATGCTAGAGTAACCAAAAGTTCTTAATAGGAAGCTCAGCTGAGAGGGCAAGAATAAAACAGTAATTGGTTGAAAGCCTGTGCCTAGGGTAAATTTCTCACCTGCCAGGCTAACTTCTATCTTGTTAGAAAGGATAAAAGCACCCTCACAAAATGTGGGAGGCTTCTTGTTACTTCTTAACATGCCGAATAATGCATTTAGCACTAAAAAGTGAAATCTTATTGATTTAAAAAAACAGCAACAGAAACACACTTTTCCTTTGAAATATCTTTCACTTGGTGTTCAGGTGACCACTGACCGCTCTACCAAATGCATTTTGGTTGTTTCTTATTTTATGTCTTTTGATATGGAGATCATAGAAATAAAGCCCACGACTATCTTTACTCTCCACCTCTGGGAACATGATGTCGTCTCAGTGCATGGGTAGTGTGGCTTTTTTCAGAGATAGTCTTGAAATAAGCCTATGTTTTAAATACACACTTTTCCGCGCTAGCAGGCATTCTGAAGCTAGGTGGTTCTAAATAAAGAACGCTAGTCAACAACAGGAAATAACTCCCACAGAAAAAAGGGGCAGAATACAAACTCTCACCAACTCTTGTACACAGTTCACAACGGCCTTTTGTTCCCTGCACATTAAGCCTGAAATCTTTACTTTTCAGAGCATGTTTGGGCCTTTGCAGAGCAATTAAACCTCTCTTTTCCTTTTGATGGTGTCCTTGCCTTCTTCTTTCCAAGGAAGTTCATCTTACCACTATTTTTTTTACTATAAGGTAGCAGATCAGAAAAGGGAACAGTTTCTATTGTAAAACTTAACATTTTTTTTTTCTTAATGGAGTTTCTCAGGGTAAAAAAAAGAAATCGATTCACAGTTTAAAACTCACTTGGCCTTCTATTACATACAACACCACGTAAACACACACATACATTCTAAAGGAATATGTTCATCTGCAGTATATATTTCTAAATCAATCAACAAGGATATATATCAACACATAAATCTAGACTGAAGAGTTATTAACACTTTACCAGCGACATTTCAGCAAGTCAATGCAACCAGAAGGTAAATTTATATTCACTCAAAGACTCCCATCTTGGGTCTGTAGTGAAAAAGAGGAAGAAAAATCTAGACTCCAAGCTAACCAAACAAAAAAACATCTGAATGATGGTTTTCAAAGTCAGAGTGATTCCAACTGAACTGCACTGGTGGCATTCAACTCCTTTAGTACAGAATCGGTACTCCCAACAAGAAAATGGGCCTGAGAAAAATAGTCTGAATGTGACTGCGGCCTGGTATTTCTTCCTCTCCTATCCACTCAGCCTTGTCCTCTCTACTGGCTCCTTCGGGTAGTCAATAAATTATAGTCTCAACGCTTTCTATCTTCACTTGTAAAACACAAAACAAACCTCCCCTACTTCAATGCTGCAGGAATGCTGGTGGCTACTCCTTTCTTTACCTTCAACAGCTTTAGTTCCTCCGACTTCCTCTGGCTTCTGCAGGACAACTATATTGACCACCCCTAGAAAAGCGTGCCAGTGTCCGCTAAATGTCAAGGCCAATTGACACTTCTCTGTTCCTGATGTTACTGAGCCTCTTTGTAGCATTTGACATTGACATTACTGACCATCTCCAGCCATTTCTTTCAGTAACTTTGGTTGAACTATAGCCTTTTGGATCTTCTCTCTCTGGCCACGTATAGTTTTCTTTTTTGGTTTGTTTGTTTTGGTTTTGGTTTGTTTTTTGCTGGCTCCTCTTCCTCTGCCCATCCTATAAGTCTACAGTTCTCAACTTTTAAAAAATCGCCTTCGGTTGCAATTTGGGACCAAGAGAGGGTTATGGGAGTGAGTAGGGGGTAGGGGTGGTTGGTATCACAATCTTTAGGAAACTCGGGAGACGCACTGTTTTGAAAAAAAAGATTGCCCACCAATAATTACTATCCAAATGTCTGTATTCCCTATGGTTTTGTTCTTGCTAGTTCTTTCCTTTTCACCCATAAACTCTCCCTAGGCAACTCAACCTAGGCTATCCATATGCTAATGATTCACAAATCATTAACCACATTCCAAACCTTTCTCTTTAAACTTCATATCTGACCTTCATATAGAGACCATATATTTCAGTTTGTCAGGGTCATTTCTAGTTTATGCTTGTCCGGGCATAATTAATAATAGTACCCTGTTTCAATCTCAAAAGGGTCCTGGTTTGAATAATAAAAGTTTATAATTAGCCTATTTCTATCCAATTGCCTACTGGACATCTCCACTGGGCACCATAAAGGCATCTCCAATTCACAGCACATCTGAAATTGTCCTAATCATATCTCCTTAAATCCGTCCCTCCTCCTGAATGCCTAAACATGGTTAAGGCACCACAAGGTACCCTTGGTGTCTGAGCTGGAAATCTAAGATTCAAAGTATCTTCTCTCCCTCTTTCTCTCACATTTAAGGAGACATAAAGTCCTGTTGATTTCTTTTCTTAAATGTTTTTAAATATGCCCCCTCCTCTACATTTCTCCCATCACAGACCTAGTCAAGACTCTAGACATATTTCACTTTGATTATTACAACAACCCATCTCTCTTCTTCCAGCTGTGGATACTCACTAATCCATCTACATCACCTACTGCGTGACAAGTAGCACTCTAACTACTAGACATACACAGGAAAGACTAACTCATCATTGTATCACTGATGCAACAGGTGGACAATGGACACACACGTAGCCTGGTTAGTGTAAAAGTAGTCAGGGAGCTGGTAATGGAGCGATCTTAGGGCAAGTGGGGGTTAGTCAAGGCATCAAACGCAGATGGAGCAGCAGAGACAGGGAAGTGAGAAAGAGTAGAGGATATGGGTGCCGATCTAAAGTGTAAATTCAGGCAAGGAGTAGCAACATACGAGACTAAGGAGTCTGGCTGGGCACACTGAGGAAGACCTTGGATCCTACATTAAGGGGTCTGGCCTTTATATTTAAAAGGTGATAAGGAGGCACTAAACAGTTTTCCATGGGGGAGTGACATGATGTGATTTTTATTTTAGGGATGTAAGCTCCACACCTATTCCTGAACTTGACAGAGTGATCCTAAAATTTATTTAGAATGATCAACATATGAAGAAAAAAATGAATTTTAAAAGCAGATATTAAAAAGCTGTAATAATTAAGAGTTGGGTTCTGACAAAAGAAAAATATAAATGTATCAGCACTGAAAAACTTGAAGTAGATCTTATTATAAAGATTTAGTATATTCTGAAGATGGCATTCTTGTTAGCATGAAAGAAAGATGGGTGCACTAGTTTACTATTTCAAGGGAAAAATGGACTTTAGATTCTTGCCTCACACAATATGATAAAACCCTAGAGATTAACTAAAGGATGAAATATACATTTTTTAAAATGTAAGAAAACTAAAAGAAATTACAGATGAATTATTGATTTTAGGGGCAGGTAAAACCTTTCCAAACATAAAGCAAAAGAAGAACCATAAAGTTAAAATGAAATACACTAAAAGACTACATATCAAGAAACAACATAACAAAATTAAAAGAAAAATGACAAGCTGGGAAAAATATTTGCAATCCAGACAACAAAGACTTAGTAACCTTATAACCTAAAGACATTGTAGGAGTCAATTAGAAAAACACCAACACTAAATTAGAAAACATTGAAACTAAATTAGAAAAATGGGCAAAGGACCCAGCTAATGACCATCAAAGGAAGAAATGCCTGGAAAAGCAAATGCAAATTTACCTAATCAAAGCAATATAAATTAACAAGAAATAAAATTGCCACAGACCAAGCTAGTTACAAATGTGTTAAATCTGCTAACAATGTGAGGGCACAGTGGACTGATGAGCGTGTACAGCTGACCCTTGAAAAACATGGGCTTGAACTGCGCAGATCAATTTAAATGCAGATTTTTTCCAATAAACATGTACATTACTGAAATGAATTTTCTCTTATGATTTTCTTAGTAACATTTTTCTCTACCTTACTTGTAAGACATGGTACATAATACATAGAACTTACAAATTATGTGTTAATCAATTGTTTATGTAATCAGTAAGGCTTCTGGTCAGCAGTTAAATGTGGGGGGACTCAAAGGCTATATGCAGATTTTTGACTATGTGGGAGCAGGGGTTGGTACCCTTAACTCCCGCGTTGTTCAAGAGTCAACTGTAAATGGATTCAATATTGGGAAGGTAGTGTTTGGTCATGTGTATCAAAAACCTTTTAAAATGTCCATATCCTGTAATATGGTCATTTCATTTCTAGGAATTTATCCTGTAGAACTAATCAGAGCTATAAAAAAATTCATTCGACAAATATTTATCGAATGCCTACTATATCCCAGTTTCTAGGAGTTAGGGATGTGGTAGCAAACAAAACATAGTAAAAACCCCTATTGTCTTGACTCATGTTCTAGTGAGGGGAAAGAGAGTAAACAGAATTAGTAAATTATATAATTTATTAGAAATTAAGTACTTTTGGGAAAATGAAAGAGGGAAGAAAGAAGAGGGATGTGTGCTTCGGCGTGTTGGGTTGGGGGTGTGGTGCAATCTGAAGAGGTGGTTAGGAAAAGTCTCACTGAGAAGGTGACACTTGAGAGAGGTCATCGGGACTCAGGCCAAGCATAAGAGTTTTCAAGGCAGAAGAAACAGAAAATGCACGCAGGCCCTGAGCAGGGAGCATGCCTGAGGGTCCAAGGCGTCTATGGAGGGGAGGAGTGGCTGAGGGCAGAGTAGGAGAGGGAGTCCAGGGAAGGGCAGGGCAGGCTGTGAAGGGTTTTATAAGCTGATATGATGATTTTGGCTTTTACCTTGAGTCAGATGGAAAGTGATTACTGCAATGTTCTTGATTCCTCTGTGCGTGTTCTCAAGACAGTGGTCGGTGATTCTTTTTAAACAAAAGTAAGATCATGTCACTCCTCTCTCAAAACCCTCCAATGATGGCAACTGGGTTGTATGACTGATTTGTTTAGTGTTGCCTTGAGTTTTTAATCTCTTCAAGTGAGTCAAAAATTCTAATACTCTTTGAAAATGTGCTACTAACACTAAACAACTGAGAAGCCCTCAGTCGGCCTAATGGTTAAGAGCTTGAGCTTCGCAGTTAAAACAGACCTGCCGCTTATGAGCTTTCCACTTACAAATCCTGGGCATGTTTCTCAGTCTCTGAATCTTAACTGTAAGAAAGAGGAAATATTACCCACCTCACAGTGTAGTATATGAAGTGATTTTAAAAGGTACAAGGACCCGGCACTAAAGGATCATCTTGGAGGTAGATGTGGTTTGGGAGGATGCAAAGCTTTCCTGGGAGCTTCCTCCTTCCTGGCAGTGCGAGGGTGAGGATGTGGAAGTGGTGGCAGGAGCTGTGGTAGCTATCTTGTGTGGGGGATACACGAAAGCTCAGGACAGAAGTCCAACATGCTGAGGGTGGAGGAGGGTGCAGGCTGAGGCTGCATCCGGGCCCTCCATGACATCGCTGAGCTGATGAGCCAACGAGAACAACGGATGCCAGGACCACTCTCCTCCAGACTTCCAAGGGGAAAAAAATAAATGGCCTTATGAGTATGTTTTTTAACGACAGGTGAGCTCCCAGGACCACAGGCCAATGAATAATCTAGGGACTAGTTTAACCCCACATCCCTGGACCCCACCAGGTCTGCTAAAACATCCCTGTGGAAGGGGCTTAAGAATCTGCATTTTATATTTCCCAGACGTACTGATTTCCTATTGCTGTTGTAACTCATTACCAAAAATTCCACGGCTTAGAATGACACCAATTAATTCTCTTACAGTTTTAGAGGTCAGAAGTCTAAAATTACAGTGTTGACAGGGCTGCATTCCTTCTGGAGGCTTCAAGGGAGAATGTGTTTCCTTGTCTTTTCCAGTTTCTACAGGATACCTGCACTCTTTGGCTTGTGGGCCCTTCTTTTATCTTCAAAACATATCATTCCAACCCCTGCTTCTGTTGTTCCATTTTCTTCTGCTGTTGACCTTCTTGCCTCCTTCTTATAAGAACCCTTGTGATTACGGAGCCCAGGATAATATTTCAGGATAACCTCTCCATCTCAAGGTCTCTTTTACCATGTAAAATAACATGGTGGGAGGGCGCTACTCTGACCACCACCACATCAGTTGATTACAGGACCAGTAATAATCAAGGATTTAAGCTGCTATAGGTTTTTCTGTAACGTGCAAGTGAAAGCATCTTAATAAATCACTTACTGGTAATAAAAACTTAACCCAGTGATTCTCAATCGGAATGGGGATGGGGGTGTGGAGGATGGCAAAAAGGATCAGGGAAAAGCTATGCACATTCGTGTTGTTCGGGATATTTTTCTAAAATATATGTATCTGGGTCCTGATCAAACCTATGGGGCTGGGATATCCAGGTAGAGACACTAGGCATGCATGGTGTCTTCCCGGGAGATTCAGCTGCAACCCCTGGCTAAAATCCACTGACTAACCTCCAACCATGCATCAGTTTTCTTATCTGTAAAATATGAAAATAATGTATGTCCTGCCTATCTTTTATGGTCATGTGAGGATCAAGGGAGACCGTGCATGTGGAAGCATTTTATAATTGGTAACGAGATATTTAATTATCACTGGTGATTATTAAAGGAAATTGGTGCAGACAGTATATGGTGGTGTTAGGCAAAACAATTCATCCAGTTACTTGGAACTAAAAAAGCAAACAAAAATAAATCCAGGAGGAAAAAGAAGAAATCACAAAGCCCATGCACCAAACCTCACTCATTATCATGTATTCCTTGAGTGGTTTATCTTAAAGATGATTTGATTTTATTTTTTGCCCCAAACCATAAATTGTAAATGGAAATTAGAGGGGAGAATGGATAAAAAGAGGCAAGCACAAGATACTAGGGGAAAAAACCTAACAACTAGAAAAGGAGGAGTGATTAAAAAATGTTGGCATAAGAATTCAAAAAATTTAGTGATATGAGATCACTTAAAGTGGGGGCAAACGGCACCGCGCCCCTCACTAGCCCTAAGAGTCGGAGCCCCAACAGAGCGCCTTAGCAATCCAAGCGGCCCCGGATCATGAAGGGAAGGTAGCATTACGCACAACGCTCTCTGTGGGGGAAAGGAAATACCGACAACAGTAGTCATATAGGTAAAGACTTTTATGGAACAAGCTCATATTAAACAAATTTGGGTGCTTAAAGGAAAACTTCAAATATCTTTAAAATGCACATGGACAGAATGCCTGTTATGCTGTATAAATAATATTTCACTGTATAACCTATAGCTGTTGTAAATCTGTACATATGATTTGCTGGTGTGAAGGAAGTCCTCACACATCATAAGAGCTCAATAAATTTGTGCTGTTTGAGAGATCAGAGCTGACATTGTCACCTTCATGGATGAAGGGTGGTGCTAAATCAGTCCATCTGCTGGCTCTGGAGTATAACAATAATAATACCACACTTTTAAGTCTATATAATTACTTATTTACACATTGTAAAGCACATTGATGTCATAATCTTATTTGTTCCCCACTCCCTAAATCCCCAAGAGTCGGCTACTACTATTCTGTTTCACACTTGAGGAACTGAGGTTCAGAAAGAACTTTTTCAGGATGTCACAATAACCAAGCAGTAAAGCCCAGATTCAAGATCCAGTTTTCATTTTCAAATTTACATTATTGTAAATATCATACTTCACTTAACCATCTAATAAAGACTGTCTGCCAAAATACATTTCTGGAAACAAACTCAGATGGGATCTTTCAGTATGGTGAGATCTCTAATATCTATTCATCTATCTAACCACCTATCTAACAGCATGAATCAGGAAATTTTTAATATGTCTTCTAAAATATATCTTATCTTTTTCTTTTTAATATGTCCATACACAGGCTAAGTTTCTATCAATATAAAGGGTTTTAGCTCAGAGTGAAATTTTATGACTTAATCTTAAAACACTTAAATAAATAAAAAATGCTAAGGTAAAAGCTAGTAAACAAAATTATTAACTCTAAAAATGGAAAGCTCAAAATGTACTGATTTCACAAGTACTTGGTTGCTATATGGTACAGTTATCCCACTGGTGCATTTTTTCTTTTATTTATACTTCTAGTGGACTCTACTATGTTTCAGGGCAATTTCAGCCCACATACACTGATGACACATACAGAGCTGAAAATGCAATGATTCACCAAGGCTGCCAAACGGGCAGCTCAGTGATGTACTCGTCAGATGTGAAACTGCTTTCAGTGTAATGCACATTCTCTCTCCTCTGACCCTACCACACACTGCATGTGCCCCCAGCAAAGCATATTCATCCACCTCCAACCCACCCTCCCACATGAGGGAAGGCACGTGCTGTGAAAATGAAGTAAATAAAAAAGGATTATATAAAGGCACCCTTAGTCAGAAGTCATCTTTTCTAGATTAACAGTGAAAAAGTCTACACTATGAGTTAGGCCATTTTTTACCATTACCTTTTGGCTCTTTGCAGAGAAACCAAAGTACAAAATAGAGTATTTTGAGATTATTTAACATATAATTAAGCAAACTACAGTCAACATTTTCTGACATGCCTAAGAACACTAACTTTGGAGTCAAACATTCCTGGGACAAACAGGGTTTCAAGTTCCAGCTTGACCATGTGCTGGCTATCTGACCTTAGGAAACTTGCTTAAGCTTCAATTTCCTCAACTGTAAAAAAGGGTTAGAACCAGGACTTGAGGCATAGTGTTATTGTGAGGGTTAAATGAGATTATGTATCTAAAGGAGTTAGCATAGCCTCTGAAAATGATAACCAAAGGTAACTATTTTTGTTACTAATAATTACTTAATTATATAATGCTCATGAAGTTCAATATTGTGCTAGTGGTCGCTGGTCCTGGAAGGAGAGGTCCCTTGCTCATCCCCAGCAAGCCTCATCGTTGTTGCCAACTGTAATGAATCTTATGTATGGGTTTGGGGTACACATTACTGCACACTAGAGATTAGATGGAGCTCCATTCACTTAAGGCATTAGGTCAGACTGAAGTACAGGACAAAGATGTTTTTAGTGAATAAATTTCACCATCTGACTGTAATTCCAGATGTACCTCTGTCCTTACAATTCAATATAAAGCCAACCCCAGTTTTTTTCTTTGCCCAACAAATATTTATTAACTGTCCAGTATACTCCAGTCTAAGCTTATGAAAAGATTCTCTCACAAATAACTGAGAGTGTCTGACGTTTGGATTCTTAGTTATTTGTGAGCCCTTCTTTCTTGTCTCTTTGCTTTAGTTATATTCTGATGGGAAAATGTATACATAACAAATTATAATAAAGACTATGAAGGATCAATTACTTTCTTCAATGGTTTTAAAATGTAAGTAACAGGAGTAATCTGAATGCCTCTTCCTACTTTCACTACTATAACTGGGCTACGATACTTTCTTTTTCCACCTAAAAAATGTTAGTAATGCTTGGCAAGTGAACCCAAAGAAATAGAGAATGTACACAAAAATGTACAATAGAAAGCTCTGAAAAATCTTGGTGCTCATCACAAACACAAATACCTCCATTTGCCCATGCTTCTACCCAGGCTGATGGATTATGGGCTTGAATTGTGTATGAGGATTTACATTTGGCTGTGAGTAAAGAAATACTGACTAACAGTGGCTGAATGACTATGTGTTTATTTTTTTCTCACAAATTAGAAGTCTGGGATTAGGTCATCCAGGACTGGAAAGACGGTTGGCTGAAAGATGCCAGTTCCACTGTATGCATGGTGCTCAGGGTCATACTAAGGCTGCTCTCCACCAGCTATTTTACCCACATTCCTTGTAAGAGTAAAGTCAGAAGCCTTATTTCTGTGAGGCTTTCCCCTTTTACTCAAGAACGGATATCCTTGCCAGGGACATTTCACAGGACAGAACCAAGCCGGAATGTAGCCACCTCATCTATAAGGGTGTCAGAACATCAAGTATTTTAGCTTAACTCAGAGCTACTTAAATAAAATCAGGGTTCCCTTAAAACAGAATGAGTGAGAGAAGATTCTGGGTAGATGGCAGAATAGAAAGCACCAGGAATCTGTCTCTCCACCTAGAGAACAATTACACTGGCAGAATATGTCTGATATAACTGTTTTGGAATATGGAGTCTTTTGAAGATTTACAAAGGGTAGGGAGACTTGTATGGTAAACTGCAGTCAATTTCCATCAATTTCAGCCTAGTAAAATAGCAGCTGCCCATCATCTATCCCCAGCTGTGCACATGCTCCCAGGAGCAAGACCCTTCCCTTCTACCTGAAGTGTCTTCCAGGTGATTTAAAGGGCCAGCCCCTCCCCACCCCACACACACATTCATTTTTTACTTTCCCCCTTTTTGGGAGCCAGACATCAAAAACTAGGACATTAAAAACTAACTGCAATAGACAGAGAAAATAAGAAGGTGACCATGCACAATCAGAGAAAGGCTCGGAAAAGACCTGAGAAGGCTTACACCTCAGGCTGAGACACTGAGACAGACTACAACAATCAACAAACTAAAAACTACAAAAACAGCAAACCCTGAGAAAGGAGGAGTATCTGATTTCCAAAGCTACCACATTATTAGATTCAAATGTCCAGTGTTCAACACAACAAAAAAATTCACAAGGCATACAAAAGTTAATCGTGACCTATTCAAAGAAAAAAAATCAATAGAAATAGTCCTTGAAAAAGGCCTAATGAAGATACACCAGACAGAGGCTTCATGTGTGAACAAAAAGGAAGTATCAGTAAAGAGAGAAAACCTTAAACGAAACCAAAAAGAAGTTCTGGAGCTGAAAGGTATAATAACTAAAATGAAAAATTCACTAGATTCAATGGAATTTTTGAGCAGAAGAAAGAATTGGCAAACTTGAAGACTGGACAATGGAAATTATTGAGTCTGAGGAACAGAAAGGAAAACAGCTGAAGAAAGGCAAACAGAGCCTTCGGGACCTGTGGGGTAAGCGAACCAAAACACCCATCATAGGAGTCCCAGAAGGAGAGAGAGAGAGGGGCAATGAGAATATTTGAAGAAATAATGGCTGAAAACTCTCCAAATTTTATGAAAGACATGAGCATCCAAGAAACTCAACAAACTCCATGTAAGATGAACTCAAAGAGACCTGTAATGAGACGTAGCATTAAAAACAACAACAACAACAACAAAAAAAACCTTTCAAAAGACAAAAACAAAGAGAAACTCTTTAAGGCAGCAAGACAGAAGTAAATTGTCACATATTAGGAATCTGTAATAAAGTTATTGGTAGATATATCATCAGAAATTTTGGAGGACAGAGGCAGTGGGCTGCTATATTTAAAGAACTATAGGAAAGAAACTGTCAACCAAGAATCCTATATCTGGCAAAATTGTACTTCAAATGTGAGGAGAAATTAAGATATTATCAAATAAACAAAAGTTGAGGAAGTTCATAATGACTAGGCCTCTCCTGCATGAAATGCTCAAGAGAGTCCTGCAAGGTGAAATAGAAGGACACTAAAAAGAAACTTAAAGTCATATCTGTTATTGGTGTGGTTCAGTTGGTTGTGTATCATTCTGCAAAGAAAAAGACTGCCAATTTGAATCCCAGTAAGGGCACATGCCTGGGTTGCAGTTTGGTCCCCAGCAGGGGTGTGTACAAGAGGCAACTGATTGATGTTTCTCTCTCTCAAGGATGTTTCCCTCCCTCTCTTTTTCCCTCCCTTCCTCGCTCTCTAAAAATAAATAAAATCTTTTAAAAAGCTAATATTACTATAAAGATGTTTTAAACTGCATTTTTTGTTTTCTAAATAATTTAAGAGACATAGATTTAAAGAAAAAAAGAATTATTGGTAAAAAACCTGGTATTACTTTAATTTTGGTTTGTAACTCCAAATCTTGTTATCTCTACAATTTAAGGGACTAATGCATTCAAAAACATTATTAGTTTATGTTTTGAGGCACACATTGTATAAAGATGTAATTTTGTGACATCGACAACAAAAAGAGTTGAGAAGGAGCTATAAAGGAGCAGAATTTTTGTATGTTATAGAAGTTAGGTTGGTATACATTCAAATTAGAGTGTTATAACTTTAGGAGGTTAAATGTAATCACTTTGGTAATCACAAAGAAAATAGCTATAGAATATACACAAAACGAAATGAGAAGGGAATTTAAATATTTCACTATGAAATATCAATTCAACACAAAAAAAGAGTTAATACAGAATATGAGAGACAAAATGTTCTAAGGCACATAGAAAACAAATATTACAAGGGCAGAAGTAAATTCCTTCTTGTCAGTAATTACTTTAAATCGGTTGCATTTCTCTACATGAACAATGCAAAACCTGAAAACAATTTCAAAAACAATTCAATTTACTATAGTCAAAAAGAATAAAAAACTTAGGAATTAATCAAGGAGGTGAAATACTTGCACAATGGAAATTATAAAACACTGCTGACCAAAATTAAAGAGGTATAAATAAATTAAAATACCTCCCAAGACTCAATATTGTTGAAGTATCAATATTACTCAAAGTGATCTAGAGAATCAATGCAATCCCTATCAAAATCACAATAATTTTTTTTTTGCAGAAAGAGAAAAACCATCCTAAAATTCATATGGAATCTCAAGGGATTCTGAATAACTACTGTAATCTCAAAAAAGAAGAACAAAACTGAAGGACTTATATACTTCTTGATTTGAAAATTTACTACAAAGCTACAGTAATCAAAATAGTGTACTGGCATAAAGACAGACATATGCACCAATGGAATCGAAAGAACAAAAATAAGCCTTTGCATATATGGTCAAATGATTTTGGAAAAGAGTGCCAAAACCTTTCAATGGGGAAAGAATAGTATACTCAACAAATGGTACCAGGAAAACTGGATATCCACATGCAAAAGAATGAAGCTGGACCCTTACCTAACACCATATACAAAAAAAAAAAAAAAAAAAAAAGAACTCGACATGGATCAAGGACCTAAATTTAAGACCTAAAACAATAAAATGCCTAGATAAAAATATAGAATAAAAGCTTCACAACATTGGATTTGGCACTGATTTCTTGGATATAACACCAATGGCACAGGTAACAAAAGAAAAAATAGGCAAATTGGACTTTATGAACAGTTTAAGATTTTCTGCAACTAAGGATGCCTTCAACAAAGAAAATATTTGCAAATCATATATGTGATAAACAATTAATATGCAGAATATTTAGAAAACTCCTACAACTCAACAACAAAAACATAAAATCTGAATCAAAAAATGGGCAAAGGACTTGAACAGGCACTACTTCAAAGAAGATATAAGAATAATCAATAAGCATACAAGCAGATGCTCAGCATCACTAATCACTAGGGTAATCCAAATCAAAACTACAGTGAGATACCATCTCAAACCCATTAGGATGGCTAATATCAAAACAAGAGAAAACAAGTGATGACAAGGATAAAGAGATATTGAAACCCTTGTGCTCTGTTGGTGGAAATGTAAAATGGTATAGCCACTGTGGAAAACAGTATGGCAGTTCCTCATCTGGGTATATATCTCCCCACCCCAAATTGAAAGCAGTGCCTCAAAGAGATATGTGTACATGCACATTCACAGTGGCATTATTCACAATAGCTCAAACGTGAAGGTAACCCAAGAATCTATCAACAGACGAATGGATAAGCACACACGTATACACACAATGGAATATTATTCATCCTTGAAGAGAAAGGAAATTCTTCAATATGCTATAATATGGATGAACCTAACCCTTGGATGAGGACATTACGCTAAGTGAAATAAGGCAATCACAAAAAGACAAATACTATATGATTCCAATGATATGAAGTACTTAGAGTAGTCAAAACCATAGAGTGTCGAATGGTGACCACCAGGGGTAGGTGGTAGGGGAGACTGGGGAGTTATTGTTTAACAATCAAGTTTCAGTTTTACAAGGTGAAAAGAATTAGTATGATGGATGGTAGTAATGGTTGTACAACAATATGAATGCATTTACCACCAATGAACTATACACTTAAAAATGGCTGAGATGTTAAATGTTATGTTATATGTATTTTACCACCAAAATAACACAAAAACAAACAAAAAAGACCAGAATGAGAGAACAGGGGGAATCCATAATAGCATAAATATATAGCTATATTAACAGAAGTTGCTGTAAGTGGTAAGAGACTGCAGTTAAAATTTATGATTCGTTGTGGGGAAAAATAATTAAAATGTCAAATAATTATTAACAATTGAAATGATTTTATATGGGTTGGTAATTAATAATAATAACCATAATGGCATCTTGGACTTATTCATAGAGCACTTTTTTCTATAGATCTCCATATGTTTTCTACACCTATTACTTTTCTCACAAAGTTAAATGAGAAATTTTCCAGAGAATATTTGCATAAGGTAAGGGAAAGAAATACAGAACATAAAACTACAGAATGATTCCTTGTGCCAAGTACAATGCTAAATGTGTTATATATGTTGCCTCATTTTCTCCTCCCAGAGTGAAGGATTCAGAAAGGTTAGGTAGGCTTTTAAAGTTTGTTAATGAGAAATGCAATCTGAATCTAGTTAGGTTCACCGAAACTGAATGTGCTGAACCAAAAAGACTCTTCACTAATGCAATACTCACCCCTTCTGAAGAGCTTTGTAAGTGTAGCCCTGGTGAGTAGTATGTACAGTGAAACAAAAAAGGTCACAATATTTAGGTCAAATTGTTAGTGCTAGACCAAAAGAAGAGAGGAAAAATAGAGGGAAGGGGGTGAGAGGTAGAACTTTGATCACTAGGAAACAGCTACCAGACATTTAGATGAACTAAAACTGTGTCACCTAAGATATTATTCCCTTTCATTCAAATATACTTTCACAGATTGGCAGCTTTGTCCCAGGAGATTAAACTTTCAGGGAACATGCATGTAAAATATATTTAAACTCAGTAGGATATCATCTAGCCATTAATTAACATTATAATTTGCTCCTGAACCTATAGAATCTGTAGCTCAATTAGAGATTTTTCCTAAATCTTTAACCATTCTGAAGAGTAAAAAAAAAAAAGTAGTATTACAATATCATTACTAAGCAAAATACTAAAAATAATAGGACACAATGAAAGCTATTTTTCTCTGAGTACATATACAACTCCCATTTTTATTAAGAGAGCTTAGCACACACTCATTTGGAGAAAAAAGAGAAATACACTGTAATGCCTCAGAACTATTATAATTGGTACATTAGCTTCCTAAGACTAAATAAGAAAAGTAGAGGTTGTTAGATTTACAGTTTTCAAATATGTACATGTCCAATCAATTATTTATTTTGTGTTCATTTAATTTTAAAAAATTACCCCATAGAAAATGGTTGCATCACTGATGGATTAGATCATAACACGCTTTCAGAAAAGCAAAGTTAAGTTTAGTAAGTTTAAATAATATACTAAATAAAGGTTCCCTTTCTCAGCCAAGAAAACACGTGAGGTGAAGTTAAGTATGGGGAGTTCTGGAGTCAGTTTCATAGATACTTATGACACCACAAGTAGTTAAAGCAAAAACTCTTCCCTAAAATTTTTTTTAAATTCACAATTATGTGGTTGGGTACATATTCACTACCAGCTTTGCAGATTATAAAGTCTCAAAAGCAAATTTTTGTTCTGAGACCTTGGTCTTTCTACAAAGAAGAATGGATATGGTAGTGGTGGGGGAGGGGGGCTTAAAGGTGGAAGAGGCCCATGAAGCTCACTCAAGGCTTTCATTTTAAGATAGATAAATAAACAGACCAACACTATTCCTGGAGGAATATTTGCCTGGTTGCAATAATGAACACATTTCTTTTACTGTGATGTGTATGTTGAGGACATTGACATGATTTTTAGTTATATATTAGCAAAATGGGTTTACAACACTTTTTGTTTCCTTTATAACTAATTTAAAAGATTTTTTATCCCTGGTCAGTGTGGCTCAGTTGGTTGGGCGTCATCCCACAAAGTGCAAGGTCACTAGTTTGATTCCTGGTCAGGGCACATGCCTGGGTTGTGGGCTCAGTCCTCTGTCGAGCGCATACAAAAGGCAATTGATAGATGTTTCTCTCCCTCTCTTTCTCCCTTCCTTCTCCTCTCTCTAAAAATAAAGAAAATCTTTAAAAAAAATTTTTTTAAGTAAAACTTTTTACCCCAATAGACAAAGACTTGGGCCCTCTAATGGCTTCCTACCAGTTGATTTTTAAAACCTGCAAACTGATTGGATGACATTTAATCTCTGAGATTAAAATCACTTAGTGAATATTGTATTGTTCCACTGTTCTCACTGTCATTTTGGCATTTGGGGCCTCGCTCTGCTGCTTCTGCTGGCGCACTTACTGCTAATGAAACCTAGCCCAGGAGCAGCTGCCTGAATCTATGTCAAACTGCATCTGGCAGCCATCTATCTTCCAGCCATCTAAATTCACCTCTGAAATCGTACAAAAGCAGCGCAGAGCGCCCTGCAGCCACACCAACACACCAGTCTTTGTTTCATCAAGGCTGTAAAGCAATTTTAGCCCTTTTTTTTTTGCCACATATTTTAGAGTGGCAGCTTTTGAAAGCAATGGGGGAAACTTTTTTTTTTAAATCATGAGAATATCAAGTTTTAAAAATATCCTGTTAAAATTTGGTAGACCGTCATTAGCACGGTTTTGGCTGAAATAGTACATTTAAGGGCTTGCCAGTAGAGACACACTGGTGCCGACAGATCCCAGACAAGAAGGCAAGTCTGCTTAAAATTCTTGAGTTGTCACGGTTATTAAATATGCTGTGCCACAAAACCTTCCAGTACGCAAGGTTTTCTCCATATCAGCTCTGCTAAATTACCAAAAATGCTGGCTTTAGCAGGAAAATTATTTACATGTGCATTTAAGAAACTTTATTTTAAAGGACCATTATATGAAAGGTTTTTCTGAACAGCGGTGAAGGTGGGGGGTGCGGAGAAAGAGAGAGAGAATAGGTAGATGATAGATGTTTTTCAAAATGAGCCCTTTTTCCAAGAATTATAATTAGTTGGATTACTCTAACAATTGACTCTTCACCTGCCCTTCTGATGATAATGACCTTTATAAGGGGATTGTTTTTTCACTGTAATAGCTAAGACTTGAGCCATTAAAAAAGGAGTATAACAAACGTGCTAAAGAATCTACAAACAAAGCCAAGCCATAGATGATGCCTAAAGTAAAGTTAGTTCTTAGATCAGAAATAAACGAAAAAAGTTTTTTTGCTCATTCGTTGATATATATATACACACACATACATATATCATCAATTACACTTTAGGCAGTGTTTTACCCAGATCCTATATCTTTTTTTTTAACTGTGGAATTTATGTTTACTATTCCAGCCTTTTTTAAAAAATATTTTATTTATTTATTTATTTTTAGAGAGAGAGGAATGGAGGGAGAAAGAGAGGGAGAGAAACATCGATGTGCGAGAGCAACATCAATCGGTAGCCTCTCACATGCTCCCAACTCGGAACCCGGCCTGCAACCCAGGCATATGCCCTAACTGGGAATCGAACTGGCAACCTTTCAGTTCAGAGGCTGACACTCAATCCACTGGGCCACACCAGCCAGGGCTATTCCAACTTTTTAGAGTATACAATTCAGTGGCATTAAGTACCTTTATACTGTTGTGCAACCATCAACACTATCCATTTCCAGAACATTTTCATCATCCCAAACAGGAACTCTGTACCCATTAAATAATAACTCTCCATTCCTTCCTGCCCCCAGCCTCTGATAACCTCTATTCTACATTGTGTTTATGAATTCAACTTTTTCAGTACCTTATATAGGTAGAGTCATACAATATTTGTCTTTTGTGTCTCTTGTTTCATTCAGTATGTTTTCCAGGCTCATCTATGTTGTAGCATGTGTTAAAATTACATTTCTTTTTAAGAATGAGTAATATCCTATTGTATACATACACTACCTTTTCTTTATCCATCTGTTGATGGTCATTCGGTTTGCTTCTGCCTTTCAGCTACTGTGAATAATGCTGCTATGAACACGGGCATACAAGTACCCGTTTCAGTTCCTGCTTTCAATTATTTTGGGTATATGCCTAGAAGTGGAATTGCTGGATCATATCTAGAACTTTTTGAGGAACTGAAGAGTAGCTTTTTAAAATAAATCTTCTAAAGCTTAATTTTGTCCTTGTAATGAGCCACAGATTAGTTTAATAACAAAATTCTTACATTTACAGTCATACCCACTTCCCTCCCAGTATGGAGGTCATCAGTTCCCTACGCATTGCTAAATTCAATGGTCAATCTTAGTCCTTATCTTACCTGACCTACAAAGTTGATCAGCTGATCCTCACTTTTCCTCCAAGACACACTGTTAACATTGCTTCCAGGATACTACACTCTTTTCTTCTTCTCTCACTGGCCATACCTTCTCAGCCTCTCTCACTCGTTCGTTGCTCTCTTCCTGACCTCTAAAGGTCTCTGGGGCTCAGCCTTTGGACTTCTTCATTATAGGTACTCCTCCCCTGGAGATCTCATCTAGTTTCATGGTTTTAAATATAATATAAATGTTGACAACTTGCAAATTTATATGTCCAGTCTGTATACCTCTCCTGTGAACTCCAGACTGGCACATCCAGCTGCCTATTCAACATCTCCACTCAGATGTCTCCAACTCAACATGTACTTCTCAACTTCCCCCTGCAGTTGTTTTTCCATCTCAGTTAATGACAACATCATCTGTTTGTCCAAGTCCTTGCTCCAAAGCCTTGGAGTCATCATTGACTCCTCTTTCCTTCATACCCAACATCCAATCTGGCAGCAAATCCTGTTGGCTCTCTCTTTAAAATCTAAATACAAATGATCACTTCTCATGACTCTACTGCTACCATCCCAATCTGAATCACCATCACTTCTTGCTTGGAGTACTGAAATAGCTTCTGAAGTACTCTTCCTTGATTTTGCCCCATTCTTCTACTATCCTCAATACAGCAGCCAGAGTAACCCTTTTGAAAATAAGTCAGGCCATGTCCCTCCTCCACTCAAAATCCTCTAATGCCTCTCCATTTCAGTCAAAGCAGGACCCAAAGACTTTATAACATTCTGGAAGGCCCTACAAGTTCTGGACTCTTGTCGTCTTTCTAATTTCATCATCAAACTACTCTTCCCCAAAACTGTCTTCACATCCTTGCTAGTCCTTGCACCTGCTAGACACCTTTCTATCTCAAAGCCTTTACACTGGATATTCCTTCTTCCTGAAGCTCTCTTCTTCTATATACCTACATGAGTTTTCTCCTACTTCCTTCAAGACGTTAAAAACAGAGCTTTTAAACCCTGTTTAAAATTGCAAATTACAACCCACTCACTCCTGCAGCCTTTTCCATATCCTTACCCCCTAAATACTGCTTTAAATTTTTTCCATAGAGCTTACCTAACATTAATTGTATAATTTATGCATTATGTTTATTGTCTTCTGTGCCAGTTAAACTGTAAGTGCTATGAAAATCATGGAATTTTCCCATCTGATTTTGTTAGCTGTTTTATTTCTAGCACTTAGAAGAATATGTACAATAAGGTAGATGCTCAATAGATAGTTTTTAAATGAATTGGTCAGCAGAAAAATACCCTTCATTTCAGGATATAATTGTCAGTTATGGGTGCCTAATGGGGTTACAGTTAAATGTGCAGCATCTCTCTGATGGCAACTCACAAAACATTGTTTTTTTGTTTTTGTTTTTTCTTATTTCTTTTTAACCCCCCCCCAACCCTCCCTACCTCCAACCCACAATCCTTCCCCCATTTGGCTTTGTCGATGGGTCCTTTATGCATGTTCCTTGATGACCCTTCCCCTCCTTTTTCCCTCCCACCTCCCCTTTGGTTACTGTCAGTTTGCTTTTTATTTCAGTGTTGCTGGTTATATTTTGCTTGCTTGTTTATTTTGTTGATTAGATTCCATTTATAGGTGAGATCATATGGTATCTGTCTGTCACCGCCTGGCTTATTTCACTTAGCATAATGCTCTCCAGTTCCATCCACACTGTTGCGAAGGGTGGTAGCTCTTTCTTTCTTTCTTTCTGTTGCGTAGTATTCCACTGTGTAAATGTACCATCACTTTTTGATCCACTCATTTACTGTTGAGCACTTAGGTTAATTCTTGGCTATTGTAAATTGCGCTGCTATGAACATTGGGGTGCATAGGTTCTTTTGGGGTGCAAGAGATCTTTTCAGGATTCTTAGGGTATACTCCCAGCAGTGGAACTGCTGGGTTAAAAGGTACGTCCATTTTTAGTTTTTTGAGGAAATTCCAAACTGTTTTCCACAGTGGCTGCACCAGTCTGCCTTCCCACCAACAGTGCACTACGGTTCCCTTTTCTCCGCATCCTTGCCAGCACTTCTTGTTCGTTGATTTGTTTATGATGGCCATTTTAGCTGGTGTGAAGTGGTATCTCATTGTAGTTTTAATTTGTATCTCTCTGATGGCTAGTGATGCTGAGCATCCTTTCATGTGTCTCCGGGCCCTGTGTATGTCCTCCTTAGAGAAGTGTCTGTTTGGGTCCCTTGCCAATTTTTAAATTGGGTTGTTTGTCTTCCTGGAGTGGAGTTGTGTGAGCTCTTTATATATTTTGGAGATCAAACCCTTGTCCGAGGTATCATTGGCAAATATATCTTCCCATACGAATGGTTCCCTCACAAAACATTTTAAAATCATCTTCTGAAAGTCAGACACTGTGCTAGCCGCTGGTGAAATACAGATATCCCTTCCCTCATGAAGTTCACAGTACAGTGGAGTTCTAAGGAGTTCACAATTTTTAAAACTTCATTTTCAGATCATTGTATTTTTACATGCAGTTGTCAAAAACAATACTGAGAGATATTATGTACCCTTTACTCAGTTTCCTCCAAGGGTAACATTTTACAAAACTACTGAATAGCACAAGTTATTGACATTGACATAGTCACGATACAGAACTTTTCCGTCACCACACAGATCCCTTGTATTGTCTTTTTACAGTCATACCCACTTCCCTCCCAGTCCCCTCCCTTTCCTTAACTCCTAGAAACCATTAATCTCTTCTCAATTTCTATAATTTTGTCACTTCAAGAATGTTATATACTTGGAATCATATAGTTTGCAACCTTTTGGGATTATCTTTCTTTTCACTCAGCATAATTCATCCAGGTTATAGCATGCATCACTATTCAGTTCCTTTTTGTTGCTGACTAGTGCTGAACATACCACAGCTTTACCATTTACTCATTGAAGGATTTGAGGTGTTTCCACTTTAGGGTTATTATGAATAAAGCTGCTATAAACATTTGTATATAGGTTTTTGTATGAATTTAAACTGTTGTTTTTCTGGAATAAATGTTCAGGTATGCAACTGCTGGGTTGTGTGGTAGTGCCATGTTTAGTTTTTAAAGAATCTGCCAAGCTGTTTTGCAAAGTGTCTGCAACATTTTATATTCCTACTAGCAATGTATCTGTGACCCAGTTTCTCAGCATCCTCGTCAGCATTTGGTGTCATCGCTATTTTTATTTAGCCATTCTGAGAGGTATGTGTATATTTCATTGTGCCTTTAATTTCAATTCCCTAATTTAATAATGTTGAACAGCTTTTAGCAATCTGTATATCCTCTTTGGTGAATTGTCTCTTCATGTCTTTTGTCCATTTTTAATTGGATATTTTATTGTTTAGTTTTGAGAGTTCTTTATATACTCTAGATCATCAATTTTCAACCTTTTCCATCTCATGTCACACATAAACTAATTACTAAAATTCTGCAGCACACCAGAAACTACATTTTTTGCTGATCTGACCAAAAGATAGGTATAATTTTTTATTCATTAACACCAAACTGTAATTGTTGTGTTGGTTGTTGTCATTTTTAAAAATCTGACAATAAAGGAAAAGAGGTCAGTGCCCCTGACTAAATAGTCATGTACTGGATGTTTAAAACCTTTTTGCAGCACACTGGTTGAAAATCGCCGTTCTAGATGCTAGCCCTTTGTCAATATATGGTTTGCAAATATCTTCTCCAAGTCTGTAGCTTGTCTCTCCATCTTTTCAACATAATATTTCAAAGAACAAACTTAACTTTGATGATCTAATTTGTGAATTTTTCCTTTTGTGGATCATGCTTTTCACATGTAATACAATTTATTTTGTAATGAACCTGAGTCTTAAATGAGTAAGAGTTTCTCAGACTGAGAAATGGGAAAGAACATTCAAGGCTAATGAATCAGAATAGCAACACCAGCTATAACATTGGTTGACTTAAAAATATGAGAACTGGAGAACCCTTGGCACAACAATACTGGATGGAGGGGCGTAATGGCTCTATGTTTACCATTTGAAATATGTGGGGATTGGCCAATACAGGCTTTTTTAAAAAACAAAAAAAATTACTAATACCATCCACTCTGAGACAATATATAATTCTAGATACCAGAAATGGAACTCAGGAAGAATTTTCCTATACAAATAATGTGGCTGTAATTATCTAAAGTGAAGAGTATTATAAGAAGGGCCTCTTCTTTCTTTGACATGATCATTATTATAGGCTATTCTACTGAAATTAATTTTCCAGATAATTGATGAAGCTTTCCTCTTTCAGAGTGCAAAAATGTTTTTTTTTAACTGCTATGGAACTCTCTGGATCATTGTTACTAAATCTAAGTATTTTACTATGTGGTAATGTTGTTAAATGAGCAATGCCTTGGAGCTACTAAAGTTCACAGGACTGGTTGCTCCTATAACAAATTCCTCTGAACTGCCTGCTTAGCTTTTGCCTCGGCCTTTTATGTATCCATATTTGTTACTGGACACTCTGCTCTCAATTTTTGCAACTGTCAAATGCCTGCTTCTCACTACACTTCCTCCTAATCTGCAGTGGTTTCGGAAGCCCTGTAACTAAGTCAACAAGAATTCTGTCTAAATTAAGAGTAATAGACTCTAGAGGAGGACATGATTCCACTCACCTCTGAGTCAAATACATTAGTGTGTGGCCATGTGACAGTTGATTTTAATGCTGCTAAAAACTTTGGGAAGAGGCTTCTAGCTTTCCCCAAATATATATTCCCCCTTTCTTCAGTAATAATTTTCTGTTGAGCCCATGAGTACCTAACCAAAAACTAAACTTCCTAGCTTCTCCTGTAGCTGAGTGTGGCCATGTGACTATGTTCTGGCAAATGGGATATGAGCTGAAATGGCAGTTACAACTTCTGGTTTGTGCTCATCTACCCTGCGACCTCCCATCCCCCACTCTGTTTCCCCTTTCCAATGGCTGCTTTAGTGGGTGTTGAGCCATCCTGGATAAAAGTAATGCTTCAGGGATAGTGAAGCAGAGATAGAAAGTGATATAATAACAGTTCTAGCATATTCTCCAGTCTTTATCTACTATATCTTTAAGTATCACTAATATTTTCAAGAGATGCAACAATATTTTTTTTAGGAATATCAGTGTGAAATTGTTTTATTTTGCTCTTTTCATGCCAAGAATGTAGTTTTATTTAGAGAATGACAGTTCACTGATCAAATTTATGCTTAACCAGAGATGTTGCCGAGGTGACTATACTAGCCAGCTATTCTAAACTTTTTTATGTTAAATATGAACATTTTCCCAAAACCACTCTTAAGTCACATCTCATTTATCTTCCTCCTCAGAACTACATAGGCTTGTTTTAAATAGTTTCAAAACCTGTAGTAAACTACAAAGTTCGCTAAGAGTACAGGTACTCTTGTTAATGTTCAAAATGATGTGGCCAAAGGTAAAGTAATTTTTATTAAATATGAAAGCAATTCTTATCAACAGAACTACATAGGCTTCTTTTTCCCAACAAAAAAGCTAGTCCAATATATGGTCTCATTCTATAAAGATACATCACCTCCAAATCACAGTGAAAAGAACCTGAATAATTTACCTTTTTCTTCCAACTATATATGCCTTAGAGATACCTGACTAAAAACTGGTATTGGACACAACAAAATGACGTTCGCATAATGTAATGCTGCGGTGATAGTACTGAGATTGATTGTTACAAACTCTTTGGCTATTAAATGGTTATACTGTTATTATATAGAACATTGGTCCACTAATAAAATAGAGAAGAGCAGCTGGAAATTTATCTCATTTAATGTTCAGAGATAGTAAACTATTCTTTACATTATTTTCTGCAAATCAGCCTCCTCTTTATATTGAAATCAGGTGGCAATTAAATTCAGGAATTTCTTCAAGCTACTGTATGAAGAGGATGCTGAAGGCCATTACTATACAGTGTGGTACAATATAAGGATTCTTCCGTTCACCAGTGCTGGCACACTTTCAAAATATACCCAGCAATCCAGTTTTATTTCTGTCCAGGGGGCTGGGTGCCAAAGATTGGATATAAGCACAGGTACAGATAAGCAGCAAGATTACAGTCAATAGACTCTAAAAATTGAAAATGGCAGACATAGTGAGGCTGGCCCACAATATTCTTAATTAAAAATAAATTCTAAATTAAAATACATATACGTAGAACTTTCTGAGAGGAATGTTGTGGTAAGCAGCCTCTAACATGGTCACATTTATTCCTGCCTCCTCATATTCATGTCCAGTGAAATTCCCTTTCCTGTAGCATAGGTTGACCTAGTGACTCACTTCTAACAAACAGATGCAGTGAACACGGGATGTTGCTTCCAGAATTAGGTTTCAAAATGTCTGTGGCTTACATCATGCTCACCCTCTCTTGCTCGATTGCTCTGATGGCCGTCAGATGCCATGTTGTGAGCTACTCTAGACAGAGGCCCATAAATCAAGAGATTCCTTCCAACAGCCCATGAGGAACTGAGGCCTTCATTCCAATAACTTGTATGAAACGGTATGCTGCCCACAACTGTATGAGTGAGCTTAAAAGTATAGAACCTCCCTCAGTCAAGCTTTCAGATGAGATGGCAGCCCTGCCTGGCACTGGAGGCCCTAAGGCAGAGTGGTTGCACCTGGATTCTTTACTCACAGAAACTGAGATGTGTTTGTTGTTTTGAGTTGTTTGGTTTTAGGGTAATTTGTTATGCAGTGACAAATAACTAATACAGCTGTTCCAAAAAATACATATCAGTGTAAGAGATCATAACTTCAAAAAGTCATTTGTAAATTTCATTTAATCATTTTGCTTTTTTCAGACATACTAGGAATTTGTAGGTAGTATTTAAATGAAAATAAAAGGAAGATATAGTCCAGAGTGCAAAAGTAACTTCGTTTATAGCTACACAACTGAGACACTAGCAAATCAGTCTTTAAAAATGACCAAATAATTTCATTAAATCTTTTAGGACTAATGATTTCATATCAAAGCAATGATCTATATTACATAGACATAAAAGATTTCTTACACTTACCCACCAAAATAAAATAGTATCTTGATTATAATATAATTTAGGATCGTATTCTAATTGTGACATTTATAAAATGTTATAAAATCATGATATCAATATTTCTAGATGTTCAGATTTGAAAATATTTAAGCATTGATAACCTAAATATTCATACCTTGTTAATTCCAACCCCCTAAGTAGACATTCTCTTGCACCGAGAGCACCCAATCTATTTTTCTTCTTCAGATTCATTTTTTTATTGCTATTTTGTTACAGTTGTCCCAATTTTCCCCCCTTTACCCTCTTCCGCCCAGCCCACTTCCCACTCGCAGTCAATCCTCACACTGTTGTCCATGTCTGTGGGTCATTCATACATATTCTTTTAAAAAAAAAAAAAAGGTTTTATTTATTTATTTAGAGAGAGGGGAAGGGAGGGAGAAAGAAAGGGAGAGAAACATCAATGTGTGGTTGCCTCTTTTGTGTCTCCTACTGGGGACCTGGCCGGCAACCCAGACATGTGCCCTGACTGAGAATCAAACCGGTGACCCTTTGGTTTGCAGGCCAGCACTCAATCCACTGAGACACACCAGCCAGAGCTCATACATGTTCTTTGAGTAGTCCCTTCACTTTCTTTCCACCATTATCCCCCTCCCCCTACCCCTCTGGCTGCTGTCAGTCTGTTCCATGTTTCCATGTCTCTGGTTCTGTTTTGCTCATTAGTTTATTTTGTTCATTAGATTCCTCTTATAAGTGAGATCATATGGTATTTGTGTTTCACCAACTGGCTTATTTCACTTATCATAATAGTCTCCAGTTCCATCTATGCTGCTACAAAAAGTAGGAGCTCCTCCTTTCTTTCTGCTGCATAGTATTCCATTGTGTAGACGTACCACAGTTTTTTGACCCACTCATTTATTGATGGGCACTTAGGTTGCTCCCGGCACTTGGCTATTATAAATACCGCTGTTACGAACATAGGGGTACAGAAGTTCTTTTGAACTGGTGTTTTGGGATTCTTAGGGTATATTCCCAGCAGTGGAATCACTGGATCAAAAGGCAGTTCCATTTTTAATTTTTTGAGATTCCACACTGTTTTCCACGGTGCCTGCACCAGTCTGCATTCCCACCAACAGTGCACTAGGGTTCCCTTTTCTCTAGTCCTCACCAGCACGTGTTGTTTGTTGATTTATTAGTAATCGCCATTCTGACAGGTGTGAGGTGATGTCTCATTGTGGTTTTAATTTCCATCTCTCTGATGGCTAGTGATGTTGGGGATTTTTTCATATGTTTATGGGCCATCTGTATATCCTCCTTGGAGATGTGTCTGTTTGGGTCCTTTGCCCATTTTTTAATTGGGTTGTTTGTCTTCCTGGCATTGAATCATATGAGTTTTTCATATATTTTGGAGATTAAACCCTTGTCCAATGTATCAGTGGCAAATATGTTCTCCCACAGTCGGTTCCCTTTTCATTTTGATGATGGTTTCTTTAGCTGTGCAGAAGCTTTTTATTTTTATGTAGTCCCATTTGTTTATTTTTTCCTTTATTTCCATTGCTGTAGGGGATATAATGGCAAAAATATTGCTACATGGGATATCTGAAATCTTAGCACCTATGTTTTTCTCTAGGACTTTTATGGAATCACAACTTATATTTAAGTCTTTTATCCATTTTGAGTTTATTCTCTTGTATGGTGTAAGTTGGAGGTCTAGTTTCATTTTTTTACATGTAGCAGTCTAGTTCTCCCAATACCATTTATTGAAGAGGCTATTTTTACTCAATTGTATGCTCTTGCTCCCTTTGTTGAACATTAACTGACCATAGAGACATGGATTTATTTTAGGGTCTCTATTCTGTTCCACTGATCTATATGTCTGTTCTTATGCCAGTACCAGACTGTTTTGATTACAGTGGTCCTGTTGTATAGTTTGATATCAGGTATTGTGATCCCTCCAACTTTGTTCTTCTTTCTTAAGATTGCTGAGGTTATTCAGGGTCTTTTATGTTTCATGTAAATTATTGAAATATTTGTTCTAGATCTATGAAATATGCCATTGGTATTTTAATATCCAGATTCATATTTTTAAAACTCAGCAGAGAAAAAATTTTAACAGCTTTATGGAGATAGAATTCATATACCATACAACTCATCTATACGAAGTGTCTAATTCAGTGGCTTTTAGGATATTTACAGTTATACAACCAGCTCCTTTTTGCACTTGGTGTTTAGAAAGGCCAGAATGGAGAGAAAGTAGAAAGAAAGGAACTTTTACTGAAACTACCACCCTTTTTAAAGGTTGAGTCCCATCTTCCAAAGCTAACCTACAGGAATCTTTTCAACACTTACTCTCCTTCAGACAATGGCTAAAATTCCAGATTCCTTTTTTAAAACTTTTTGTTTTTATTTTTTAATTATATTTTATTGATTATGCTATTACAGTTGTCCTGATTTTTCACTCTTTGCTGCCCTCCACCCAGCACCCCGCACACCCTCAGGCAATCTCCCCACCATTGTTCATGTCCATGGGTCGCGCATGTAAGTTCTTTGGCTACTCCATTTCCTACATGGTACTTTACATCCCCATGACTATTCTGTAACTACCTATTTGTACTTCTTAATCTCCTCACCTCTTCACACATTCCCCCAAACCCCACTCTCATTTGGCAACTATCAAAATGCTGTCTGTATCCATGAATCTGTCTCTGTTCTTGTTTGCTTAGTTCGTTTTTTACATTCAATTGTTGATAGATATGTATTTTTGCCATTTTATTTTTCATAGTTTTGATCTTTTTCTTAAATAAGTCTCTTTAACATCTCATGTAATAATGGTCTGGCGACGATGAACTTTAGTGTTTTGTTTTGTTTTGTTTTTGTCTGGGAAGCTCTTAATCTGTCCTTTGATTCTAAATGATAGCTCTGCTGGGTTAAGCAATCTTGGCTGTAGGTCCCTGCTCTTGATGACTTTGAATGCTTCTTGCCAATCCCTTCTAGCCTGCAAAGTTTATTTTGAGAAATCAGCTGACAGTCTTACGGGAACTCCTCTGAAGGTAACTAACTTCTTTTCTCTTGCTGCTTTTAAGATTCTCTCTTTATCTTTAACCTTTGGCATTTTAATCATGATGTGCCTGGGAGTGGTCCTCTGTGCATCCATCTGGTTTGGGGCCTTGTGCTTCTGTGACTTGCATGTCTATTTCCTTCACCAAATTAGGGAAGTTTTCTTTCATTATTTTTTCAAATAGAGTTTCAATTTCTTGCTCTTTCTCTTCTCCTTCTGGCACCCCTATGATACAAATGTTGGACCTCTTGAAGTTGTCCCTGAGGCTGCTTATATTATCCCCACTTTTTTGGATTCTTTTTTTTTTCTTGTTATTCTGCGTGGTTGTTTTTTGCTTCCTTATGTTCCAAATCATTGATTTGATCCTCAGCTTCGTCCACTCTACTGTTGTTGCCCTGTAAATTGTTCTTTATTTCAATTATTATATCCCTTGTTTATGACTGGATCTTTTTTATGCTGCTGAGGTCCTCACTAAGCTCCTTAAGCATCCTTATAACCAGTGTTTTGAACCCTGCATCTGATTGCTTATCTCCATTTCATTTAGCTCTTATTCTGGAGTTTTGATCTGTTCTTTCATTGGGGCCATGTTTCTTTGTCTCCTTGTTTTGTCAGCCTCCCTGGGTTTGTTTCTATGTATAGGTAGAGCTGCTTTGACTCTGTGTCTTGGTAGTATGGCCTAATGTAGTAGGCGTCCTGTAGGGTCCAGAGGCACAGCCTCCCCTATCACCAAAGCTGGGTACTCAAGGTACATCCTTTGTGGGGGCTGAGTACAGAGTCCTCTTGTAGTTGAGACTTGGTTGCTGTGGCAGATTCATGGGATTTACCAGGCCAGTCAGCTGCAAGGGTTGGCTGTGACCACTTACCACCAACCTCTGCCCTCCGTGGAGGATCGGCTGTGCAGGGGCAGGGTGGTGGTGCTCTGACATGGTCTGTAGCTGTCCACTGGGTGTGCAGGCCCTGGGGTTTCCTGCGTGGTGTGGGCCAAGGTAAGCCCTCACCTGTGTTTCACCTGGGGTCACCCTGCCTGAGCTATATAGCAATCTGCAAGACTGCTACTTGTGTTGGGCTTGGAGATTCTCAGGCAAAGCCAACCTGTGAATGTAGGCTGGCTGCTGCTAGTGCTGGGCCTGGGGCTCACTGAGGCCAGCTGTTGCTTTTTTGAGAGGATTTAGAAGTTGTGAAGCATGAGCCAAGACTAGCCATTCATATGGAAAAGGAGGTTGGGTGGGTCTATAAGATGGGTGCAGCAGAGTCTCTGGGGATCTCCAAGACAGGTCAAACAGTGTTAGCCAGGTCGATGGAGTCTCAGCTATGGTACCAGCTTGCCGGCTCACTCTAGATGGATGTGGTTTCTTTAATTCCGTAGTTGTCAGACTTCCATTCGACTCAATTTCTGATGGTTCTGAGCGATGGTTCTATACTTCAGTTGTAATTTTGTTGTGATTGTGTGAAAAGGCAAGGCATGTCTGCCTATGTCACCATCTTGACTGGAAGTCCCCAGATTCCTTTTTAATCTTTATTCTTAAAGGATTCTGCTCTTCATGCCTGTAGTCCTATGCTTGCTCTTGGACACTGCTCTTTTACTCTTCCTACTAACCACCAGATCCAGAGATCTCCAAAAGCACATGGTGCTCTGTAGTGTTGAGTTTCTGTATGGCTTGCAAGGTGCCACAAACAGGTGACATGTATGCTGAGATGCTGATCCTTCAGTCTGCAGGGCAGGCACAGAGGGCCCAAGGAAATGGAAACTCTTAAGCCAGTGCCTCTGCAGAGCTCACCCTGCTCAGTATTTCCTATGGCATATCATGAAAAAAGTTGTGAAGCATTGTTCTAGTTTGACTTACTCAGTGAACCAATATATCTTGACACCAAACCAGCCACAACATTCCCTTAAGTCAAAGAGTGACACCATTACTCTTCTAGGTACTGGAGCAACAAATAAAAAGACAGCCCCTTACAGTGTGGAAAAGCGGACATATAAGCACAGGCATATGCTTTATTGTGCTTTACAGATATTGTGAGGGGCTTCTTTTTGTTTTTTTACGAATTGAAGGTTTGTGGCAACCCTATGTCAAGCAAGTCTACCAGTGGCGTTTTTCCAAGAGCATTTGTTCACTTCATGTCTGTGTCACATTTTAGTAATGCTTGCAATATTTCACTTTTCATTATTACATTTGTTATGGTGATCTGTGATTATTGTTTTTTGATTGTTCCTATTGTAATTGTTTTAGGGCACCACAGGCCATTCACATATAAAAAAGTGAAATTAACTGACAAATATTTTGTGTGCTCTGACTGCTCCACCAACTGGCTCTTCCTCATTCTCTCTTCCTCTCTGTGGGTCTTCCTATTGCCTGGGACATAATAACATTGAAATCAGGCCAATTAATAGCCCTACAATGGCCTCTATGCATTCAAATGAAAGGAAGGGTTGCAAATCTCTCTCTTTAAATCAAAAGTTAGAAATAATTAAACTTAGTGAGGAAGGCATGCTGAAAGCTGAAACAGGCTGAAAGTCAGGACTCTTGTACCAGTTAGCCAAGCTGTGAATATAAAGAAAAGTTCTTGAAGGAAATTAAAAGTGCTACTTCAGTAAAGACAAGAACAATAAGAAAGTGAAACAACTTTATTGCTGATATAGAGGAAGTTCTGGTAGCCTGGATAGAAGATCAAACCAGTCACAACATTCCCTTAAGTCAAAGCCTAATCCAGAGCAAGGCCCAAACTGTCTTTAATTCTATGAAGGCTGAGAGAGGTGAGGAACCTTCAGAAGAAAAGCTTGACGTTAGCAGAAGTGGGCTCACGAGGCTTAGGGGAATAAGCTATCTCTGTAACATAAAAGTACAAGGTGAAGCAGTAAGTGCTGACGTATAAGCTGCAAGTTATCCAGAAGATCAAGCTATGACATGTATAAAGGTGGCTTCACTAAACAACAGGTTTTCAGTGTAGAAGAAATAGCCTTCTATGAGAACATGCCATCTAGGACTTTCATAGCTAGAGAGATCTCAATGCTTGGCTTTAAAACTTCACAGGATAGGCTGACTCTCTTGTTAGAGGATAATGCAGCTGGTAACTTTAAGTTGGAACCAATGCTCATCTATCATTCCAAAAATCTTAGGGCTCTTAAGAATTATGCTAAATCTATCCTGCCTATGCTCTATAATGGAACAACAAAGCCTAGATGACAGCACATCCATTAGCATGGTTTACTGAATTATTGAAGCCCACAGCTGAGACCTACTGCTGAGAAAAAAAAGATTCCTTTCAAACTATGACTGCACCTGGTCACCCAAGAGCTCTGATGAAGATGTACAATGAGATGAATGTTGTTTTTATGCCTGGTAACACAACATTCATTTTTCAGCCGTGGATCATGGAGTAATTTCGACTTTCAGGTCTTATTATTTAAGAAATACACTTCAGAAGGCTATAGCTATCACAGATACTAATTCCTCTGATAGATCTGGGCAAGGTAAATTAAAAACCTTCTGGAAAGGATTCACCATTCTAGATGCCATTAAGAACATTTGTCATTCAAGGGAAGAAGTCAAAATAGTAGCATAAACAGGAGTTTGGAGTAAGTTGATTCTAGCTCTCATGGATAACTTTGAGGGGTTCAAGGCTTCAGTGGGGGAAGTAACTACAGATGTGGTGGAAATAGCAAGAGAACTAAATTAGAAGTAGAACCTGACGATATGGCCAAATTGCTGCATCTCATGATAAAATTTAAACAGATAAGAAGTTGCTTCTTATGGTTGAGAAAAAAGGTGTTTCTTGAGATGGAATGTACTCTTGGTGAAGATAATATGAGGATTATTGAAATGATAACGAACGATTTAATATATTACATCAACTTAGTTGATAAAGCAGCAACAGAATTGAGAGGACTGACTTCAATTTTGAAAAAGTTTCTACTGTGGGTAAAATGCTATCAAACAGTATTGCATGCTACAGAGAAATCTTTTGGGATGAAGTGTCGATTAATAAGGCAAACTTCATTTTTGTC
This sequence comes from Mormoops blainvillei, assembly GCA_004026545.1. NCBI lineage: Eukaryota > Metazoa > Chordata > Mammalia > Chiroptera > Mormoopidae > Mormoops > Mormoops blainvillei. Next base: position 418,347 of record PVJD01000264.1, read on the forward strand.
TTATTTTAAGAAATTGCCACTGCCACCCTCAACCTTCAGCAATCACCGCTCTGATCAGCTGGCAGCCATTAACAATGGGGAAAGACCCTCCGTCAACAAAAAGATTATGACTCACTCAAGGCTCAGATAATGGTTAGTTAGCATTTTTTAGCAATAAAGCATTTTTAAATTAAAGTATATACATTGTTTCCTTAAACATAATGCTATACACTTAACAGACTACAGTACAGTGTAAACATAAGTTTTACATGCATTGGGAAACCAAAAAAATCATATGACTTGCTTTATTGTGATAATTGTTTTACTGCAGTGGTCTGGGACCAAACCCACAGTACCTCGAAGGCATAATTACAATATACCGTGATATGAGCCTGAAAGTAATGATGTAACAGAATATAACAAAGAAAGCTCCTAAACCTGGTTTGAGAATCAAAAGAAGAGAAAAGGGAAAGCAGATAAGAAACACTGCCTCTATCTAAGGAAATGCCTTTTCAGGGCACCCGAAAAGTAAGTGCCACCTTCTTTACCTTGTTTATCATGACATCCCAACACACGGCAAAGGGCCTGGCTTATTCCAGGTACTAAGTAACTTGGCTGAATGAAGGCAGTTCCCTCTCCTCTTCTTATGCAATGTGACTGAATAATTAAAGGTTCACTTTTGTCAGACTCTGCAGAATTATAAAACCATTGGAACACATGGTTGTTTTTTAGTCTCTGTGATTGACTGATCCTTTTCTGGGGACTCCTATGATTTGGTATTTCTCAATAATATATTAAATGTAAGCATAAGAATTTATTTAATTACACCATTAATGAGTGCCCACTATGACAGAAAACCATTTTACTGGAAAATTTACAGATTTCACAAAACTTGTTTTTTTAAAAACATGATCTGCCATATAAACCTTGTCAGAAAAGCTTGGTTCTAGAAAAGTCATGCCTTTTTATATGTAGATAGAGAGAGAAGGAGAGAAATCTTGAAGAGAAATAATCAAGAACTGCCTTGCCTAGGAGGAGACACCTAGGAATAAAAAAAAGGAAAGCGTAAGTAGAGAACTTGAACGCAGAACAGGGAAACATTCATTATAACAAGTCGATTAGAAAAAAAGCGAACTGAGTGTGGATGGTCATCTTCATTCATTTTTTAAAAATTAAACTTATTGGGGTGAAATTGATTCATATGGTAACGTAGGTTTCAGGTGTGCATTTCTATGATACATGATCTGTATATTGCATTGTGTGCCCACCACCCAGTCAAATCATCTTCCATCACCATATACTGGCCCTCTTTCCCCTTTACTACCCCGCATCCCCTGCCCTCTGGTAACCACCATGCTGCTGTCTGTCTGTGTCTGAGTTTCAGCTTTATATCCCAGATATGAGTGAAATCACATGGTTCTTGGCTTTTTCTAACTGACTTATTTCACTTAGCATAATCTTCTTAAGATCAACCTGTGTTGTTGCAAATGGCAGTATTTCATCTTTTCTTACAGCTGAGTAGTATTCCACTGTGTATATGTAACATTCATTCATTTTATATCTCTCTGGCAATGTATGATGGCTTCAGATTTCATCCTCTGCAACAATAAATCTTAGAACTCAAATTTGTTTGGCATTTATTTCCCACTATTTTATAAATACAGCCACAAACAAAAACAAACCCTCCTATTACAGAGTCAAAAAGAGAGAAAATTACAAAGTTACAGCTATAGCACATTCTATTTACAGTATTTTGAACTATAAAAATACCAATGATGCACAGCTGTCAAATATATACAGAAAACTCAATAAATGCAGAAGGACATGCATGTAGGGAACAAGAGTGTGAACAATTCTCAATGATTATAACTATCACCCTGTCACACTTAATCTCTGGGATTCGCAGCACTTAAAGAATTCCTGGAAGCTTGAAACTGTACAACAGGTAGGAAGAATGATACTCCTGTCCTTACAATTGGCTCTTCTCTGGGACAGTCAAAAGTCTCCTACTAATTCAGAGCATGCTACCCTACCTAATCAAACCATCAAAATTCCCTCAGGAAAGGAATCCTTATAAAGTTTTCTTTGCACCTGCTTTATCAGTTTATTAACTCCCAGGTCCTTTTTTGCAGGGTGGGGGGGCCTGGATAAAAATTCATACTTCAGAAGGAAGATTATCCTAAATAGAAAGAAACTACTCTTGAGAACCACGTGGATGCGCACATTACAAACTATGAGATGATTAAATGCAACTAGAAATTAGAACTTGAAATTGAATTCCACCTCTACTCCCAAAATCCTAACTCTGGTTGTTATACCATTGTACAGGGGTAAGCAAAAGTAGATTTATAGTGCTCTGGCTGGTGTGACTCAGTTCTTTGGGTGTCACTGGTTTGATTCCCAGTCAGGAGACATGCCTGGGTTGAGGGATGGTCCCAGTCAGGGTACATGCAAGGGGCAACTGATGGATGTTTCTCTCTCGCATTGATGATTCTCTCCCTCCCCTTCTCCCTCCTCCTTTCCCTTCTCTCTAGAATCAATAAAAAATTTTTTTTAAAGATTTATAGTTGTGAGCGTGCAAAATGGTTTATTCTTGTATTACTAATTATTGCATTATTTTTCATACAAACAACTGTAAACTTACTTTTGCCAACCCCTGTATATCTTTCCTCCACTGCCACCATCTACATTAAGAAACCTTTTAAAAACATTATTAAAATGTAGCAGAACTGACTGGTTTGGTTTGAAGTATTTCTTCCTCTATCTAGGAGGCTCATAATCAGTGAGGTGTTTCAAAAGATGAAGAGCAAAAGGAAACTGAATGAAGGGGCTGGATAACGTCATTTGATTCTAAGATTTTATGAGCAAAAGAGAAAATCTGTATAATCCATGAACAAAAAAATCTGATAATGAATAATCAAGAAAGGATATAAGTGTACCAGATATCCTAGTGATTAAGAGAATTTTACTTGATTTTAGTTTTTCCTTTGGCTTGTATTCAGTATTGGTGATAAGTACAATTAAGTAGTTTATTATCTTACAATTCAGATAAAATCAAATACTTAAGATCATTTTCTTTAAGGACAAAATTACATTTTACCTCACTTCATCATTTCCATCAAAATTCTGTCATTGAATAACACTATATAAATAATGGCACAGATTATTAAGATTGTACATCATCATTTTGTATGTTGGTGATTTGGTCTCTGTACAGTTTTATTTGTTGTGGCAGGTATTCATTTAAAACCTATGGTACTGAATAAGACATCTTACCATATATGTGTTCTATGAAAAAATGTTTCTTGCGAAAGATATCTACAAATGTCCAATGTGTGTTTGTCAACATCTCTAACTGAATTTTCTTGGAACTTTATATTATTGCTCTTGATCTGAAACTTTTCATCATCGGCTTAATATATCTTTTTTGTCCTAAACTGAGAACAAATTAGAGAAGTTAACAGAGAAAATTGGGTTTTTTTCCAAATACTATTTCTCATAATGAATTATCTTTCAAAGGAATCTTTCTGGAATAAATACAATCGATCACGACTAAACTTGTGACTGACACATGTTTAAATAAATTTTATTGTAGCTCAATACCTAGATCTCAAAACAAGGCCAATTAGAGAAAGGACAATTAAGGAGTTTGTTTTTAGTTTTCAAAAATTCATTTTAACAGTGTATTATTTTGTGTTTTAAGTATGCAAAAATGAATCAGACTCACAATGCATTTAATTAATTTTATTGTTCTTTGCAAAGAACCAATTTTTATTTCCTAAGTTTTTTAAAACTTTTTTTGCCCTTTTTCTATTTTATTGATTTCTCTTTATTATTTCCTTCTTTCTCCTCACTTTGGGTTTAAATTTGTTCTTCTTTTTCTGGTGCATCCAGGTAGAAACTTTAAGTCATTGATTCTGGACATTTTTTTTCCTAGTATAAGCAAGTAATTTCCCTTAAGTACTGCTTTAACTGCATTTCACAGATTTTGATACGTTGAGATTTCATTTTCATTCAGTTCAAAATATTTTTTATTTTCCCTTGTGATTTCTTCTTTAAACTATATTGCTTTAAAAATGTGAAGAAGTTTAATTCCAACATATTTGGGAAATTTTCCATATATATTTCTGTTATTGATTTCTAATTTGATTCACTGAAGTCATGAGTTATATTCTCCATAATTTCAATCTATTAAAATTTATTGAGGCTTTTTCTAAAATTTTATTGAGACTTGGTGAATGTTCTATATGCACATGAAAAAACGTATATTCTTCTACTAGGTGGAGTATTCTACAAAAATCAATGATTAGGTTGATTGATAGTATTTTTCAAGTCTTCTAATTCCTTTCTAATTTTTTGTTTATTTATTCTATCACTTACTCAGTGGACAATGTTGAAATCTCCAATATAATTATGGATTTATGGATTGCTGCTTTTAATTCTGTCAGATTTTACATTACATATTTTGAAGCTTTGTTACTGAGGGCATACAGATTTGGATGTCTTCTTGATAAAACGACCTTTTATTTTTTATTATTCTATTAGATCTATTACTCTCTGACAAATTACCATAAAATTCAGCAGCTTCAAACAACAAACATTGTCTCATACAGGTTCTGAAGCTCAGGAATTCAGCAGCAGCTTAGCTTGGTGGCTCTAGTTCAGGGTCTCTCGTGAGATGGCAGGTAGGATGTTGGCCGGGGCTGCAGTCATGTGTAGAATCTGCTCTCAAGGTGGGTTCTCATATAGCTCTTGGCTGGAGGCCTCAGTTGCTCACCATAGGAACCTCTCTCATGAAGTGGCAGCTGGTTTCCCCCACAGCAAATAATCTTTTATCAATATCTTTTATCTCTTCCACTATATTCTATTCATGAGTTACAAAGTCAAACTCCCATTTAAAGGGAGAAGAACTAGGCTTTATTTCTTAGAGAAAGGCATATTAAATAATTTGAGGACATATTTTAAAACTATCACGGCCATTATTAAAAGTCTCTATTTCTGGTAATATTTCTTACTCTGAAGTCTACTTTGTCTGATAATGACACATGCACTACCGGTTTCTTTTGATTTGTGCTTGTGTAGTTTACTTTTTTCTATTATTTTACTCTTAACCTATCTGTGTCTTTATTATTTTAAGTATATAGATAATATATAATTATAGATGGTATATAGTTGGGCTATGCTTGTAGGCAGCATATATTCTTGGGTCTTCCTTTTTTTTTGACCCAGTCTGCCTCTTTTTAATTGTTTAAGCCATATAAACTTCATGCAATTATTGAAACAGGTTAGCTCTATGTCTACCATCTCATTTGTTTCCTATTTATGTCATCTGTTGTTTTTTGTTCCATTTTTCTTCTTTTCCTCCCTCTTTTAGACTGGGTATGTTTTCCTATTTCATTTTATCTCTTCCATTTGAGTATTAGCTATTTCTCTTCACTTAATTTCTTTATTAGTATCTGCAATATGATTTTAAACTTACCACATATACCTTCAAATAACATTACAGTAGTTCCCCTTTACCCATGAGAGATATGTTCCAAGACCCCCAGTGGTTACCTGAAGCTGTGGACAGCAGTGAACCCTATATATGCCATGTTTTTTCCGTTATATACATATCTTTTCACTTATAGACTACTTTTCAGCGTCTTTTTGGCACATCCAAATTGCCAGCATCACTACTCTTGTAACTAAAATAAGGGTTACTTGAACACAGCACAGAAATACCATGACAGCTGCTCTGACAACCAAGACGGCTACTAAGTGACCAGCGGGCAGGTAGTATATATAGTGTGGATACACTGAAAAAAGGAATGATTTATGTCATGGGGAGGACAGAGCAGGACAGCATGAGATTTCATTATGTTACTCAGAATGATGCACAATTTAAAACTTATAAATTGTTTCTTTCTGGAATTTTCTATTTAATATTTTCAGACTGTGTTTGACTGCAGGTAACTAAAATAACAGAAAACCAACCCATGGATAAAGGGGAACTACTGTATTTCCTTCAGCATCTTAAAGGTGCTTTCTACCACCTTCTTTTAAGATTTTTATCACTGTCATTGGTTTTCAATAATTTGATTAGGATGTACCTTGGTGTGGTTTTCTTTGTTCTGCTTCAGGGTTATTTGCTTCTTGAGTCTGTAGGTTTAGTTTTCATTAAACTTGGGTACTTTTGTCCTTTATTTTGGTTAATTTTCTTCTTCCTCCACCCTTAGAGCTTCAATTACATGCATATTAGACCACTTATGCTGTCCCACAGGTCACCGAGACTCTAGTCTTTTTTTTTTTTTTTTTGCAGTCATTTTCCTCTATGCTTCATATTGATAGTTTCTAACACTGTATCTTTTGGTTCACTGACCTTTTTATTCTGCAATTTCTAATCTGTCATAAATCTCATCCAGTGAATTCTTGATTTCAGACATTCTATGTTTCAACTCTAGAAGTTCTATTTTTAAATATCTTCCATTTCTGGCCCTTATTTACATTTGTTCTATTTTAAATCCTTGGTCTTATTTATAATAGCTCTCTGCTAATCATCATCTCAGTCATTTGAGTCTTCCTTATAGTAACTAATTTTTTCTCCTGGTGATAAATCATATTCTCTACTTCTTCACATGTCTAGCAATCTTTTATTGGTTGCTGGTCATTATAAATGTTGTATTGTTAAATGTCTGGATGTTACTGCCTTCCTTTAAAAAGTGCTGATTTTGTTCTGACTAGCATTTAAGTTACTTGCAGATCAACTTGATCCTTTCTAGGCTTCTTCAAAATTCTGTCAGGATAGGTTTACAGCAAGGTTTCTCAACCACAGCACTGGCATTTGGGACCATATAATTCTTAGTTGTAGGGGGCGGTGTTTTGTGGACTGCGGGTTGTTTAGCAGCATTCCTGGCTCTACTCACTAGATACCAGTAACACTTCACAGTTGTGACAACAAAGACTGTCTCCAGTTATTGACAAATGTGCTCTGGGAGACATAATCATCGTTGGTGGAGACCCACTGGTCTAGGGTAGCTTTTATTCTAGGTCTGGTTTAGCCCTGCTTCTAAATAGAGATAACTTTCTGTTACCTCTTCTGAATGACCCACTGGCTACTCAGAACTCAGTGAGGTCTGGGAATCACTAGCTTGTATGTTCTCCCAGTTCTTTGCCTGCTATACAGAAAAGAGTTAACACAGGCTTGATTGCTATCTTTTGAAAGGCCTGCCTAAAGGTCAGTCCTGGGCTGGCATCTAGGAACTTGGATTTCAGGTGCTCTCCCAACACTCTAATTGATGAGAGTGACTCTCTGTACCCAAACTGTTAGTACGAACAGTTTGTGAAAGTCTGGAATTTTGGTATTTGTTGGGCAGAATGTGCCTATGTGACTAGCCCCTAATTAAAACCCTGGTATTAAGTTTCTAATGAGCATCTCTGGTAGACAACATTCTACATGTGATGCCACAACTCACTGCTGGAGAAACTGTGTCCTGTGGGACTCCACTGGGAGGGGACTCTTGGAAGCTCACACCTGGTTTGTTCTAGACTTCACCCCATGCACCTTTTCCCTTTCCTGAATTTTGTTTTCTATCCTTTCACAATATGCCAATTCCTAGGAGTCCTTCTAGAGAATCATCAAACTGATGATGATCTGAGGATCACCAACACACCCAGCCTTGTGGAGTTTAACCACAGACATGCAGAGTTCAGCATCCAGTGACAGACTCAAGCAATCCCTGTGCAGATGTCTGCATAGCTCCCCCTTCTCTGGTACTCACACTCAAATTCCGGTCTCTTCGGCCTCACTGAACTCTAATTTCTCTCTCTCTTCAGCTAAGCTACAATGCGCACAAACAGGGACTACAGGCCAATACCTGTGATGATATCAGGGCTTACCCCACCTCCTTTTCTCAGAGATCACAGCCGTACACAGCCTCCTGAACAATTATGCATCTGCAAAGACTAGCCACCATGGTCACTAACGCTGACTATTCTCCTGTGTTACCACTATTTATCGATGTTTCCTTTGGTCATTTAATCTATCAATTGAAGATTTTTTGCCTCTTACCCCCATCTCATTGACTAAGACCATCTCCTAACACTCTGTCCCATATGCCTATTTATCTGAATCTTATTTATTTATTTGTTTCAGTAGATATTTATTAAGCACCCACTATGAGGGAACCTACTGTAGTGGTTAAAAGCACAGAATTTGTAACCAGGCAGCCTGGGTTCAAATTCTGGTTCCTCCTGTTACTAGCTGTGTAGCTTTGAATAAAGTATTTACCCTTTCTGTACCTCAGTTTCCACATAAGTTAAACAGACACAATAGTATCTCCTTCATAGTGTTGTTCTGAGGGTATCTGACTCTCTCAACACCCCTCTGAGGGAGATACTGTTACCAGAGTTTTTAGGACAGTGCCTGGTACACAGGAAGATCAACAGAGCATTCACTTCTACTATTAACAACAATAACAGGGAGAAGTATTATCGTAGATGCTGAACCAAAGTAAATAAGACATAGTGCCTTTCCCCCAAGGAGTTCACAGCTCAGCAAAGAGCACACCGCAAGAAGCAATGTAGCAATATTTCAGGAGTTATAACATTTACTGAGTACTAAATAGCTTCATCTGTCGCTTAATCCTCACAGCAACCCCATGAGTTAGGGACTATATTATTATGTCCATTTTACAAAAAAGGAAACTCAGTATTGAAGGTTTATGTCATCGCCCAAGATTATAAGGCTACTTACTGTACAGCTGGCGTTGGAGCCCAGGTAGTCTAACTCCTGAAAGATGGAGATTCATTGGCTTACCATACCATAGTGGTTAAAAGCATAAGGTCTGGAGTCACAAAAGGAAACACTACTAATTCTGCCTAGTGGTTCCAGGGAGAAGATAACATTTGGGTTGTGCTTAAAAGATAAATAAAATTTCATCTGGCAGAAACAGGGAAAGGCAGCCACAAAATTCGCTATCTAGACATGGAATGAAATGGCACAGTGTATTTAGGTACTGAGGCTCATTTGATGAGACTGTAACATCAAGTGCACTTTGTTGGAAGGAGGGAATGGGAGAAGCTGTAGCCTGTTGGAGTCATTTTTGGCACAGTCTTTATGGGATAACACATTTTATCCTGTAGAGCAAGACTTCCCAAACTTTTTCACACCATGGCACACAAAGAAAATGACATTTGTACATCATGCTGCAGTAAATGGACATACCTGCTAGTTGGTAAATGAGCCTACTGAGAACTGAGGCCACCCAGGGCCACCCCTACCCCCTACCAAGGGCTGAGGGGATTAGATATGGATTCTGAGGAACAGAGCTGAGGCCCCAGCTGAGATGATGAAAGGATGGAGATAGATGCCATAACAGGAGACAGAGCATTTAGAAAGGTAAGCTAGAGGCTGGGGAGACATAACAAGTTTAATACAGAATATACCGAGTCAGGGGCCTGTAAAAAGACATTTAGAAGAGCCCTTTGTAACACCTTGCTGGAGATCAGGAAGAAGTTCCTACCCATTATCTGCTTTTCTTACCTTAATTAATTATTACTCTTAGTGTTGTTTCTTAAACCATTTGACCAATGTCTTTTGGATGTATGAAAGAGGACACTATTGAATATGTTTGAAGAAATATGTCTACGAGTTGGCGGAGAAAGTAGAAGGGTTAGAAGGAGTTGGAGTAAAAATTATCAAATTTTTAGAAAAGATGACAAGTACAGCTTCTGCAGTATCCCACAGACAGTTTTTAAACTTAAGGTAATAGGTGGCAGCCAAACAATTGGATTTACGAGGCATTAGGGAAGGTAGAATGTAATTGTGCACCACTGGAATTTAACGAGAACATTAGGGTCAAGTAGTTAAATGTAAAAGGTGCTTCTGGCTGCCTAGAATGTAAAAATGTCCATTTTCCTATGCATTAAAACAAAACTTCTAATCACCCTGACTTTCGATTCTTTTTTTCCCCCCTTCATTCTGAAAGCAATCAATCACACTTAGATAAGTGGTACAACTGGAGGAGAGGAAAATATCTCAAAAAAGTATATATGAGAAAAATCTTTTAATTAGTGATTTTGAAGTAGTTTAATGTGTGCATTAACAACTGTAGTTCTGTAAAAAGAAACCATGTGGAGAATATAGCAACAGTTTAGTTTATGTTTTCACAAGTATATGCTGACGATCTCATAATTAAGTACACAGAGCTCACAACAGCCAACACTACAGAGAGCTTACACTGTTACCCATTATAGAAGAGATTGAAAGATATTTGCTAATGACTACCATAAAAGGAACAGATGACTAAGAGCAGAGAGGATGTGTGACTAAAAAGTCCCACTACAGTTCTTTGAAAATTCCCTGAATAACTAGGCATGCCAAATGTGGTCTGTCATAAAAGTATTTGATGCTAAACTCTGTAGTTAGACAACAAATACAGGCTCTGCCCAAAGGACAAAGTGCCAAAACAAGAAGACCATCCCATCAATAAGTGAAAGTGTTAATCAAATTGAAGTGTGGCCCAGATTCCAAATGAGGTTGAGCCGGACCAGGCACAGATTATTCATTCCATTCCTAGGGTGCTGGACTATAGCACAGTGACCAGGCACTTTGGGCAACTGCTATTCTTTCCTGCACCTGAAAATGTACAGAAAGTTTCTCACAGATCCTCAAACAGTAGAATAATTCAAGTCAGCACATGATAGCCTATCTTTGGTAAATCACCCTTTTCACCCCAAAGGCTTACCACAGCTGTAACCAAACTGCAGAGATCAAAAGAAGATCCCAGTACACATTGAGAAATGCATTCTATTTCTTTTATATACACAATTGTCTCTAAAAAGACACAATTGATTTTCCAAAAGAATGTTATATTTGCCCCCCAAATAATTCCAAATTGTAATAACAATAGTTACCATTATTATATAAACAACATCACTTAATCCTTTAACTCATGAAGTATTACATAATTTTTCAGGTGAGGATGCATGTTCAAGGTCACATTATTAAGGTTAGATTGAAACCCAAGTTTGGCTAAGTCTAAAACCTATGTTTGTTTCACCACACTTCACTGTTTCTTGATATTTTTCTGTTTGCCACCCACACTTGTGGGAGAAAATACATTGAGCAAGTACTGACTCAAATGGGGAAACAGTTTTGAATGACTGCAGAAATGTGTTGTGACACACAGCAGTGGGTTTTCATACCATGTGATTGAGGGTATATATATTTTTCTTTTCAGTTTTTTTATTTTTGGCCTTCCTAGTATATGCTACTATCTGTACCTCTAAACACATTTATAACAGGTTTCAGTAGTATATGGATTTTTAGTAAAATGTACATCACCATGTATAAATGTTGCATCTTCAAGAACCTATGTTCTGTGTATACAATGAAAAAGAAGCAACTCGTTACTCCTCTGTAGAGCTATGTTTCATTCAATATACTTGATTCAAAATGAATGATGAAACTTACTTTCCCCATTAGGATTTTAATATTTCCTCTACCTAGTGACTGATGTATAGCGGGAAAGAACTGATTTAATAAAAAGACAGTTTAATTTTCTGAAACAATAAATTGCAAAATGGCATTTTGCTCTACTGAAAGAATGCAGAATCTGGTATTATTAAAAATGTCAAATGTTGTTTTTACAGGGGATATCTGCTGCTTTTGTTGCAACTATTTCTCTTCTCCCATAATAGCACCCCACTTTTGAGAACCCCCCATTTTCCTCAATTGTCCAGCTGATTCTACTCTCTTTACCAGGGATGACACGTGACCTAGGCCTCACAAATCAAAGCATTTCATTCCCCCTTGCCACAGTGATTTGTTCACAGATACATACATATCCCACAGAATGTATAAGAAATAGAATGCATTTCCCAGTGTGTACTGGGATCTTCTTTTGATCTCTGCAGTTTGGTTACAGCTGTGGTAAGCCTTTGGGGTGAAAAGGTTGATTTACCAATGAGAGGCTATCATCTGCTGACTTGAATTATTCTAGTGCCCCATGACAGGCCAATGAGATTCAATGCCAAGACTTTTCACAAACTATTGAGAAAGAAGTGCCGTCTTTCTGCTAAGGATACTAAAGAGACTAGAGCTTCTGGCTATCTTTACTACCACATGGGGACAATATATCTAAGAATGAAGATATCACAGGGGAAAAATAATGAAGAGTAAGATTACATATTCCTGATGCTATTATTTGAACAGTAGCAGGTTCAGGATGGGAAGGTTGATCTTACCAGCCAATCCTTGTCACGTGTCTCACTCTGCTGCAGGCCACACAGCTCCTCTTGACTCCTTGTTTCCATCCTTCCTGGCAATTCTATGAGAACCTGATACCATTTTTGGCTTAATTAGAACAAGAGTCAGTTTCTGTTTTTGCAACCAAGAACCCTGCTAGCCCAACGGGCAAACAATTTTATGATCTTAGGGTGGAAACACCCTGCCTAGAAAGATAAATCTGACTACATAACAATCTAATAATTGTAATAAAATAAGAAAAAATAAATTACAGAAAACAAGTATGTGAATATGCAATTCACAAATGCATACTAGTCAATACATACATTTTAAAATATTCAAATTAATGAGAAGAAAAGAAATAAAGATTTTTTTTTAAATACTGGAATCTCAAAACAACAAATCCGGGGAAGGCAAAAACTATTTCTGTGTTGTTTATTATTGAAACCCCAAAATATCCTGGCATATAATACACATTCAGGTATTTATTAAATAAATGAATGAATCAGTTTAGGAAAGAAGCAATTGGGTATAATAAATGGACCTTCTCATGTACCGTTAGTAGGAGCACACACGGGTACAGACATTGGAGAGCAAGTCGGCAATATTATAAAATGTTTTAATGTACATTCTGCTAGACTCAGCAAGCCCATACCTACAAATTTATCTTACTGAGAAAAATGAAAAAGTGTGCAAGATGTAAGTATAAGTGATGTTCCCAGCAGCAGATTGCTTCCAAGAGGGCAAATGAAAAACAACACAATTGTCTGGCAATAATGGTTTATTGAATAAATTATTTTACATTTATTCATATTGGAATAATATGCTACTATCTAAAAATATAATCTATATTGACATGGAAAGAGTTCCATGGCTGAAAATAACAGAAAGCAAAACAGGAACTATAGCATGACTTTATTTAATAAAGTTACTTATTTCTTATATATCCCCTGGGGGAGGGTTTAAAAGCTTATTCAGTAAAACGATGCCAGTGGACTCTGAGTGCAGGCTTAGGAAAGGTTATATTTTATGGTTTGAATCTTTTGAACAAACATTTTATCTTTATAAACGTACCAAATAATAATAAAAATGACACATACATGCACATACACAGAATTAGTGCAATTTCCAAAGGAATTACATATAATGTGTAGTCAGATAAGACATAAGAGAATCTTAATCTTTTCATTACGGCAAAGTAAGCCTAAAAATTTACCAAAGTGGTCTAATAGGGAATAAAATCCCCTTTTCATTCTAGAGGTATAAGACCCAAGGGAAAGACAGAGGATAGAGCAGCTACCCAGGTAAAGCATCCTGAAAAAAGAAACTTATTTAAATCTTATAAATAATGCTCTTCTGAATGAACACAAAAAAAGCAAGGAACCTGAGAAACTATAAGGGAACAAACCAAGGCTATCACTAATTCAGATACACATTGAATCAGTTCTGACCAGTCAGAAAGCTACACTTGAAAACACCCAAAATGCAATGGAATTCTTTTGTCCAACGCTACCAGAGTGTCTCTTATTTTGCTGCAAACTCAAACAGACTCACCCACTACTTATCCCCAAATCCCGAGATATATAATCAATTTTAAAAGTAGTAAGTAAAATGCTTGGCATAAAATATGGAAGGCAAGATTGATACCAGGAAGAAGCAATGTACAATAATACAAGCTGTCAACCCTGTACAGTAAATAGCACAACCAGTGCATCTGAAAGTCTTGTTTCAATGGCCCATAATATTCTAAAGCACTTAAATTCTCAAGAGTTCTACCTCTGAAACAGAAATCTCTCAGAAGGGTACCATAACTTGTACAATAAATCTAAGTAAATATTTCGAATGCTCTCCACTTCTTTAAAAATTAAGATATATGGAAATTCAAGCATGTTAAACTCCATCCCAGAATTTACATATTCAAGGAGGGCAATCTAGCATACTGGTTAAGGCCTTGGAGGCGAATGGTCTGAGTACAAGTACTGACTCTGCAACATACTAGCCAGGACATCCTGGGCAAACTAAGACCTGCTTCAGAGCTGTAGTGATTAATTGAGTTAATTCATACAAAGCACTTAGATAGTTCCTGACACACAGAATGCCCCCCAAATATTAGCTATTATTTGATTACAGGACATAAAGATGATTATAGTACTCTAATGCTGTGGGACAGCCCTGGAACTGACCAAGCTAACTTTAAGTTTTACGGAAATTTATAATTCAACTTATTATGGTTCGGACTTTTAAAAAAAGTAGTGAATAATTCATTTTAATTCTTTGAAGTGCTTTAAAGCTCTGCATTAAATAAATGTTATTCACAAGATTATATAGTACAATGTTTCAAAGATCTCAGAGGCTTAGTCTAATTATTTATTTTCTGAGCCACAATGTGATATTTTTTGTTCCAAATAGACAATTTCTAAAAGTGAATATGCTTATTGGTTGCATACAGGTTTTATTCTGAAAAAAAACAAAACAAAAACACTTTCCAAGCATGACACATATATTTCAAAGAAGTGGTAATGAGGAATTTATGGCAGTAATTACCATAACTTTGAAAGGGACCATTGCAAAATCCAACTATATGAAAAGCCTAGCACTAAAAAGTGCTCTAATCCTAGATGTACTTTCCCTTCCCCATTCTAGCACAATAAAGCTTTTCTTTTTACTTCTTTATCACTTCATTTTTCACCATCCCTTAATTTTATTAACATCCTTAGACTTCATCTCATTGTTCCTTTTCAGAAGGAATGGTCTTTTAAAATAAATGTCTCTCCATTTTTATAAAAAATCACGAGGCCTAAATACTGGCAACCAACTCATCAGATCATTTCACCCAAAAGAGCCTACCTTCAACACACAGCACCTATGCTTTTGGTAGAGACAATCTATAAAACTTACATTACTAGAAACACCCTTATACATTTATCATTGATCTTAGTGGAAAGATCATGATTTCGTGTCTTGATTGGTGCATCTGTTTTGTTCTGAGATTTGAGAGAGACCCTTTTGTGGCAGTTTCGATTATTTAAAAGTCACAAATACAGCCCCTTTCTGGTTGTAAGTGTCTGAACTTTGCCAGCAGCTCTGACACCTGGTCCTCGATTTGAAAAGCAAAGATGGTCTACTGGGCCATAGCTTAAGTTCTTGTAAATGTCCGACCTTGTGATGTAAGTTGTAATGAAATCACACTTACGAGTCAGCACATGCCATTGTTATCACAACTAACAGTAATAATTTCTAACAGTATTGAGTGTTTTCTGTGTATCAACTTACTTAGTCCTCACAATAAACCTATGAGTTAGATGTTATTTTCATGCTAGCTTTATAGGTGAAAAATATCTAGGAAAAGAGATTAAGTGATATGACCAAAGTCAAACATGTTACGAGTGATGGTGACATAATTTGAACCTAGGTGGTCTGGGTCAGGGCTCATGCTCTTAACGACTCTCTCAAAGATAAATTTGGGCAAGCAAGAAATAAAAATACAGTGGTATGACTGCATCATCGTGCATTTAATTTATTCAAATTTAAATATATGTACTCAATTGAGAAAAGAACACTAGAAAATAACAATATAGGTAGTATAGACAATTGCCCCTGTTTTACTTATTGTATGCCTGGAAGGACAGAGACAGGAAACTAATTCTTTTGTACCCTTAGTCCATTTCAGTATTTAAGTACCCATCTTTAATGACCCAAGTACTTCTCCTTAATGAGAGTATTTAATTAAGTTGAATGTGGTTTTAGTGTAAAAAGCCATTTTTCATGTAACATTAGTTATATGCAAGCCAACTATTTCATCTGGTGCTCAATTGAAGAAACTGCTGCTGGGGAAAACTGGCTTTCTAGGGAGATGGAATGTCAGTCCCCACTGTGCATCTTCCTCAGGAGTTAACAACAGCAATTTTGACCAAATGCAATCTTTGCAACTTCAAAACTTATCTTCTGCCTTAGATGCAGCTCCACTACACATTTCACAGCTGTATGCATTACTTCGACAACAATAATAGAGACCAGATAATTACAGAATGCAATTCATGCTCATCTAGGCCATTACTGTGGCTTTGCACTCTCTTACATTCCTCATAGCATCTGTTCAGTTTTTTTCCCCACTCTCCACAAAGTCTCAGATAGATCCACACCCACTTAGTTAGTAGCTGACAACAACACTTACTTTTATAAGAAGATGGGGACCATGCCGTATCAATTCTCTTCACTTATCCCACTTTCACCACAAAACTGTATCCTCATCCAGCCCCTCCTGCTACAGACTGAAATCTAGCCTCACCACTTTACTGAAACTGCTCTCTCAAAAGCCACTGATGACTTGGTTGCCAAGTCCAATTACATCTCAGTCTTCATCATTCTCTCTCTCTAGCAGTGATTCTCAACCCTGGCTACAAATCAGAAGTACAAAGAAGATCAGTAGATGCCAGGACCCCACCCTGGGGCCAATTTAATTGGTCTTGAGTTGGCAGAGGTCTGGGTACTTGCTTAAAGCTTCCCAGGTAATCCTAAATGAGCAGCCAGGGTCAAGAACCATGGCTCTACAACAATGACTCCACTCCCTAGTTCAACTTTTCTACTTGAAATTCTTGGTCACCATAATATCATACCTACTATTTCTGTCTCTCTGATTGTTCCTCTTCAATATCCTTGTCTGGCACATCCTTCTCTGATTCCATTTGTTCTGCCAGCCGCTCATGTTCCTCTCATCCCTTAATTTAAGGTTTCTAACAATCCCAAATCTCCCTATCTAATCTTGAACTTAAGCTTCAGCTCTAGACCCCACCTCATAGAGATGATGTCCCTCTGAATTCAAACTCCACTTTTCCAAAATCATCATACTGTGCTAGCTGTCTCTCAATCCTTTCTCTGTAGTAGCTGTTTCAAACTTTCTGCATTTTTCTCAAACCCTTGGTTCTACCACATCTCTTCTTGTTCACAGCAGAAAATCTTGCTTTTATTTCACAGAGAAAATACAAACCTTTATACTCAATCTTAACTTGACTCCAACTTGACAAAATCACCTACACATGCACTCTCTCTCTGCACCCCAACCCTGTGAGGCTCTTGTGTTTCAGCCACCCTGGAAATTAAGACCTATTAACTATTTCCTTTCCCTCTTCTGGATCCTTCCCATCAGCATCTAAGTATATTGAAGCCTTTCCCATTTTTCAAAAGAGAAACTCAGAAAACTGTTCAACTCTACATAGTCTCTTAGGTACCACCATCTCTCTTCCTTTGTAGCCAAAGCTCTTAACAAATTGTCTACGCTCAGTATTTCCCCTTCCCATTCCCTGCTTAACTCACTACAAGTTTCCACGCCTCCACTCCATCTAACTGGTTCTTGTCATAGTCAGCAAGGGCCTCCTTTTTACTGTGTCCATGGACATCTTTCAGAACTTAGCTTTCCCAACCTCTTTGCCGTACTCTATACTACTAACCAGTCTATCCTTTTAAAATGCTCTCTTCCCCTGGCTCCCAAAACACTTCATGGCCAAATTCACCCTACTTCTCTGGCCACTCAATGTCAGTCCCTTTTGGAGGCTCTTCTCCTTCAAGGTATTCCTAAGGATGCAGTCCTCATCTGCTCCCTTATATCTTTCCCTGTAAACTCTCATCTATGGGTATTTTAAATTCAGCATATCCAAAACGGAACTCATCCTCTTTTCATGCCTCTCCTCAAACCCGCTACTCTTCCTCTTTCTCAGTGGAAGGCATTACCATCATCCACCCAGTTTCTCAAGCCAGAAACTAGGGCATCATCTTCGTCTCCTCTTTCTAAGCCCACCGCATTTCAGCAAGCACCAAGTTCGCCCATTCTGCCCCAACGGCTTCAGTTCAGTTCAGGCTGAGGCTGAGTCCATCTCTTGCTTGAATTTTACTGCGGCAGAATCCTAGCTGGTCAGTGTGATCTCTCCACAAGTACAAATCTGATCAAGTCTCTCTGCTGCTTAAGACCATTCAAGGCGGTGCATTTTATGTAAGCACAAGAATAGTCAGACAGATTTATGGGAGGGAGTAGAGTTCAGAAACAAACCCAGAAAAGTAACTGTATATGTGATAACATTTAAAGCAGCATTTAAAAATCAGTGGAAGATGCTTCAATTAATAAAGTTGGGATAACTGGCTATTTAGTCAGGGAAAATGAAAGATGTGTCCTTACCACACATAATAAATGGGTATAAATTCCAGATAAATTAAAGATCTAAATGTAATAAAGGAAACCATAAAAGAACACAGAAGAAAATATATGATAATTTTGTTCTAATCTGGGGATGAATAAGGCACTTGAATAAAAGGTCCAAACTCCTCAGAAGGGCATATAGAGACCCCTGCTTACCTCCTTAACATCATCTCTCTCTATTGTCCCTTCTCCTCCTCTCCAGTCATGGGAAGTTATTGTTCTGAGATATGCTCCATGCATGTTCTCTCACTTGAGGGCCTTTGCAATGTTCTTTTGTCTTCTTTCTCTAATTTACTGAACAATTCATCCTCTTTCCTCTGATTGTAAATGCTATATTTATTATATATTAAATTTGGCTCTGTCTTTTTTTGTCTGGATTCTATTTGGTTTTCCTGATTTTTTAGTCTTCTCCTGTGCCAATGACATGTTTTAATTATCTTAGATTTTAGGTAGACGTTTATACCTGCTAGGATTATTCCTTTCACTCTTCTTTATTCAAATTTTAAGAAACACTGGGATCAGCTTATCAAATTCTATTAAAAACTCCATTAGGACTTCTGGGTGTAATTGCATTGAATCTATAAATCGCTTTGGAAAGAGGTAGCATCTTTTCATCTAGGAATATGTTTCTCTATATCTTTAGTCCTTTAGCAAAAAAAATTGTATAATATATATCTTATAGAATATTATTAAATTTTCCTAGGTACCTTATAGTTTTAATTACTATAGTGATTGGGCCTTTATATCATTATATTTTCAAAGTGATCACTGACGATGTGTAGGAAAGCTAGTAAATTCTGCATAATTACTTTGCATCCAGCCACCTCACTATTTTCTCTTACTAGTTCAAACAGTTCTCTGGGAGAGTGAGAGTATTAGGTTCCACAGGAAAGAAAAAAGACAGGTAGCTGAAGCAGGTTGTATGCAAGATAATGAGGTCCACATAAGACAGGTTAAGTTAAAAGTGACAATTTTATATTGAACTGGAGATGTCCTAAAAGTATACAGAAATACAGAACTGGAGCAGAGGGGAGAGGTGAGGGCAGAACAAGATGTAGCAGTCACATGCATACAGGTAAGAGCTGAAAACACTCCTTACTGGTAATGTCAATGTCAGCAATAATGAAAAAATGTTTGCCTATTCCAAAATTTGCCATTAAAAGTACAATTAAAAAGATATTTTTAAGAATTGTGTTGTGGTTTCATATTACAATTATTGAGTACAGACCTGTACAATGTACTTTTCCAAAAGAATTTCCGGAGACCAAGCAAGGGTGGGGTCTCCTGACCTTAGGTCTGACTACATCACTACTGTAGGATTCATGTGAAAAGAAATCCTGATGATTAAAAGTAAAGGCAGGAAACGGGTGCAGGGAAGGAGAATTGCTGAACTACAAGGTCATGGTCAGGAAACCAATTTGGCAAGGCATGTGGAAAACCAAGGTATATAGAATCAAGTACCACATACAGTAGTGCACAGTCCAAAGCCAGCTTTGTTTTCAGTAATGGGACTCAAATGGCAGGGTGAAAGCCAGTGTCTGTGATCCACAGAGGGAACCACCTCAGAAGTCTCTGTCAAGCTCATTTTCTTTTAGCAACTCTTACTACTGAGACAGACTTCTAAATGGAGCTCGGACAAAAGGCTGCCTGGGTCCTAAGAAATGTGTTAGTAATTAATGTTTAATGTTGATTATCAGGAATGTACACAAAGTCCCCTTTTCATTCATTTCCATTATTTTTTAAACAAGTCAAAGAATGATACTTATAAATCACAGAATAAAAGAAAAATCAAGATATAGTGCATACATCCAAATCCTAGTTTTATAAAAGGAAGGTATTTGTGTGTACATTATATATGTATGCTCATATTATGTATGTCTATTATTGTCAAATTGTTAAACATAAATATCACTAAATATAAAAATGTAGCTTAGTTTTTATTTAACTTATTCTTTTCTGCATTTTTACAGTTTTCTGTAATAAATTCATTTTATAAGAAGAATATAAGTGTTATAAAAAAGAAATCAAAGATACTGATAAACTTTTAATATAAAGAAAAGGAATCACAACTGTAATACAGAATTTCAGATCACTCAGGAAAATAGAAATTCTGATGAAATCTCCAAACTTTAGAATATAAGTAACAAAAAAAAAAAAGGAAGATATACACCTAAATTTTTCCTTTGGATAAAGTTAAGAAAAAGGGATTTTTAAGGAATAAGTGTGAAATCCAGGAAAGCGTAGCAGCATGAAACGGAGCGAAACTGATCTTCCCATGATGCTGGTGGCATGGGAAAGAGGTTAGAGAAGACAAGGCAATCACCTCAGAAACAACCCCTTAAAACAGCAAGTCAAACAGAGTCATACTTTTGGGAAGTGAATGCAACATCTCTGAAACCCACGAGATGTACAGGGTTAACTACAGGCGGGGGCTTCTCACTGGCGCAGCCCAGGGGGAAGGGCAACGCGGCAGCAGCTAAACCTGCCCTCCCTGAGGCAGCTGTTTCCTGTCCTGGCCTCTCGCCTTCCAGCACCCTGACCAGGCTGCCTTCCAGGTGCCTGATCCTTCTGGATAGCCCCTACCGAATCCTATGACCTGTCCTTCCAGCCTCAGCGCACAGGGTTTTAAAGCTCAGAGGGAAGAGGCTGAGAAAGCCTCTGAACGAATTAAAGTTTTCTGATTTGAGAGGGTCTAGACACCAGAAGATGGCTGCCTACAGCAAGAGTAGGTTCCTTGTGACCAGATGTGAGAGACAGATATGTTTATTATGCTCAACTGAACATATATTTGTTAAGTATCTTCTACAGATGAGGTACCTCCTAGGTGTTGCAGGGGATATAAAGAAAAATTATCTTTACTAGGGGAGCTTATGCTGATAGAGGCGGCTAGAGGCAAGCAAAGTGAAGGACTATGCAATACAATAATGAGAGTGAAAACCGCATGGTGTGTGAGGGTGGGTTCTGAAGTCAGAGGACTGAGTTTATATCCCTGGCTTCCTAGCTGTGTGACCTTGAGCAAGTCACTTAACTTCTTTATGTCTTCATTTCTTCATCTGTAAAATAATGATAATAATGGTATCACCTCATAGAGTTCATGGGAAGTGTGGTTATAACATAAAGAGTTTAGTATAACACCTGGCACACAACAAAACATTTGCTATAATTTTGCACCTGCTATGTAGCAATATGCTAATATTTTATATCTTATATTAAATAAGGGAGGCATTAATAGCCCTGCTTGGAGATGAGGAAACTAAGGGTCAGAGAATTAGGTAATCTGGTAAAATCTAGACAAAGGAGAAACAGAGTTGTGATTTGAGCTCACATCTGACTGAATGCAAAGCTTATGACATTTATTACTGCTAACAGCAGCGGCCAGTGTTTGTTCAGCACTTAGCCTGTGCCAATTACTGTATGCATTACTGCAGTTACTCTCACGAGATACTATTTGATCCCATTTGACAGAAGGAAGAAGAACACCTAAGTGTAGAGAGGCCTACATCGATGCTATAAATTACTGAGTTGGTAAGTGGCAACACCAGAATGTCAACCTGTGTCTGCCCTTTTCTAGGACCACAGCTCGTCACCCTGCCCAGTGGTGCTTCAACTGGGGAGCATTAAAGAGACAGCTAGAGATTTCAGAGGGTCCTACCCCAAGAGGCTTCTGACTAAATCTGAGGTGGGGAACCATGGTAGCATGCTAATCTCCTCACTAGTGGTTCTCATGCAAGGAGGTTTTGTTGTAGGTCTTAAATGCTAAGGTGAAAAGTTTATACTCAGTTCATCTAGAAATGGGGAGTCAGCTAAGGTTTTTCAGTGAGGTTTTTCAGTAGGCAGTATTTTAGGAAAATTAATCTGGGAGTAATGAATAGGATGGGCTGGAGGGGAAAGAAAAGTATGGCAGAGACCGGCTGGCAAGGAGATCATTCTAAGCCACAAGGCTTATTTTAGTCTTAACATAGCTGTATGTCAGGCACAGAAAATAAGTTGCTTGGAAAAAGACCTACCTGAATACAAAATGCAGCCTGCACAAAATCTCATTTTAATATTCCAGATCTACTACACTATAATAGCTCAAATAAAAGTTGGGTTTTCCCTTTTTAAAATTAACAAAAGATACACATATGTATGCACCAACATCAATTTTTTAAATTAAACTATGAGATATACTAGGTATATAAATATGATTAAATTCACCTAGTTATATGAAGGAAAATATTAGGATTTTTATAGGGATTTAAAAACTAGTGATATAAACTTTCTAGAAATAGTAAAAAAAATCATATGTGGGGTTTATTTTATATAATAAAGGATATACCTTATTGAGATCATTATAAATTCAGGAGCTGAATTTATTTTTAATTTATGACAGATGTAAATGTACTTATGAGATGCTAAACTTCAGGAAATAATAGTTTTTTGTCAATTTGAGATTATAAAACTAAAATCAAAATTGTGGTAAAATAGGGAAGTGTCATAGTTTCTAGGTTTTTTAATCATTAGAGTGTTGAGCAGATACAGAAAGCAGTTGTTTTCTGAAAGGAACTGAGATAAGAACCATAGACGTTATACCCTTTGACTAAATAACTCTATTCCTAGGAATCTATTCTAGAGAAATAACTGAATGAAGGCAAAAAGACATCTGCAGAAGATATACAACACAGTTTCTCTAGTACCTGAACATAAGAAATAATCTAATAATCTAGAATTAGAGAACTGCTTGATAATTATGATTTGTAAACATAACAGAATATTTATAATACTAAATCTCAACTATGAAAATGATATAGAAATACAAGAAAATGACTTATATTTTAAATGCATATTCCAGAATACATTATTGTATGGCTATAAAAACATACATACATGGAATAAGGGATTGTCAAAAGTAAAAACTATAGTTTGAGGGTTGTAGTTAAAATAAAAACTTTAAATATTGTTCTACTATCTTTTTATCATTTTCCTTTCCATATCAATTTTTCAATTTCTTTAAAGTTAAAGGAAACTTCCTGAGGGAAAGCCACCTCTCATCCCTAATCTCACAGATTACACACAACTTTCCCATATATGATTTTGCTCAATTAGTCTCATTTCTAAGGCATAACTCATAATATTTCTTTTCATTCTTAATATTTACATTAACTAAAAATAACATAAATCACTATCCCTTCTCAAGATTCTGGGTCCAGGGCTAATTGAGGCAAGTCCAAGAGAGGTGTTCTCACACTCACACTCCTTCCTCAGTTTTTGGATAGAAGGATTCTGTAGCCACATGGTCTGACTTATGACAAAACCCTTCTTATTTCTAAAGAAATATTTCTCTGTGCTCATAAGTTAAAATACCCTCAGATGCTCCCAAAGAGTACATTTTATGCGTTAGATAAAGAATGCCTGACAAAGGGAGATAGAGAGTCATGGAAGTGAGAGCTACAGATAGTTTTCCAGAGAAGTCCTTCTACTGCCAGGTTTTTAGAAATAATTTGGGAGGACTCAGCAGTTATGAATAGGTTGCAACACAAATACCTTATTTTAATTTTTCTAGTATTCTGTATACAATTTCTGAAAAGAAATCCAGGGAAAAAAGGTAGTCTTCAAAAAAGAAATTTTTCCAGCTTTTTTTCTCTAGGAATAACCCAAACAGTTGTTTGCAATGGGCCAACATAGATCTTGTAGAACAATATGTAGACAGTGGGCAATAATATGTAGATGTGGGTAAAGTGAAAGAATGAGTTTCCTCCCCACTGAGCCACTTCCCCTCCCATTTCCCATTCTTCCCATGCTGCCCTTCTACCATTGTTCACTGTTCAACGTGTACTATTCCCTCACTCCTTCACTGGCCTCTTTTCTTCAGAAGACATACATCTGTAAAAATGCACCCACTTCTAGTCTTCTCTGCTCAGTGTACCATCAGATTCAGCTTCCTAAAAGACAGCTTTATCCACGTCATCCGCTTCAAAACCTGGATTGATTTGCCAAAGCCCCTAGCATAAACTCCAACTCTCTCTCCACTTGGTCCATCTACTGCTCCTGTATATGCCTTGGGCTTTCCATCTCCAAGTCTTTGCTCACAATATTCCCTCTTTCTGAGGTGCCTTTCCCCTCTTCATCCTCATTGTCCAAAGCCCTACCCATCCTTTACAATTCAGTCCAAATTGCACTTCCTCCCAAAAGCCTTCCTTAAAGCACTAATGAGGTACTTTGTCCTTCCTCTGAACAGTCATCCTAATTTATGCCTGTATGATGGCATTCACGATGTCTTGGAAATTTTGTAGTTATTTGTGAATAAGTTTATTTCTCTACCTTGAACTGCCAGTAACATCTCTTCTATACACCTCATGACGACTGAATTAATGAAGGATCAAGTTTTGGTGAACTTAAGGCTACAAATGCATGTGTGTGTGTGTGTGTGTGTGTGTGTGTGTGTGTGTGTGTTCATGTATATATAAAAAGTTCCCACTTGTTTAGAACTTGGAATGGGCAGATTTCCAGCCTAGCCTTCCCAAGAATACTTGACCTGCCTGTGGCTGGGACACACCCACTAGGAAATTCACATTGGAAAAACTGAGGCAGGGCACAAGCATGGGTACTTTTGTTTTTAAATCCTCACCCAAGGGTAGTTTTTATTACTGATTTGAGAGAGAGGGGAAGTGAGAGAAATATTGATGTGAGAGAAAAACATGGATCAGTTGCCTCCCATATGCACTCCAACTGGGGATTGAACCTCCAACCTAGGTATATGCCCCGACCAGGAATCAAACCCGCAACCTTTTGGTGTATAGGGTGACACTCCAACCAACTGGTCTCCCAACCAGAGCACGGGTATTTTTTTGAAGTTCTGCAGGTGACTGTGCAGCCAGAGGGCAGAGCGAGGGCGGCCTGAGTTTGGGGTCCTAACAATGTATATATAGTTCAACGGGGAAAAGGAAGAGGAAGAATAACTCTCCCCCTTTTCTGGGGAAAGAATATTCCCAACTCTATATTTTAGTCCTCTCCTCATTCCCTCAGGATCTTACGATGTCTCCTGAGTTTCTCACCTGGGCCTGCCCTTTTCCCTAATGTCTCCCCACTGAAAGTTCCTTCCAGTCCTAACCCTCTTAAAACATTAGTTAACGGAAAAGAGAAGTTCAGTTAGTATAGATATTTGGGATACCAAGCACTGTCATAAAAATAATTTATGCGGTAGGACTCATGAGTGAACCTTTAAGTTGTCTGCATATGTGGTAAGAGCTACCATCTACTGAGAACTTACTGTATCCGAGGCACAGGGTCATGTACAGTGTATGTATACAGGTCTTAATGTAATCCTAGAGTAACCCTGGGAGGTAGGTACAATTATCCTCATTCACAGAAAACAAAGTAGATTTGACAGGTGAGGTAGAGCAACCTGCCCAAAGGTCACACAGCTAGGAAGAGGCAACACCCAGTGTCAAGTCTGAAGTATCTGACTCCAAGCTCACGCTCTTATTCTCCTTGCTAATTGCTAAAGAAGACTCCTTGCTACCCTACATGTGTTAATCTGTTCAATGGCACTTGACCAGGATAAATAATAAAGAACTTGTAGTGGGCAAAGGGACAGGACACCACCAGTGTGACCAGATGGGTTCTTTTCCTGGGGTCTGCTCCCCTGGTCCTTCCTCAACTCCGACCCTCAGCTTCTCTATGAGCACTGACAATGCCTTCCGTGGCAGCGGCATCTGGGCCTGGTTAAAGGGGAAAACTGGGGCAAGAGTAGCAGCCATTCGTGCGGAGGAGCTGCTTATAATTAGGCTGCCCTATTTGAAATGCATCAGGAAAAGTGTAATTAGTAGACTCATTTCTTAAATTTCTGTTATATTTCACTTGTGAAAAAGACTTGGATTAAGACCTAAATCTTAGAAATAATATCCTGGTAGGAATTAATGAGAAAAATATTTACTGAATTGGATCCTGGTTGTGAAATACAGAGCTTATAATATCCAAAAATAGTTTTATTTATTCAGGGACACTAACACTTAACAAAGGTAACTATTACTTTAAAAAGAAAAAAAGAAAAAAGGCCCTGGTTGGGTGTCTCAGTTAGTTGGAGCACTGTCCTCATACACCAAAAGACTGTAGGTTTGATCCCAAGTCAGGGCACATACCTAGGCTGTGCGTTCAATCCTCAGGGCACATACAGGAGGCAACCAATCAATATTTCTTCTCTCTCTCAGTCTCTCTTGCTCCCTTCCTCTCTCTCTAAAGTCAATAAATATATCCTTGGGTAAGGATTTTAAAAAGAAGTACCCATGCTAAATATGTCACTCTGTTGCCAGAGATTGTTAGCCACTTTCATAAAGCCTCCACGTGTCCATTTAAATCAGCTCATTCTATGGGCATGCCATTCCACACATCCTCCAGAGTCCAGGCAATCTTTCCCTGATCTGTTGCAGCCAAGCTGGGATAATTCTTTTCTCTTAGTGCATGCACTCTTGTACACACACAAATCCCAAGTGCCTGAACCTCTGCCAAGGAACAAGAGAATAGTCCTGATGGGAGATCAGGTACATCTGAAAGTTAATCAGCTTTACCTGCAGTGCAGCTCCACCACTTTCCAGTCATCCTGACAGCTAATAAGTAGAGAATAAACACTGCTCTAGCTTATGCCATGTGGGTTCAGGTCGAAGGCTATGATTAGCAGCGTCAAATGCATACCTCAGTGGACTCAGTTTCTAACAGACAAAATTGAAATGGAATTGAGTCTTCGTGGTTTTCTAAACATTCTCATTCCAAGTCTCAGAACATCAAGGAGCACAGTAGATGGTGCTGATGTTCATACAGAACAGTGACTGGTATTCCTGACCCAAAGTGGAAGACCTCAGCTTACAGCAAGAGGACCCATGAGGCACAGGTAAAAATGTCCAGGTTGTGACGACAATCTTGAATTCCTTACAATTTAACTAGCTTGATAGGAAAAGCAAATTCTAGGAGTCCTGGCTTTGCTGCTAAATTAATTACTGATCTTTTCTGTGCCTCAGTTTTTTTTTTCCTAATCTACAAAATGGAAGTATTAGTACCTGCTGTGCTTAATTCAGCATTATGGAGATAAAAATTAGACAACTAAAGTGAAAAGTGTTATAAGAGTATGACCAGAAGATAATCCAGTAATGCCAAATCTTACTACGACTTATTTCACTTGCAGTCACCATACTCTTACAATTTCATAACAGCAAAAGAAGTTACAAGTGGTTTTATTTTTCATTTGCATTCTTACTCAAGTGACTTCTCATTTTGTTCCCCTTCCAGAAAATAAGGATACAGGAAACAGCTTCTATGGTAAGGTTCCTAAGTCTCAAATAACTAAGTACTATATAAAGTTTTAAATTTTTAAAAAGTTTCCTCTTTATATTTTTCCTGCCTTAGCCATGTCACTGACTACAGAGGGGGAAAACTCACTAGAAGCACTTGAATTCCCACCTCCACTATAATATAACCAATGGAACCATAGTCCAGGAAGAAGAAAAGGTTGGACAAATTACATCCCATAGAAAACACAAAGAGGGATGCACTGGAGGGGGAGCTCCTCAGTTCTGAACACCCTTTATAACTCTAAACCAGAAACTACAAACGCTAATAAAAGTAAGAGGACTGCACTTCTAAATAAGACAGGCATAGAAAAGGGCATAAATATAAATGAACAGATTCACATTATAGAACAAACATCCCCACCCAGACTAAGAAATTAAACACTGTCAGCGTCCTGGAAGCACCCTTCCCACCATGTTCTTCTCCTTGATCACATGCTGTCTCCCCACTCCCATTTACATACATGTGTCTTTGACGTGTCCTGGTGCACAAGAGCTGTGTGTTCTCTAGGGCAGCAGTTCTCAAGTGCAGTCCAACACTTGAAGGAGGGAAGGATCCTAGGATTCCTGGGGATCTCTAGATCCCTTCAGAGTCCACGAAGTCAAAACCATTTTCATAATAGTTCTAAGATGTTATTTGCCTTTTTCACTTTTGGAAAAAAGTGAAAAATTTGGGTGGGTTCAAGATGACATGGTGAAGGCAGTAACATCAAGTTTGTGCTAGCAGTCGTATTCCGCACCTCCACACTCCAAAGAAAATGTGCCAGGTTCACATTAAAATGTTCTTCGTGAAGCAGTAAAAATATATTTTATTAAATTTCTTCTTTAGATTATACGAATTGCCAGTTACAAAAACATTCATGGGGGTGTAAAATATAGCACAGGGGATACAGTCAATATGACTGTAATAACTACGTATGGTTTCAGATGGGTACTAGACTTATGGGGTGATCACTTTGTAAGTTACATATATGTCTAATCATTGTGTTGTACACCTAAAATTAATATATGTCAACTGGAATTGAAAAATTAAAAATTTTTAAATCTCTCCCTTCAGGACATGTCTTTTTAATATTGTGTGGCACAATGGGAGAGTGCACATAAAGCACTTCTGCCACATACCAAGGTACAAAGGTTGTCTGGTGAAAGGCACTTGGGCAATTGTTTGCCTTGGAGCTGGGTGAGCCCAGCTGCTTTTTTCATGGGACACCACTTTTACTGAAGGAGTGACAGTCAGACAAACTATAGTTATTTGGACTTGAGTATCTGGCAGACAAGTCGGCCTATCACTTTGAGAAAAACAACTGACAGTTTGGGTGTCAGTGATGAAATTTGGACTTCCAAGTAAAAATTAGAATTTCAGAAAACTTGTATCTGCCACTATATGCTTGACAACTTTCCAATACTTAAACACTTTTCTGACTAGATCAGTAGTGAAGTTAAAGAATGTGACATTTTAATATTATATAATGAAATGTGTCAACAATGAAAAGATCTGCATAACTGAGTAAACCAATATTTTCCAAATTATCACTGTATGATGTTACAAAATCATACATGAGTGAAAATCTATTAAACATACAAGGAAAAGGAAAAGATTTTAATGTAACAAAATAATTAAAAGTTTATTGGTATGGTTTCAGATTTCACATTGCCACCAACATTTAAGAAACTACCATCTGTAATTTTAGTTGAGTATCAAAGAAGAACATTTACAATTGTTTGAAAGGGTTATTAAAACATTCCTCCTTTTTCCAACTATATATCTGTGTGAGGTCACATTTTCTTTGTATACTTTAACCAAAACAATGTACTGCAACAGATGAATGCAAAAGTAGATAGGAGCCTCCACTGTCTTCTGTAAAGATAGGCATTAAACAGATTTGCAAAACTGTAAAACGCAGTCATTCTTCCCACTAATTTTTAAGCAATTTTTCATAAAGAGTAAGGTACATTAACATGTAATGGGTTTTCAACGAATAACTATTTTAAAATTTCTCTATTTTTAATATGGTAGATATCAATAGATATGATCCACATAAACAAAAGTTCTTAGGGGTTCTCAACAATTTCTAAAGGGGTACAGTGAGATGAAAAAGGTCTGAGGATCTGCTACTCCATGGTATAAACCTAGGAGTAAAGCTACTGGGTGAGAGTATCTTGTCTTCAGCATCACTAGATGCTGCCAAACCTTCTTCTGCCGTGGTTGTACTGATTTACACTCCTACCAATAGTTCTTCACATATTCTGAATATGAGTCCTTTGTCTGTTGTATGTGCTCTACTTTTCCCAATATATTTTTCCAATATTTTCGGTGAATAGAAGTTCATCAAGAGTAGTCAAATTTATCAGTCGTTTCCTTTATGGTCAGTACTTCATGTCTCACTTATAAAATCTCTCCATATCTCTAACTCTGTATTCTCCAATTCTTCTAAATGTTTTATTGCTTTGCTTTTCACAGTGAGATCCATGGCACTACAGACTTATCGGTTATTCAGAATCTCCGTGGGCTTCTGTTTGTAGTAAGGAACTCAACCACTCTTCTCCACTGTCTTCACATCTCATTCAGAAGTCATTCTGTACTGTTGTCAAATTTCCACCTGTATCTCACAATTTAGCTTAAGAGATAGAAGACTGGGGATTCAGATGCTTCAACAGAAGATAAAAAATAAGAGACCTTAGTTTTTCAACTGACACTTGTTAAGTAAAGCTATCATCCATCCCTTTATAATATTACAATGAACAAGAAAGCTGCCCTTCATGCTTCCACAACAAAGTTTTCAAGAAAGCTGTGTTGATGTTTTGTTTTAAGACAGAACTGAAAGCACTCTGGGAAATTTTCTAGGTCCAAAGGATTTCAGTTTTTCTCAGCAAAAGGTAAGTCCAAAACAGAGCAGAGTGCAGTTGAATGCATTTGTTTTCCTTACTTTAAAGAGAGCTGGGGAGTAGCTCCAGAATATTCCTCAGTAGGAAAAGCACTGTCAGATCCACCATGGGAACTAGAAAGGGCATTCCTGTCACATATTTCTTGCCCTCTGAGATGTAAGTTTCTGCAATGTAAGTTATTCCTTAAACAAGACTAAATAAATAAATATCCATGCCTAAATATCTGTTTACACACGAACTTAACTACCTGCTATTTTTAATGTCTAGTACAGTATTTTTCCAACTATAGATTATTGTTTATTAATGAGTAAAATTGTTTAGGTAAATTATAATCAGTATTTTTAAAAAAATGAGCTATGATAGAATGGAACAGAAAATATCAGAATGTCTGTGCATAGTCAGGGTGAGTACTGTTTCATGAATTTTTTTTTTCAATTAAGTGTGTGTGTTTATGTGTATCTTAATGTAAAGTGTATTTTTTACTATGGGCTTCTGTCAAAATATTTAAAAGGTCTGATAGCTGTAGTGAGCATACATGTTGGGGAATTTTCTTCCAACAACTATCTCTTATCCTTGAAAATACCTACCCACTCCCAGTTGTATGGGTAAACACACATGTTGCCATTTTCTACATGACCCCCACCTCCCTGACCCCTGCTCAAAGACACACGGCCAATATAGTTCTGATGAGTCCCTTGCCTATGATTTTTAAAAATTTGACATCCAGTCTTTCAGTGACAGAAGCTATAATATAAACTGGCAGTGGTCATGTTTCCAGCCTTGTGGGAAAATGGTCTGCCCTGGAAGGAATGAAGCAAATATGGGAAGAGGCAGAGATGAAAGATGAAGAGAGTTCTGGCCATATTTAGGCCAACTGCAATACTGCCCTTCCCACAGTTTGGTGGCCCAAGCCTTTCTTAGATTCTTAGGTTTCTAACACTTTCAGTCAAATAGACTGAATATATTGAATAGATTGAATATATGCAATGCCTGTATTTCTCCTGAAGTCTTGGGGGCTGAAGTGATGAGTTAAAAATTTAAATTCCAATGAATAATGAATCAGGTTCTTGCCCTAAAAACCCCTCCACCATTTATCATCTAAGAGGGAAAACTGGTACAACTCATAAAAAGCTCCAAATAGAAAAAAGATTGTTACTGAAATTCAACTTTGGTTTTCACTGCCAAAATGAAATGAAAGACACTTTGGGGTAAACACGGTAAGTGGAAGTAGGGCCTTCAAAGCCTCTTCGGCAAAGTTCACATACGTACCATTTACAATATTTTGCCTCTGACCTGCAATGCAACCAGTGAGACACATGGTAGAAGGTACTACACAGACTTTAGTCAATAGGGTAACTGTTTGTTTTTTTTAAAGCTAACCCAAAATCATTTCATCAAGTTCTTAGGCTCTGGAGAATGGAGTGAGGGCAAGATCACCTGATTACAGCCAAGAATATGCTGTGTATGATTTGGGGACTTAAACACAGAAATGTGAGAATGAAGAGTGATTAACTGAAGAGCAAAACCTGTAACTGACAGAGGTGAGTACAATCCAATGCAAGAGACCAGGAAAACCGAATGCAGCTTTTAAGTTTAACAGAAACTTCTCTTCTTCTAAGAATATAAATATACTTCTTCCTATATCTGCTTTACTGGAGGCTAGTTTGCCCTTGAAATTTATAATCTAACTGCCTTTGTGTATACCTGAATATTTCATGCAGAACACTGAAGAAACTGACCCATTTACACAATTTGTTTGTTCAGCTTTAGAAGTAACTACCGAGAAAGACAAATTTAATTCTGGTGCAAGCTAGGTCTATAAAAGCATTCTGCGGGGGGGTTTTCCTGGCAAAGTGATCTCTTTTATATAATGAAACTTATAATTATTCTGATCAATTCTGCATTCCCTATCAATTCAGCTTGACTTGGAGACTGCCCAACTTATCAGCAGTTTCAAAAAGGCTCTCCAGGTTCTCAGCTGAATAGCTCTTACAGAAGACCAGCAAGCATGTGACTTGCTCACCATCAGCTCTCTGAAAATATATGCTAAGGAGTTAAAAGTTATTAGCAGAACTTTTATAACAAGCCATAAGTAATATATGATTTTCACACTCAAAACTTCTAGGGACAATGCCTAAAGAGAAATCTGGTGCTAGCAATCACAGTTTGATTTGCTTTTGATCTTAATACTTCAGCTTCTCAGGGACAGGCAGCATTACTCTGAAAGGTTCCAAAGTGGCTTCGGTTGTCATTTTTCATACAAAGACATGCTCGTATAAAAAAGGGCTTCTTCATAAATGTTTCCAGAAGACTGAGACCAAATCTGGGTTACCCATGAATCTATCTGTGACATTCTTAGTCTTTTATGTGGTTGAACACTTAGCACTGGGTACATTTTACCCTGGATTAAGTCTCCCCTAAAGATCCTAAACTACTGCAGGGCTGGTTCCAGCACAGGGCTTTGCAAAGTGTAGATGCTCAAGAAAGTCTCCTGGGAAGAGAGCTGTAAGCTCTATTTAAGGAACTGTTCTTTCTTTTTTCAATCCTCACCCAAGCATATATCCATTGATTCCAGAGAGATGGAGAGAGAGAAACACCAATAGGAGAGAACATTGGTCGGTTGCCTCCTGAACATGCCCCAACCAGTGATCAAACCTGCAACCCAGGCATGTGCCCTAATGAGGAACGGAACCTGCAACCTTTCAGTGTTCGGGATGACACTCCAACTGAGCCATACCAGCCAGGGCTAAGGAGGTGTCCTCTTTAAAAGAAACAGCACAGTGGGCCCTGGCTGGTGTGCCTCAGTGGACTGAGCACCGGTCTGCAAACCAAAGGGTTGCTGGTTCGATACCTAGTCAGGGCACATACCTAGGTTAAGGGACAGGTCCCTGGTGGGGGGGCATGCAAGAGGCAACCACATGTTGATGTTTCTCTTCCTCTCTTTCTCCCTCCCTTCCCCTCTGTCTAAAAACAAAGAAATAAATGTTTTTAAAAAAATTTAAAAACAAACAAACACACACCACACTGGGTTTAAGTCTGAGTAAATGGCCCCTAGTCTCTGCATTGACACAAGTTTCACTTTCCTTATGAAGAGCTTTACTCTAAAATTTTTTTTACCTGTATATTGAAGCTGAATGACTCTTAAGGTTCATTCTGTGCTGCCATTCTGATTCTAAACAAGAAATAACAAGGCTCCTATTTTTCATTGGATTATAAATGCCAAAGTCAGTCAAGAAATTGCCCTTTGACAATATATATGTTCTTCCTGAGAGCAACATGACTGGTCACTAAGCTGGATTTGATGACTAGCTTCCTGTGCAGATATGAGAGTGAGAGGTGTGGAAGGCCATAAAGTTGGATATTATCAATGTGCTTGTTCCCAGCTCGGTGAAGGGACTAGTGAGGCAGCAGTCAAAAGACACGGATTCCAGGCACGGCTCTGCTGCCAACTAGCTATATGCCCCTCGGTAAGTCATAAACTCTCAGGATTCTGTTTCCTCATTTATAAAGGGGAAGGGCAAGAACTCACAAGGCGGCTGCAGCTGCGGGTGTTAAATAAAATAATGGTCCTGAGAATGCTTCTACATTGCAAGGCACCAACCATTCAAATCCAGGAGGCATGGCTCCTTGTAACACATCTGCCAAATGGTGTTGTTCAACAAACTCTGAAGAGTTCAAACAAAAAGCTAATGCTTGAACGAAGGGTGAAAATGAAAATTCCACTTTGTTTTCTGCTCATATTATATCCACCATACAATAGACAACGTAGTAATTACTTGAGTTAAAATCTAAGCCCAGCTTGGCTCTCCCACTGCTCTACCACTGACTTCAGTTATCTAATATCTGTCCTCTGCCCTCACTACTATTTGTTTACAATTACAAACAGCCTCTTGCAGTGATGAGAAACTCCACTGCTGTTAAATGATAAGCTGAGACACTTTAGGCTTTAGGTTTTTTAAATTTAAAGTGGGGTTGGGCAGACCCCTGCGGCCATTCCTGTAAGATGTGGGTGTGGGCTTCCCCCAAGGGCAGTGCTGGGGAAGCCCCCCACTGGCGCACACCGCATGGGCCACTCGCTGCAAAGGCTGCCCTGCTGCTGCTGCAGACCTAGACTTTGAGACTTCCCTGCACAACAGAAGTGAGGGGCTCGGACTGGCAGCTGTTACTTGCTCCTCATTCTTTGTCGCTCACAGAAAGAAGCAAAGATGGTGAGAAGGTCGTAACTTGTTCTCTTTGTTAAAGCAGATTTTATGTACTTCACCCCTATTCCTGTTGTAATTTTTAAAACCAGCAGTACTGTCTTTTAAGGCAAAGCATTTTTTCCAATTAATAAAATACAAAAGAAACAGCTCTTTTGGTTCTTTTGAAGTTATGCAATAGAATATGGTTCTTTTACCCCAAATGCACTTTTTTCCTTGTGTATAATTTAGTCAACTACAGTATGGTGCTTGATTGTTGAGGTTGCTAATACAGTTAACTTCCGATTATCACAGCTTTGTTTATTTTTGAATGCCAAAGTGCATTCAAAATTATTATTATATGCCAAATGCAGTTTAAGAAGGCAGTTAATTTTTTTAATTATATTTTTCCTTTTTAATATTTAAGGTTCTAACACATTTTCTGTCAGGGGTAAGCTAAAATCAACATTAATTTGCTTTCACTAAACATACACCTCAAAATCAGGGGTCTAGCTCAAGTGGGGCATTAGGCAGAAAGCTGAGGTGTAAATAATTTACTGTGGATAGTCCACATACAACTAAACACACTTGCCACTCATTCTTAATGTCACATTGAAAAGCAGGCTCAGAGTCACAAACAGAAAACTACGTTACCTAAGTTCTGAAGTATTCCCAAACCATATACGCAACTATAAACCACAGAAAACAACTGTTCTTTTCCACTTTTTATAACTACCTGAAAATAAGCTAGAAGTGGGCAAGTGAGAAAGACAACTATTTTATATAACAAGTTATATTTTAACCAGTGGCTTTACTCTCCCCATCAATTCCCAATAAAATTCTGATTTCTAACTAATAGAACGGTCCTTTCATGTTGGTTTTGTCTCTTCCAGTTAACAACACAAAAGAATTACGATCATTCATCCTCTCAATTTTATGTAGCTTCCAGAAGCTAAATGAAGAACAGGGTCATCTTCTTAATAAATCTTTCCCATTAAGCTTATGAGTGTGGACTTATGCTAGATTTTTCAAAAGACTCTCTCTGAGGCAAGGCTGTGGGTGACCTTATTGTCTAGGAGTTGCCAAATGCAACAAGACTGTAACTGATTTTAATGCACAGATGTCTTGACTGGGAAAAAAATTCATAAATCATCATCCCACACATTTTAGGTGGGAGAGGAAGTAACAGAACAATTAACAATTACTGAAGTTATTTAATATAATGAAAAGAGAGACAAAACAGTGTTTTGAAGGCTTGAATTTCAGTCATTCCACCACTTGCTAACTTTTTAATTCTCTGGACTTGTGTCAGCTCATTTCTGTTAGGATTAACTACAATTCTCCTGCTCATTACACAGGTGTCTTGCTATGATTACATGCGAAAATTCAAGGATAGGTACTTTACAAACAGTTTTAAAAGAGCTCTCCCAGTATTCCTGACATAAACTAATTTCTCTGCAGTGCATTTACTCCAGTGTGACTGAAGATGATTAAAGTCAATGGCAGGACTTCAGCAATTCTGCGAGAATCTCTAAAGTGGGTCTGCTATTACTGCTGCATGAAGTGACGTCAGGCTGTTGTTTCCAGAAGAAAGGTTGCCAATTTCCACTGAGCAGAAGGTTGCAGTGGCCAGCCTCCTTCGGCTGCGTGTGAGCAAGAATGGACTCTTTATGTGTGGCATGTGTGTACATGCAATGGTTCATGTGCAAGGGCACCAAAACAAGAAAACTGTTTTGTGTGCATGCACCAGCCCACGCTTTGGGGCTTAAGTTTTCATTAAGAAGACTAATGAAAACTGATCAAAATGTGACTTTCACTTTGTTACTCTGAAGGAAAAAGTAAAAAACTGCCACTCAGAAACTTCATCCTCAGTTTGACATTTTGAAAACACTTTTAAAGTAGAACAGTTGATTCTAGTTTTTACAGACTCCTTAAGTTTTACAAACATTCACTAACAAAAAGAATTATGGAAAACGTGTTTTCCATAGCACAAAATATATTCAGACTGCAGTAGCCAAGCTTTACAGGAATGACTTCGTTTTCAGAGTGGTTGGAGTTGCTTCCTCCTATAAGTTCAGGAAGTACTCACTCAAGTATTAACATACTCTAGCTGAATCCACTTTGGGGAGATATTTTGTTAAGTTTATGACTATAAAGGAAAAAAATCTGGCTTATTAACATATGCCCATTCATGAAATTTCCTGGCAGAAAGCAACCTTATATTAAATCAAATTTAGAAGGGAAAAAAGAAAATAGGGGCTGCATTCATTATACTCTTTCTTCAACTATCCATCACCTTCTGGGATAGCAGTCAAATCAGGAATAATATGGGAACAGATCATGTTTATAACTGGCACTGAAGCTTTACTTCAGACAATAAATCCAGTGTAAATCCAGCATTGGAACACTGAAGAAGAGACATGGAAAATATTTTTGGTACCTGGAAATGTATTTTCTTTGGTCCTGTTGTAAGTCTATCTGAAAAGGGAGAAACTATGGCTCAGTAATAAAATGAAGTTGAGGAAGAATCCCGAGTTCTGTTTTTGGTTCTGTGGTTGATTACAGTAAAACCCTAGGTCAAATACTTAGCCAAGATATGCCTTATTCTTAGTATCTGAGAAATGAAGGTGTTAATGGCAAATATTATTTTCCAATTTTTAGGAGAACATAAGAAAAAAGATAATAGTAAAAAATTTTTATGTAACTACATTACCGGAATTAGAAAATAATAGAAACCTGGGCTGGGCATCCAGCCCGATATTGGCCAAGTCCTTTGAGAGCTGGGGAGGAAAACGTGCTAAACAAGTAGGAAGTGTCATTAACACTTCCTTCATTTTATAGAGAGACATAACAGTAGCACAAAAACTATGGCACCAGTTCAACTTTTCCAGGGCCAGTTCCAGCAAATAACATTGGGCACATGTTCTTAAACACATCAAGAAATCTGCAGGGCCACACCTGGGCTCCTCCTTCACATGAATACTAAAAATGGACAACAGAAAACCTTGTAGAAAAATATGGA
The DNA here is from genome assembly GCA_004026545.1 of Mormoops blainvillei. NCBI lineage: Eukaryota > Metazoa > Chordata > Mammalia > Chiroptera > Mormoopidae > Mormoops > Mormoops blainvillei. Next base: position 456,151 of record PVJD01000264.1, read on the forward strand.
GGTAATTTTAGATTATACTTGAAAATGGCTGTTACCAGCTTCATTCCTTCATGTAGTGAAGGACACCCAAATACAGAAGTCAGTGATGATGCAAAATAATGGTAAAAAATGGTGGCATGCAGGAACATTAATAATCTGACAGTTGGGGATGTTTTAAAAGTGCAGGAATTTTACTGACTGAAGAGAACAGTGATCAGAGCAGAATCTCACATATCTTGAGTCAGTATAGGTTCGCCAACTTTAATTTAAAAGAAATACAAATTTACATAAAGTAAAGCAGTCAACTTGTCAGTCAAGGCAATCAGCAAGGGGAACAGGAAGAAAAACTAAATTGATAGTAATCATTACACTTAATATGCTCCCCTACCCAACTTCCTTAAAATTCTAAAATCAACAATTTGGACTTTATTTTTTGTTTTTTCCTGGTTGTCAAATTGACAAGATCACTGTAAAGCGATTATAAATGCACACCAAGAAAATGAGGGCAAATGAAGAGTAGAAATTTATAACTAGATTGACCAAGTACCTGAATTTCCATTTAACACATTATGGCTTAACTGCTGCCCTCCAATATACTGAAACATCATCTGCTGGACGGTATGCTATGTATTTGTTTCACAAGCTGACTCCTTGGGAGCACAAAAGGCTCCAAGAAGTCACTATACTGATGCTCATAAGTGACTACTGAATCATCTCAACTTCAAAGACATACTTAATAAAAGAAAACTCAGTTCCATTTCAGTAACTGGTTGAATAGAGCAGAACTTCTTTATGCCAAGCACTTTTTCCTACTCATAAACATTTCTTTGTTTTCTCATCACATAACGGTGTGCTGAGTTTGCACTACCACCTGCATCCAGTATTCAAAAGTTAAAGTATACACATCCCAAAGCGCATCTCATTTTATATCCCTAAGGTAAGAAACAGGGATACTATTAGCTGGAATGTTAACAAGTGCAACTGAAAAACAACTTGATAGCTTTCAAAAGAGTAATTGTCATACCAACAATGCCTTTAAGTCTACAAATGGCTAATATAAGGTGAAGCAGAAGAATCAAAGAAAAGGCTTTCCCTTTATTTTAAGAAATTAAAAAATCCATTAAAAAAACCTTTCTTATCCATATAATTAGTCAAAAATAAGGGTCACGGTTTCTCCAAAACAAGTGAAACCTAAGTCACCAGAGCACTCACCAGAGAACATGCGAAATAATTAGTAGAGTACACGAATGAATCAAAAGTGATGGCAACAAGCACCTGTTCTCTATCACCCACCCCCACAACATACATTCTTTACCCATCTGTATCTAGTCATCATGTAAAAGCAAAACAAACAAAAAAACAAATCTGGTCAAATGCTTTTATGTCTCTATTCAGTGATCCTGAATTAGCCCAAATAGAAAATGTTTCTGTTTTCTTTTTTTTATTAAATTTATTGGGGTGACACTGGTCCATTTTCATCATATTGTTCTTACAAAGCATAAATACTGCAATAAACAAAACCAAAAATTCATGACCCCTGCCAACCTAGTGCGCTTACCACTCAGTAGTCACTGTGTTAGCAATAACATGTGAAATGAGCTGCAGTGGAACTTGACAAGAGTGCTGAGAAAACACAAGCGTCCCTGTACCACAAGATTTTGTTGCTAAATTGGGAAAAATCAACTGCATCACTAGCACAGTTCATGAATTGGTCCACAATAAAACTAAATTTATGGCTAATTACAGATAAATTTTCTGACAATCAAATTTTCCACCACAATATAATTCTAATAATACTCTCAAACTATCCTTTGTTTTTGTCCAATTGCAATTCTTTTAATTACTTCTTAAAACTCCAGTTGACCAGGAAGTGTCCTCGAATGCTTCAACTCAGTTGCACAGCATTATTAAAGATGCACAAACTGAATGGCACAATGCTCAATATGGCAAAATCGGACTCATGGCCCTCAAACTTCTCCATGGTATTTAGGTCTTTCAGAAATAACAAAAATTATTCTCCAAGTATAATCACTTTTCCAAATAATTTTTTTAAAGCTACTGCAAATAGCCCTAACTGGTATGTCTTGGTTGGCTGGAGCATCATCCTAAACACCGAGAGGCTAGGGGCTTGATTCCCCATCAGGTCACATCCCGAGGCTGTGGGTTCAATTCCCGGTTGGTGCATCTAGGGAAGGCAACCAATCCATGTTCATTCATTCATTCATTCATTCTCATTCTCTCCTCTCTTCTCTCTCTCTCTCCGCGCCCCCCCCCTTTATCTCTCTCTCTCTCTCCTCCCCTCCTAAAATCAATAAACATTTTTTTTATTTTTTAAAGAGCTACTGTAAATATATTTTTCTTAGGTAACTAATATTTGCTTATTCATCACACCACAATTTTCAGTCAAAATTAAATCTCCTTATAAAAAATTAAAACAGTAAGTGACCTGGGACGAAGAGTTTACCCTTAGAATCCATTCCATACAACTTTAGATCCCACCCATGAGAAGCTCCAAAACGGAACACAGAAACGACAGAATCAAGAAGGAAGACAAAGCTCTGGCAATTACTCTATCATTATAGTAGTAAATTCTGGGTAATGGGAGGCAGATAATGCACTGCTCTCCAACCTATTCATTCAGACTTTTGTTCCATCCTCTCGAGGAGACTAAAAAGTATGGGCAAGAAGCACAGAAGAAACATTTCTCAGTAGAAAGGTAAAGAAGAAACTGAGTCAGTCCCATATGCTTAGCCTTGAATGGTTTTTTACCTGCCTGACTGAGTGTCTGAAGACAGAAATACATTTCCGATTCAACTGCTAATCCCAGCAATCAGTAGGACCAACTATAGCTATGAACAAATGTTTCCTATGCATGACTTTTCACATCATGGCAAAGCCAGCCTTATTCTAGTTAGGAAATTAAATTTTAGCTTGAGCTTTTGGATCTTGATCTTTGTTTTCTTTTCATTTCTTTTTTTAACATTGGGTAGTGGAAATAAAAATAAAATCTGGTATTAGATGGGAAACAACAGCCATTTCACTTTTCATTTCAGCCTCTGAGCCATTGGTAGCAAACCTTAGCTAAACAGTAAAAGTATTTGTTACAAAGCAAATGGGAACTTGTCCACAAAACTCTTCTACGAGATTCTAAAATTAAAAATTTGCCCAAATCATGTGTCACCATTTTTAACAGTAACCAACAGCACTTCGAGAAAACACAACACAAATTTCCAACTTTTTTTTCAAAACTCTAGCATTTTTAACTGAAATTATAGCCACAGTGTCTCTTCTCTGGCTTCTTTAATAAACTTACTATTTATTTCAGAGTTCTGCTATCACTGCGCCGCTTTATAATTTATCATTTGCAGAGCCTCATTTGAGATGTGTAAGACACATCAACACACACGTAGTTCCTTTAAAAAGTACCCCTCTGGCTGAAACGATTCATGCCAGCAGAAGCATGAATTACGGATGGCACCATTCAAAATCTAAGTATTTTCAGTATTCAATACTGAAATCAATAGCTATCTTGTCAACACTAAATATAAAAATTAAAGACAAAGTAAAAATACTGTAACTGAGAAGGGACAAGTCAAAGTTCAGTATCTTCCAAGTCAACAGAGATATCAGGCTTTTCATCCTTCTACTCCCTTACCATGGAGGTTGGCAGGAATTAAATACTTCATTTTAGGGGTCAGGAAGGATCGATTGTTCTCCTTCAAGAGTGATCCTGTTGTTTAGGTAGAAATTTTTTTTTTTTAATGTGAAGATCTACCCATGTGACTGTGACAATTTTGCAGGTGTTTCAGGAGTGCTTTAGAAATCCTACAGGGGGGGAAAATGACAATCCTTCTCTACATATTTTGAAAAGGGCATGCCTGAACAAAGACCCTAGAGTGTTCACATATATTGGAAAACTCGTCTTTTGAAGATGACTGTCTCGTGGTGAGTGAGAGAGGGTTCAAGACCAAAGAATCCAAAAAAAAAAAAACCAAACCTGCTGGTAAATTAGACACAATTCTTTTTAGAAAGTTAAGTTCTGGAGAAACCAAAGCAGCTAAACCACCATGATAAGCCCAGATTTTCCCAAACCATCAAAAGCCTGGTGTATCTGAAAGAACTAAGATACTATATTTCAAATAGAACATTTTAGTTTTCTGACTTTTTCAAAGGTCATTGAGCAAATTTTTTAATAAAAGGAGAAAATCTATTTTGACTCATTTTTACAGACAAAGAGATTTTTCTTCACATTTGATCTGGAGTTTGATAAATATGTAAACACTGTTCAGTTTTCCTTCAGTGGCTTTGGAATAATATAAAGTGAAATTGAAATACATAAGAAAAAATAAGTTGGGTCAAGATAGATTAATGGAGGGTATTTGACCTATTGCAAAGTCTACACAAAATGCTATGTCCTAGATACTGAGGTGACAAGACAGGTGAAAGATCAGTTAAGGAAGAGTCACTTACGTATATGCTTACTAGTATGGAGTGTGGCAGTGTCAAAAGAAGACAGAATTTTCTATAAGATAGAAAGGAGAAAAAATAGAAATTAGCATTGACTAAATATCAGCTTTGTGTTTATCGCTTTACCTATTGTGTATCAGTTAATAACCACAGAAGTAGATATCATTGTTCCCATTTTACAGGAAAGAAAACGGAGGCTCAGAGAGGAATAATGAACACTGTTAGTGGTAATGCCCTCTCTGAACTTCCTCTCCCTAAGAGAACCCCATTCCCAGGTTACCGTTCAGATAGGGGCAGAGCTGCCAAATCAGACAGAAACACTGACAGTCCACACCTGTGAAGAGACACCGGACTTCCTCTGAATATTATAGTATATGAATGTCAACCAGCTTGAGGAAGGAGCCAAAACAGAGGTTGGATGCCAACAAGGAGTCTGGCACAGCAGAAAGATGCTAAGAACCTGAGCTTCAGATGTGACCAACTCTGAAGCCTGCCCTACTTCTGAACTTGTGAAATAATAAATTTCCTGATGATTCCAGCAAGCTTGAGAGTGGTTTGAAAATACCCTAACTGATAAAGAATAACTTCTCCAAGGCCACCTACAGTAAGTGGCAGAGCAAGTATATGAACCAATATCATTCTGCCTCAAAGCTGAGCTTTTTCCACTAAACCACACTGTGGCATGAACTTTGATGAATGTTTTTTGTCATGATATTATCATGCAATGTTATAGCTAGAAAATATCTTACCTCACCATAATAACAAAATGCATTTGTACCTCATAAAAATGTACTGGCCTTATCTACATATATTTAGCAAAATTTCCCCAAATTTTATATTCTATAGAACTTCTCACTTCATATGCATTTAATTTCTAGTAGAATATGAATTCACATGCCTTCAATAAATGGAATTGAGCTCTTGAAAAGCAGTCCAAGTTATTATTAATTTTCTTAGGTGGGATAATGATATTGCGGTTTTATAGGAGAATACCCTTATTCTCAGGAGATGCGTAGTTAAGTATTTAATGGTAAGAGTTATGATATATGAAACTTACTTTCACGCGATATAAAAGTATGTATCTTTCTGTAAGAAACAGAAAGGGAGACAGTCATAAAGCAAATACGGCAAAAGGTTAACAACTACTGAATCTAAGTACAAGGAATATGGGTGTTCATTGAATTATGCTTTCAAGTTTGCTACCTGTTTGCAAAGTTTTACAATATAAACTTTGTGTGTGGGGGAATATGGTGTAGGACACAACACTGCTGAGTACAGTGTCGCTATACATTAGAATGACCTGGGGACTTTGAAAAATCTTGAAGCCAGGGCCTCACCCGAAGCTGTGGCCTGGGCACAGGTAATTCTAATTTACCTCACTGGTATGTTAGAAGAGCTTGAGTTTTAAAATTACAATTCATTAATACTCTGATAGTCCCAGCTCCATAAAGACAAACCTGAAAATTTCTGTAGACTACTTTTTATTCACGAAAAAATTGCCAGGGTTTTAAAATTAACATAAGGATTAATTCCAACAATAAAGAAACTTCCCTGACACATCCATTGGGTGACATAAGAAATATTCAGTTATTATTAATCGTCACTTTAACAAATCTATATTAACTTTCCTATGCTGTGCTACAGGTCATGAGGGCAAAAAGAGTGGAGGAGACTTAGATTTTCCCTAAATAAATCTATTCATAGAGTCTATGGTCTAACATGACAAAATTTAAGTTATAAAAATGCCAAAAAAGGGAACAATATTTAGGGAGAAGCATTAAGTAATTTAACCTCTTTTTTTAAAAAGAGAAAGTCTTACTAAATCAGTGCTCTTTACTCCATGACAAAGATGAATCACAATCTGTTAAACTACAAGGAAAGGAAAATTCCTTGAAAAATACACAACTCCAATTCTCCATATTCAAATTTGTGCAAATTACTTAAAGATACTCCAGTGAGCCTTACATATGGAAAAAAGCTCTCTAAGGTCCTATATCTAAATTTCAGCTCGCACATAGGCCTTCTCAGCCCTATTTGTATTTCTTAATAAATGTGTGTCTGGGGTACAGAATAGAGATGAATAAATGGTAGAGGAAATAAAATACAGAAATAAAAAATAAATGACAAATTTTTAAAATATCATTCTTATAAGAGAGATTTCACTTCCAACTTATGTGGCTTTAAAAAAGTTTTATTGATATACAATAAATGCATTTGTTTAAAAAGTGTCATTTGGTAAGTTTTAACATACGTATATATCCTTAAAGCCATTACAGCAATCAAGATAATAAACATAACTATCCTAGGTGGCCTTTGAATCAAATAGATGTGTCATAACATAGGTATAGTTTTCAGGAAAAAAATTTTGTGAAAGAAATTGTAATTTAGAGAAAAGGCAAAAAAAAATCTGCACAGAAGTGTCCAAATACTTTCATCAACAGAAAAAAATAAACACTCAGGCTTTGAATTTTTCTCCCCTAATTGAAAGTTAAGAGACAAGCATATACTGTGTTATTTTATCTTAGACTTAGATCCAAATAAACAAACAAAGGCGCTCTAAAAACAAGGGTACTGAATATTTTCAAACATCCAGGAACATAAAAACAAAAGCCACAGTCACACAGCATTATGTTTGAAAACTTAAACATACACATCAGGAATTTGGCTATTCCAAAGCAAAACAATTTAGAAAGATTTTACCTACATATATACAGACTTCCTAAATTTGGAATATGAGGCCTACAGCACTCCCATTTCATAGGTAGGTCTACTCCAGGCAAAACTGAAGGAAAAAAAGTGTGCTCCAGTAATTGTCAAAGCCTCCATCTCTACTTCTTTCCTCCCCTTTCAGTGTTTCTTCCATTTTTCAGTGAAGTCCCTTTGTCTACCAGACCCTCACTGATTTACCAGGCTTCCCAAAGCTATGGAGTAACTTCTGTCCTCAAGAACCTAACCCATATCCATCGTATGTCCATATACCACGGTTTTCTCAGGTGCAGAGTTTCTGCTTCCCACCAGGTAGCTAGCTAGAGAATATAATAAATGGCTAGGACGCATGTCCCATTCCCTTCCCCTTCCTTTCCTTGCCGAGCAATTGCAGTAGCTAAAAAGCGGGACTGTTCTACCCCGAGGTGCCTAAGGCATAAGGAATACCTGTTAACAATCTCTGTCCTAACTTAAAAGGAAGGACAGATTCACACAAGGCCACCCAGGATCTCCAGAAGGCAAGTCCACTTGGTCCAGGACTAAGTTTAGTATAGTGGTCTATACCAGAGTTCCCATCAAACTAAAGCCTAATAACCCTTAATACAAGAGATTTCATTTTCACATGGAGACCTTTTGTCTCAATTGGACTGTGAACACCATTACGGACAGGCACCATGTCTTATTAGTCTGTGATACCCTCAAGCACTTGGGACATGTATTAAATGTTTATGAATAAAAATAAAATAATTGATAAAAATTTTTATATTGTATTATATCACATTAATGTTATTTTACTACAAAAATACTTAATTTATTTACTTTAATATTTGAGGAAGAAATATACACTAAGAATTTTATTTGTTTAGGAAATTACATAGTTTTACAATCATAGAAACAAAAGATCAGTTCTTTCCGTACACCAGACAAAGCAAATTTAAGATTTTATTGTTAATTGTGCAATATAGCTGAGATGATACATTTCCACTGTGCAATTTTCAGTGTTACATATTCTTTTTCAGGCTCTGTTACAAAGAAAATAAAGCAAAGGGAGAAAACAACTTAAAATATAAAAAGAAAATCTAGGAAAAATTTCAGACCATGTCCACTGTCAGGTTTCTAGGGTTCACAAATGAGGATGATTTCAGATTTCTGGTGGAAACATCCAGTTATATTATGTTTTCAATACTTCAACTCAAACTCAAATGAAAATTGTCCATGCAAACGAGTTTTGTTTCAAGATTTAGGATTCCTTTTATACTAAGTCAAAGGGTATAAAATCCATATAAAGAAATCTTACTCTTTTCCAGACCATTATTACACAATGTTTAGTATGACTAATCCAAATAGTAGATAATAAGCTCCGTAACAGCAAATTGTTTGAATGTATTTCTACAGTAATATTCTACAAATATTCCTTTTCCTCACTGCTGTAATGTACATGCCTAGTAAGAGAAGCTGACACATAGTAAGTGCTCAATAAATATCCATTGAATGAACAGGAAGGAAGGAGGGGAGAAAAGGGGAGGGGAGGGGAGGGGAGGGAGGACGGAGATAGTGAAAGAAAGAAAGGGAGAGAGGGAGGGAGGGAGGGAGGGAGGGAGAGAATCAGGAATGAAATACATGTGTGCAAAAAAACAAAAAAGAAAAAAAGACACCAAGCTTCTTCTATGAGGCACAGATTTTATAAAGTATAATTTCTGGAAAATCTCTTATTCAACTCCCAAAAGCAGTTTATCTAATCTTATAGTTGAATTGTTTAAATAAAAAGTGACAATGGGCTGTTTGTTTTCTAAATCAAAAGGAGGATTCATTTTGTTTAATCAAATTGAAAGATTTTCTACTACTGATGTCTGAATGATGTCAGGTATTTTGAGAAATTATAAAACATTCTCTTCAAATCAATGGATTTGGTATTTAGGAAAACATTTTACTCAAAGCATTTTTATGTAAACCTTTTTTGTTTAATAATACATATGCATTTTCATACCCTTTGATTTCCTGGATGAAAAGAACCCTTAAAATAAAACAAAAGTTAACTCAAAGGGCCACATTTCACTTCAGCTGAAGCCATGGAAGACAATGAAGCTGATGGTTGCTTCACCAGGAACCATTAATCATTTAACAATGGTGAACTCTGGAAAACCTCACAGTGGACTTGGTCTGATGTTCAGTCTGGTTTTAAGGAGTTCAAAACAAAACAAAACAAAAGCGCTGCTCTTCATGTCTAAAGTGATGTTCTCGGGCCAGCAACCCCCCCACGTACTCAGGTGGAGGTGGTCACTGCTGAACCAGCCTCACAGAGCTCACCCGGGCACTGGGCGTGGGGCAAAACAGCGCTTGGACATTTGAGATGGTTCAAGGTAACATGGACAGAAAAAATTCTGTGGATATCCCACCATAAAAGAGCTTAGTAGAAAAGCGGTTAATAAACATGTTACAGTTTTCCCTTTCCCCACCTCACTTAAGCTAAAACTTGGTTTTAAGTTTATAAAATGGCCCCTCAAGTTCTTTGTAGATTAGATCATCAGAGAGCTCATCTTTTGAGATAAAGGCAAAGCAAAATTTCCATATAGAAGGACTTTGCCTCAGTCTCATAAAAGTAGATTGAAATAAATGAAAACTACTAACTTCATACCCTATACAGAGGCAGAGGCAAAAGAGAGCTAAAAAAGAAAACCTGCTGTAATCAGGAAAAAGAATACCAATGTGAAAAGATACAGCAAAATAAGATGCGTGTGAAAAGAAAAGACAAACGTGGAAATAGTAAGAAAACTGAGAGACGATGGTAGAACAAAGGAAAGAGGATTGTGAAAAAGATTAAATTAAAAATGAGCTGTTTGGGTCATTTTACTTACTATGGTAAAGGTACGCATTCAATATACTAAAAAGTTATACATACCACCACACAAAGCATTATAAACATCACTGTGGACTTTAAATTCAAAAGTGGAGAAGAAGTCTAACATTTTAAGTTTCCATCAGTTGGAGGTTGAACAATAAGGACAAAAGGACACACAGTTTTATAAGTTGCTTTCTTGCTTATCAACTTCATATTAAAGGGTAATTGTTCACTATACTCCATATTAGTTTAAATAAATAATATTTCTTTGTACACCCATTTGCTTTGCTAAGTCTTACTCTGAGTACACTAGAATTTCACTTCCACTTAAAAAAGTAACATCATAAGGCTGTGACAACTCTTCTACTAATAACCAGAAAGAGGTAAAGCTGAATTAAAAGAAACCTGCATAATGTGCTAACTCTGGGCTTTTGACTTCTAAAGACTCCTAACTCACTTTTAGGGACAAGAAAGGAAAAACTATTTTCTTAATACATAGGTTTTCCATGTGTATCTTCATTCACCTTCTCAATAAAAGATTAGCTGGGACAAATGAAATCCTCCATGCCACTATATTCTGAAATATGCACATTTCACTGTATTAAAGGTACCAAATAATAAGGGGGGGGTGGGGGGGGGGTGTCCAAAAGCTAAATAATCATTTTGATATTTAAAAGTAAATAAGTAACTGTTTTTCCTCTGAATATACTTCTAACAGCATCTGATCTATCTGAACATTTTTTCCTGCCATGCACAAGCAAGTTTTATAAGCTTTAACTTAATAGTGTATTATGTCTTGGATACATATTTTGTTCTTACAACATCAACCTCTGCTGTAACTCAACCTCTGATTGAGTACCAAAACTCAATGTTAACATTTAAAATCCCATTCAATTAAACCCAAGTTCCTTGTCTCTTTAAAAGGTACCTTATATATTCTTGTGAACATGTCAGTAAGAATCCTCTGCAAATATAAGTTAAAAGGAAAAGCGCCCTTCAGACAAAAGCTATAAAAGGTCATAATCCTCCCCGGAGGATTTGTGTTGTTGTTGTTTTTCTAATTGATTTAGAGAGAGAGGAAGAGGGAGAGAGAAACATCAATGTGAAAGAAAAACATTTATCCATCAGTTGCCTCCTGTATGTGCCCAGACAGGGGGTTGAACCCAAAACCTAGGTATGTGCCCTGACCGAGAATCAAACCCACAACCTTGGTGTACAGAACGATCCTCCAATAACTGAGACACCCAGCCAGGCCTAAAAGGTCACAATTTTTAAATAAGGATAAACAAATATCCATTTCTAAATGCTAATGCTTACTTCGTATTTGCTTGCATTTTATCCTTCTCCGATGCTTTCCAAAAACACAACTTTCCCCTATAACATCCTCTGTGAATGAGGGTAAGGTAATAGCCCTAATGGAGGTTAAGTGTAAAGCTCAAGGTCACATGCCAATAAGTAGTGTTGTTCAGTCTAGAACTCCATGGACCTTAATTCTAAGTTTATGTCAATAGATAATGCAACCATTATTTTCTCTATTTTTGATCACTAACAGAGTATAGCAGGTCCTCCAACAATGCAATTTAGTTCATAATCATCTCATTATAATTCAGGAAATTAACTCTTATTTCTATCAACGAGGCTATGGTAAAACTGGGTTTGTTTTACATTGTTTTGCTTAAAGTCACAGAAGCTATAGATGATGTTAAGTAAAGTCATAGTATATACTTACTCATTTTCCTAATGTTAGGAGACAGGACAGAAATCACAAGCCCTAGAAGTTTTATCTACCTCCCTCTCCTCTTCTTTCCAAATAATTCTTCACCAAAAACATTGATTTTTAAGAAGTTGGAGATATTAAGGGAAATAAAGGAAATAATAAAAAAGAGAACTACATTAAATTAAAAAGTTTCTGCATGACTAAACAAACCATCATCGAAATGAAAAGGGAGCCCACTGTATGGGAGAACATATTTGCCAACGATACATCAGATAAGGTTTTAATCTCCAAAATATATCAAGAACTCATATGACTCAACACCAGGAAGACAAACAACCCAATTAAAAAATGGGTAAAGAACCCAAATAGACCCTTCTCCAAGGAGTACATCCAGATAGCCCATAGACACATGAAAAAAATACTCAACATCAATAGCTATCAGAGAAATGGAAATTAAAACCTCAATGAGCTATCACCGCACACCTGTCAGAATGGCAATTATTAATAAATCAACAAACAACATACGCTGGTGAGGATGTCAAGAAAAAGGAGCCCTAGTGCACTGTTGGTGGGAATGCAGACTGGTGTGGCCACTGTGGAAAGCAGTATGGAATCTTCTCAAAAAATTAAAAATGGAACTGCCTTATGACCTAGAGATCCCACTGGGGGGAATATACACTAAGAACCCTGAAACACCAATTCAAAAGAACCTATGCACCCCTATTTCATAGCAGTACTATTTATAATAGCCAACTGTTGGAAACAGCCCAAATGCCCATCAATAGATGAGAGGATTAAAAAACTGTGGTACACTTACACAATGGAATACTACACAGCAGAAAGAAAGAAGGATTTCCTACCTTTTGCGACAGCATGGATGGAACCAGGAACTACTGTGCTAAGTGAAATAAGCCAGTTGGTGAAAGACAAATACCATATGACCTCACTTGTAACTGGCATCTAATGAACAAAATAAACTAACAAGAAAAATAGAACTGGAAACATGGAAACATGGAACGATTGATACCTGTGGGAGGGGAGAAGGGAGAGGGCAATGGTAGAAGGAAGGGAAAGGGATTAGTCAACAAACATATGTGAATGACTCATGGACATGGACCATGAAGAGGGCACTGACTCTGGGCAAGAGGGGTAGGCTGGGTGGCGGGGGGCAAAAGGGAAAAGAAATTGGGACAACTGTACTTGAATAAACACTTTTCCAAAAGTAGAGAAAAAAGTTGGAGATGTTATATACGACTGTAAAATACTAATATTAAAATGTATTCACAAAAACAAATGAAAGGAAGAGAGAAGAGATGTGAGCTACATGTCCTGACTGGTGTGGCTCAGGAGATTGAGTGTAGGCCTGCAAACCAAAGTGTCACTGGTTCGATTCCCAGTCAGGGTGCATACCTGGGTTGCGGGCTAGATCCTCAGTAGGGGACACTTGAGAGGCAACCACACATTGATGTTTCTTTCCCTTTCTTTCTCCCTCCCCCGTCCCCACTAAAAATAAATAAATAAAATCTTTTAAAAAGAGAGAGCTACAGAAACAATGTCATGCTGAAAAGCGTGAAAAAATAAGTGACTTTCCATCTTGAAGAACAGACTCTTAACGGCAGTTTTCAAGTGCCTGTAAATTATTTTTTTAAGTTTCATTTTAAATTGGCTCCTTGAAAAGTATGTGAAGGAAAAAGGACAAGTTTTCTAAATTAATTGATTTTAGTCAATGAAAATGCAACACATTCAAGTAAATTGGGTAACTGGTGACTAGGTTAAACAAAGGATTATGTATACAAAATTATCCACATTGTAGTACCCTGTAAATGTATTTGAAAAGTTTTAACAATGTTACAGAATACTGTAACACTTCTGAGTCTATTAGCATTCAGATTTTGTTACTGAATATATGTCTTTCATAATAGATATTCTTGTATTTTATAATTTCAGGGGGTATGATAATTAAACTGGATTTTACCCCCTGGATTTTATTGACAAGTAAAATAGAGTGATTCTATAAATGAAGGAGGTAGTGGGCCCCATCAGTTTTGTTTATTTAAAAATATACATATTACCTAATTGTATAATGCTTATTAAATGTGTGGTGAAGTTTAAAGTATTTTATTTACTAATTACATACACCTCCTTTATGATTCCTATTACATTATTTACTACAGCTATTTCAAAAGCTAATTATTCATCAAGGTTACTCACGAGAAAGAGTTTCATTCTTGAATGAAAAGAGAAATTAAGCTTTGGTCCTTAAGGAAACAATGCCATTTTATTTTCACAGTGTTAATTTGATAAACTCTCTTTATTATTATTAATTCTGAAGCTAATAATAATATCACAATATCACTTGGGACATTCAAAAATCTAATTTGGATAATTCATATTAATTATAATAACACCACCTTAGTGTCAAGTTTGGGATTCAGAAAATCTTCAAAAAAGAATGGACATGCCAGATATCAAATGTATTTTTCAGACTATTTTAAGTTTAATCTTCAAAATGAAGAATATCTTCTTAATAAAATATGTTATACTGCAATTGTCCTCATTTGTCCTCTATTTACAAAAGTAACAATTGAGAGTGTAAAAATTCAACTCAACAACACAAATAATAGCATTCTCCACAATACTGCTTATAATGTCATTCACCTACTCATAAAACAACTTCAAGATAACATTATTTAATTCATTCCATAGCATTCATTAAGCTTCTTTATATACCAAGCACTCTGCTAGACACTGGAGATTAAATTATGAATGAAACACTATTCTTACCTTCAAAGAGCTTTCTGTTTAGTAGAGGAGAAAATCACAGGTAACAACCCAAGTGAAAGTGAATGTGTGATAGGTATGATTATAACAAAGTTAGGTATATTCTCTTATGCAAGTTTAAAGGAAAGAGTGATCAACTCCACTAATCAAATAACTAAATTTCATAAAGACCCATATAAACAGTAGTTTAAAAGTATAATTCCCATAGAACATCATGCATATTGATAAGAATTCTACTTATTTTGACAGCAATAATTTTTTTTCCTTCTTATTGAATTTATTAGGGTGACACTGTTTAGCAAAATATACAGGTGACAGGTGCACAATTCCACAACACATCTATCTGTATACTGTATTGTGTGTTCGCCAACCCAAGTCAAATCTCCCTCCATCACCATTTATCCCCCCTATGCTCTCCTCCACCTCCCCGACACCTCCTCCTCCTGGCAACACTCACACTGTTGTCTGTGTCCATGAGTTTTGTCTTTTTTTCCTTTTTTTCTCAATCCCGCCACCCCCAAGCCCCTCCAACACCCCCCAACAGCTGTCAGCCTTCTCTCAGTCTATAGGTCTGTCTCTATTTTGCTTGACATTTCATTTTGTTCATTAGATTCCGCATATGAGTTAAATCATATGGTACTTGTCTTTCTCTGACTGGATTATTTCACTTAGCATAATGCTCTCCAGGTCCATCCATGCTTGACAGCAATAATTCTTTATCTTTACCAAAAACAAAACAAAACAAAAAAAAAACCTCAAAAAACTCATGTGTCAAAACATACAAGGAGCATAACAGAGAATTAAACCTGAAAAAATGTACCAAATGCTAATCAAGATCTTTGCAAAGATGTACCAAACATTAGTCAAGATCTTTGCATATATTAACTCATTCCAACATCACAATAACCCTATGAAGTAAGTATTTCTATTATCGCCATTTTACAGATGGGGAATCTGAGGTTAACTTGACCATGGTCACATAGACAGCAAAACAAAATGCTAGGACTTGAACCTACAGAATCTAGTTCTAGAGGTCCCACTCTTAACCACTATATTAGACATCCTCTCTAAGGGTGGTGATGATGATGGAACAGCTAATACCAAGCTCTCGGTGACATGCATTCTTATTTATCCTTATAGCAGCCCTTTGAGGAAAAGTCATTCTTCCCATTTACAGGAGAAAACTAGCAGAGGCCAGGTTTGAAACTTGCCGAAGGTCAAAGAGCCATCTAAGGATGGCTGCAAGATTCAAACTCAGGCAGCCTGGCTCCTGTACTATGAGACTTCTCAATGATTCAGTCTTGACCTCATGAAAAAGGCCACATGATAATATTTATTAAGCAATCCAAAAAAGGTTTGTATAAGTCTTCCTGAAATACTTTGCAAGGTTTGGGGGCTTATGACAAATATTTCCTTACAATAGTATTTGCATTTGAGTAAACTTTACTACTTTGGGCTGATCATCAACACATTTCTGCTCTTTAAAAAGAAATCTTTCTGTAGAAAAATGGCAGATTTCAGTAGAGGAACAGTCTATTCTTTAAAATTAAATTTAGTAACAATTTATTCTGATTAGCCTGAAAGAGAAGGAGAGAATGAACTACTAAGAGTCCTTTCCCATACTTTAATATTTCAAAACCTGCTTGGTTTAGCCTAATTTGAATCTTGTGGACAACTAAACCAGAACTTGATTCAAAAAGAGTAATTCTATTTTAAATAGGCTGAATTCTCAAAAGTGACCTCAGAAGCCAATTCAGAGTAACAACTTCTCATAATTTTTACTTTTATCTCCAATTAAATACTAAAGATGCATAAGGTAAGATTCTTATAAAGTGTATATGGGCAAGTGTGTGTACTTCTGAGTTACCAACAATCAAGAAACCAAATTAAAATTTTACAAATTCTGTAGCATGACACTGTTTAAGAGCAATCAAGAATACAAAAGAGGGATAGCAAAAGAAAAAATATCTATTTTTATCCTTAACACACCCCACTGGGCCCAGTGACTGAGAAATAAAAAAATTCTGTGCTGTAATTTCTTGCTAGGAACAAGTGAACTAAAGATGAAGTGCGGAGCTGGATTTTCACCTTACCTTGCTTTCCTCCAACAGGTTCAAAGACTTCATAACCTTTACTTTAATACTGAATTCATATTCTTTTCAAAAAGGGATCTATTTTAAAATAAAAATAGTAAGCCACACCACTAGTCAATCTGCCTTCCCTTGCTCTATTATCACACATTCAAATTATAAATACCTTTTGTCTTGCCTTTATTAAACAAAAGTTTAACTTTGATTTGGAGGAAAATGTACCCATTAGCCATTTTACACTTTTTGCAGGTCATATTGTCTATCAGATCACATTGCTGACTATTACAATTCACCAAGCATCCTAAAGACAGAAAGCATGCCATTACCGTTCATTTTATAAGCGCTATAATGCCCCGATGGTGGAAGTCTGGCAATACCTAGAAATACAGCAGGGCTGGTGAATAAGGAGTCGAGGGGCGGAGGAAGAGAGGCTGGGGCGGGGGGTTGGGGGTAGGCAGTCACCACCTCAAATCCACGCCGGACCAGGAGCCTTCTTCCCACAATGTGATCCCTGCCCTCCCCAAAGTGGAAGACTACAACATCTTTCCATATCCCCGCAAGATCCCACACGGTACTCACCCTTCCGCGTAGAAGTCGCCAGCGGGTCCAGCTCCGAGACGGGTCGGGGTGGCAGCCAGGGAGGGGACGTCTGGGCTGTGGGCGGGGGGTGTCGGTGCGTCACTCCAGTGTAGGACGGTGAGTTCGAGGGGTGGGAGCCGAGAGGAGCGGGGAAATCAAGTCACGGACGAAAGAGGAGGAGAAACGGGGTGGGGGTGGAGAGCCCCCTCCCTAAAATAAACTCCCCAGCTCCTGTGACCCCCTGGCCCAGGGAAAGAAAATAAAATCGGGGGAAATAACAGACTGATAAATAAATCTCTAAAACGACGAGAAGCGAGGAACAGACTTTAATTTAAAGGGGAAAAACTGAGCGAGGGCTGGAGGGGAGATATAGAGAAGTGGCTCTGGGTCTATCCCATGCCTTTGCAGTCCCCAAGCAGAGGAGGAGGCTGGCTGAGGGGAAGTTGCAGCGGCTCCTGAGAAGGAGGAGGAGGCGGAGGAGGCTACACCGTAACAAGTACAGACAGACAGCCATGGATCAGAGGGGCGCTGCGAGCAGGGGCGGCCGCGGCGGGGCGAGCGGCGGTGGCGGCAGCACCGCCTGCTCAGCTCGCTCACGACATTTAATTGGATTGATGGGTTGTGCAGTGACTCACAGACTTTACAGAGTCGTACAGCAGTCCCCGCCCAGCTGGACAGGGGAGATGCGGCGGGGACGGGCGGGAAAAGGGGGCAGTGGAAGAGCCGGGAGGGGAGGAGGTGACTGAGAGGGCGAGGCGTTGGGGGCGGGGAACGAAGAGGATCCGTCCAATGGCGAAGCCCGCCTATTCGACGGGCGTGAGCGTCGACCAATGATAGCGCGGCTCAATAGGCGGCTGGCTTCGCCCCTATCCCAATGAGTCTACTAAGGACACTGCCACGAATGAGGCGGGGGAAGTGGAGTGGGGGGTGGGGAGAGGTGGGTGGACGTTGAAGCAGGGGTGGAGGGAAAGATGAGGCGCCGGAGACCCGCGGAGTCACTCTCCTTGCCTCGCTTCAGAAGTGCGCTTTCCGCCAATCCTAGGGCCGCATGGGGGTGATGGACGCAAGTGTGTGACCAATTAGGAGAAGAAGGTCCCCTCAGAGAGGCAGAGGGGAAGAAGTAGGCGGGCCAACTCACCCCCTCCCTCCTGCGTCCAGGTCCTCCCTCCAGCCGGGTTCGGGTCAGTCACGCAAATAACTGTGTGAGGGCTGGGGCCGGGCGGGGGGAGGGCGGAGGGGCCGCGCTGCTGGCGGCGTGACAGCGATAGGAACTGGCTGTGTTGCCGACACCATGCCGGCAGGAGGAGGCGGCGGCGGCGGCGGAGGCTGGCTCCTTAGCTTGCAGGCTGCTGTGCTGCTGTGCTGCTGCTGCTCAGCCTCTGCCTTGAGCTGCCGGGGAGCCCCTACGGCCAAACAGCACAGCGGAGGAGCCACCAATTTGGAGTGAATCAGATCAGAACTTTGCCCACTTCCATGCAGTGCCCACTCTTAGACACAGCTCCATGTGACATCCTGTGGGGCTGTGCTTTAGGACCTGAGGAAGCTGGAAGCCAGAGACCGGAGGCTTGGCAATGGCATTTGCGTCCTTGCTTGCCTGTTTTCTGGGGAAGTCAGCGTAGGGTGCGGACAGGTTGGAACAGCTCCTGAATACATACCATTTCTTGATTGAGTTTCTGGAAAGGGCACTTCTTAAACCTGGCATGAGCGAAGCTGTATGGGCTTTGCTTTTTAACTCCATGTATGTACCTCGGCTTGCTCCAGTCCCCCCTCCCGCACCACTCTCTTGCATTCTCTGCCCACCCTCCTCAACTGCTACCTGATGGCAATGCAGGGTAGCGCTCACTCTTAGATCTTTGCACATTCCTAGGAACTATGGCTTTTCTCAGTTTCTTGCCCACGGTCCAGTAATCATTTTACAGACCTTAACCCTTTCCACGTATGCACTTGTACGCGGAAGTCATTGTAATTACCAATAGACCTGAACAGAAATGCCTACAAAAGCAGTTACACAGGCAAAAGTCCACCTTCTTTCCCACAAGGTGCATTTGTGCACCCTGAAATTTACTATTGCTGCCTATCGAGAAACCAAGGAAAGGCAATTCGTATCACATCTCTACAAAAAGAGACTTTCAAAGCTACTTAGAATACCCACTGTCCATTTGCTGCAGACGTCAACTAGAGAGAACTAGAATCTGTTTAGGGTCTTGAAGTGAACAAGATAATGATTTTTTTTTCATAATTGTAAGATCAAAACCTACAATGGTCTGGAATTCAGAGGAGAACATGAAGTTTACCATTGTTTACTCTGGTTACATTGAAGTTTTTCTTGATTGTTGCCATTTTAGGGTACGGTTCTTCCCCTGAACTGTAGCTGTGACACTCAGCCTGACACCTTTTGCCTCTTCTCTTTCTGATTTTACTCCTACTCCCTGATTTCAGCCTGTAATACTGAGTCCACCTGAGAAAATGAACTGCTGCAAACTTTTTGTAGTACCTAGTTTGTGTATGTGTTGCCCCTCTGTGCGTTGAAATCCCTGTGGAATTCAGCAGTGCAAGAAGGCCGGTGTCCTTACCTGAGAACATGGTGATCACAGAAGGGTGATGGTGCTCCCTTTGCCAGGTCACCATGTGATAATCTAGATAAGCTAAATCCCTCATGTGGGAAAAATCACCTTAATTTCTAATGTGAGCTACTGTACTACATTTAAGAATGTGCTTTTAGAGAAAGCCCTTTTCTTCCTTCTTCCACTGTGATGTCATTTTGTGGCTGAGGTGAATATAACTGGTGAGAGTGTTATCTTACATGCTGTGGAGGGTACTGATAACACAGAAGAAGATTTTGAATCTAGACATACACTAAAATCTTTTAGAGGCTCTCCGAATACATGGGGTTAGTAGCCTGTGGCAGATGTTGCCCCTTCGTTATTTGTTATTAGCACACCTCCAGTCCCAACCGTATCATTTTCTAATTCTCCCTCTTTCAGTATTTTTTAATGGTTGTCCAAGGCCCACTCAGATTCCTGGGTCTGCTCTTAGAATCATTGTTTCTGTAGGCTGGACCTAGACATCTGCTTTTTAAACAAATATCCTAGGTGACTTGAATAAATATTAAAATAAATTGTTGGATTTGTGAACCCCTGTTTATTCCTTCTTTTCTTTTCTTTTTCCTTTCCTTTTTCACATGTTTCCTTTCTTCCACATATATTTCCTTTCTCCAAAATATTTCCTATTTCTCATTTTTGTGACTACTTCCCTTTCTACCTTTCTTACACACAGGGCTGTGTTACTCACTCTCTTTTTTGATCCCTAAAAAAGAGAGTGAGGCTTGAAAATTGACTTTTATGAATACCATCCACATAATGTATAACTATAGTACTTGGAACTGTGGGAAAATCAATTAACTTTATAAGCTTAATAATATCATTGTAGTTACATGCTGTATGAATCTACGATATGTAGGAAACTTTCTAGTTTATAATTTCAAAGTACACAGAAACAGAATTTTTCATATATAGGAGCCACACTTCAAAATGCAAATTTTGACATACAAACGATACATTTAAATTGTTGCTGTCATTTTTTTCCAAACAGTGGAGTGAGACTGATAAAGTCCTAAGAACTGTTATGATTACAAACAAAAGAGTATTCTCATGAGACTTTTGTTGTCTCAAAGAACTTACAATCTAGTTGAGAGGCTCAAAAGTATACACATGCAATATTTAAATAGGAACCTGAGGAAAAATCTAGGAAGACTTTAAGTGTGTTTGTTAGAGATAAGCAGGATTTAGTTCATTATTTATTAATTTTCCCTTTGCTTATCTGCACTTTCTAATCTGTCATGATTATGAGTTACATGTATGACTTTTTAAAATTCTAAAGTAAAAAATTTTAAAGCAATATGTGATAATAAAATTTCCCTTTTTTCTGTTATTTAGATATTTACATGGTTGTAGCTAATCTCAATTAAATTATAAGTTTTTTATAAACAAACTTAAATATATACTGCACACATGGACCAGGAAGCTAGAGCAAATTCTTTATTGAGAATAGAGGATTCAAACCAGGCCTCGTTAGAATTCCCACAGGTAGATCTAAAACAAACATGAGTTCATGATCCAAATTACAGAACAAATGAAGAAAAAGCCATCGTATGCAAAAGGAAGCAGAGATAGAAGAAAGAAAAACAGCAGAATTAGATTCTAAATCTAAAAAAGGACAGTTTTAAAAAAGGCCCATTTCAATTATGAACATAAATATAAAAATTCTAAATAAAATATTAAATAACTGAA
The DNA here is from genome assembly GCA_004026545.1 of Mormoops blainvillei. Classification (NCBI taxonomy): domain Eukaryota; kingdom Metazoa; phylum Chordata; class Mammalia; order Chiroptera; family Mormoopidae; genus Mormoops; species Mormoops blainvillei. Next base: position 477,598 of record PVJD01000264.1, read on the forward strand.
TCCAACATGCTTACTCCATCCAGTGAACCAGACAATTTCTCTAGTGATAGGAGAAATTTTGGAACTCATGTCCCTGTCTTTAGTTTAGAGTACACCTATTGAGCTACCTGTCTAGCCACCTATCATGTGTACATGATAAATCAGGTAGGGTTTATTACAGAAATTTAAGTATGATTTAACATCAGAACACCTATCAATGTAATTCATCTCAAAAAAATTAGGAGAGAAAAAAATTTGAGAAAGTATATCACTTATTAATAGTAAAAAGTTTTAGAAAATTAGGAATAGGAAGAAATTTTCTTAACTTTATAAAGGACCAAATGTACAGCAAGAATATTATTTAATGGACTGACTTTAAATATCACTACTATTTAACATGATACTGAAAGGCTTGGCTAACAGAACAAGATTTGAAAAGGAAGAAGAAATTAAACAGAAGAATTAAAAGGAAGAGGTAAAACTGGGATTGCTTGCATTACTATGATCAGCCACATAATACATCCAGTAAAAACAGTAAGCTATTAGAAAGAATAAGAGAATTCAGCAAGGTGACGAAGATGCTGTTCTCCCCTTCTTTCACAGCACAGTACTAGGATTTTTAAAAACAAGACACATGGCCAACCAAATAAAGACAACATTTGCCAGCATCCCTTGTAGCTAAGTATTGCCATGCTGCAGGCAATGGGTTAAAAGCAGAACTGGTGCATACATCCTTAAAAGAGAGAGGTGCCTCCTGCTCTTTCCTGCCACCTGAAATGAAGACCTAGGTCTGGAGCTTCAGCAGCCATCTAGACTTGGACCGTGAGCTGACTTTGGGTATGGAAGCCACACATGGCAGAGCAACAAGACAGAAGGCACCTTTTATACCAGCTCCAACCCTAAAGTATCTACCTCCAATCTTCTCAAACTTCTTGAATAAGCCTCTTATCTCACTTATGCTGCTGTTATTTTAGTTTGTGTCTCTCTGTATGTCTTTGTTTTTGCCTATAGCCAGACCTAATCTTAACTGCTATAGAAAGAAACCTAAATATAAAATCAATTCATGAAAACCAAAACTATCCCTACACACTAGTACTAACAAAACAGGAAATACAAAAAACTATGAAGTTAAGAATTAACCTAAGAAAGAATGCACAAAACCTTTATGGAAGAAACCGTTAATTCTATTAAAAGACTCCAAAGAAGACCTAAGTAGGGGTATATGTAATACCTGTGGATAGGATGACATAAAATTATTAAGCTCTCAATGATCTCAAATTTATTCACAAACTCAGTGTAAACCTTTCAAACTTGCAGCAGGATTTGAGGAATTTAAATATTCTAAACTGCATCCAGAAGACTAAATTCCGTTATAATCTGGCCATTTTTTGAAAAGAATATCAGAGGGAGGGAAATTTTACCCTCCCAGAGAAGTAAGACATATTATAAATTACAGTAACAGACATGTGGAATAGTAGAACAGAATAGAAAGCCCACAAACAACCAATTTACCTATGAGAACTTGGTATGTGAAAATGGTAACATCACGCATAAATCTATAATAAAATCATGCTGAAAGAGTCAACTATTGCTGCAATAATGACACTAAATAATAATAAAAAAATCCCAAGATATTAGTGCCTTATAGCAACCATTGTCTTTTCTGCTGATCACACCTGGGCTCATCAAGATTTGGCTAGGTTCAACCAAGTTCAGCTGGGTGTGGCTTCAGGACACAGGTTAATTTCAGGTCTTCATCACATGTTTCATTCTGGCAATGACAGAAACTGAAGAGGTGAAGCCAAATCACTCAAACACATCTAAGGCCACAGCTCCCATCACATCTTCTAACATTCCATTGGCCAAATAAGTTACCTGGCCAAGTCCAACATCAATAGTGGAAAGTGCTGCAAAATCACATAGCAAAGGGCCTGGGCATATAATTCTATAGCAGGAAGAATGTGAAGGATTTGGAACGATAATCCAATCTAACAGAGGTTTTGTTTCATAGATAATGTTGGGGAAATTGCTTCATTATGGAGAAAAATGAAGTTGTATCTGTGTCTCATACCATATGCAAAAGTGAGCTCTCAATGAATTTTTAAAAACCTAAAAAGTGAAAGGGAAAACTATAAAGCCAATAGAAATTAAAAGCAGGATAGCTTTGGAATCTTAGGCTAGGAAAAGCCTTCTCAAACAAGACTCTGAAAACATAAACTATGAAACCAAAAGAAAGATAAACTCGACTACATTAAAATTAAAGTTTTCTGTTCAACAGAGAACATCATAGACAAGTTAAGAGAAAATTGATAGATTTAGAGGTATTTCTAAAGGTTTAAGCCAATAGGAGATTAATATCTAGAATATTCTAGGAATTCCTGCAAATCATTGAGGGAAAAAACAGGAAACAATAGAAAAATAGTCAAAGGATATGAACAGTTCAAATTTACAGAAGGGAACCTTGAGAAACTAACAAGTAGGTGAAAAGATACACAACATCACCTATAAGCAGCGAAAACTATATTAAAACAAGATACTTCTTTTTTTAAGGTTTTATTTATTTATTGGGGAAGGGAAGGAGAGAGGGAGAGAAACATCAATGTGTGGGTGCTTCTCATGCACCCCTACTAGGGACCTGGCCTGCAACACAGGCACGTGCCCTGACTGGGTATCGAACCAGCAAACCCTTGGTTCGCAGGCTGGCACTCAATCCACTGAGCCACACAAGCCAGGGCAAGATACTTCTTTACATTCATTAAGTAGGCAAAACTGTGAAAGGTGGACAACACCCAGTGTTGGCTAGGCTCAGAGAAAGCCATTGTTAGAACTTAACTCCTGGTACTGTCATTTCGGAGTTAATCTTGTAATACTTAATGAAATGTAGCATGTGTTTTCCTGATGGTCCAGCAGTTCCACTCCTGCGAAAGCACACCACTAAGAAAATCTTGCACAAGTCCATAGAAGGACACAATTGAGGATATTCATCATAGCAGTATTTGAGGTAGCAGCATATTGTAGGCAAACTTAGTACACATCATCTATAAAATGGTAGGTAAAACAATGAACGCTCTGGAATAACATGCAGCTGTTGGAAATAATGCACTAAATGTACATCTTGCAACATAGATGAATCTTTTAAACGTTTTATAAGTGAAAAAGGTAAGAAACAGAACGAGATCACGTAAGCCTCGGGCCTCAGGATATCTTTCGTTACACTCTTCAATGTGTTCTTCATTTCTGCTCATAGCTGAGGCACTTAGAGGCAAGGATAAGGAAGGTGTTATTCCCACTCACTTCTGACTCAAATATTACCTTACAGTTTTCACATGAAGTTGTGGTAGGTTTTCATATAGGCCTTCCCCCATATCCCACATTGACTCCTTCTACAGGCCCTACAGTTTCTACCACCATGGCATCCCCTATCACCTCCCTGCTCTGCCATACATGTTTACTATACATTTGTCTGCCTATAAGCTTACTATTCAGGCTGGATGGGAGATGGGTGATGGCTCTTGACGACTGGGCCACAGTCAGAGATGTGAAATACAATCTTGTTACTGTGCTACTCACACCTGCGTATGTCCCCATTTTCATGTGAGAAACACCCAAACATCTCTGGATTTTAGGAAGCTTTATTTCGAGACTGACCTAAAAATGTATTTGCTTATATATCATCTTTATATTCCTCCTACGGTGCTGTCAGTGCTAATAATAACCATAAGGATGGGATGACAGTAATTGTAATATTAGCTTTGTGTCAATAAGCAGTGGACACTGAGGCCTTTTAAAGTTGACTGAGAGGGAAGAGATGAAAAAAATAATTAGTTGTAGAGATTTAGGTTAGATATCAGAAATAGATCCCTGAAATGAAGGTTGATAAACAAGTACAGGAGTTCCCAGAAGATTTGGGGATAGGTAGATGAATTAGGGGTTTTCTAACCTAAAGACAGGAATGAATGTGATAGTTCTTGAAATTTCTCCCAGCCCTGTCAGGTTATGAATCTCCCCAAGTAGGCATGTTAGAAACACAATTGTTTCCCACAAATGCACACTGAAAATAGCCCCCGCTTGGGTTATGCTGCCTTAAAAGCCTGTCTCTAGCCAAAGCTTTCCTTAATGGCTCATTACTAGCATATGAAATTCTGACCCTTCGTAATGGCTATGATTTCATGGCCCTCGAACTCCCATATGCAGGAGCTTGCCTAAGCCCAGGTAGGGAGCTCTGCAGGGTAGCAAATGAGGCCCAGCTGCACATACCCCTTCCTGGGGAGCTGAACAACAGCTGCAGGCTTCTCTCCAAATAGCTTTGGGTCCCCGATTTCTGCAAAAGCCAGAATGTGAGCCTGCGGAGATGACTGGTCTCAGGATGGCTTATCTTACGGTGTCTATTTACGGTTTGTAATGTTCATCACTAGCTCCCAAAATTGGAGCATTAATGTTACTTTGCATCTATTACATAACCCTAACCCTAAAAGGTCTAATGATTTATCCACCTGTAGTTTCTGTTCCTCCTAGGAGCTGTGCGATCCCATCTGTTAAACAATTACTTACTGAGTTCTAGGCAGTCTTGGGAGATGTAATTGGAAAAGTAGATTGAGCCCAGATTATAGAACCTTAAATGCCTAGTTAAGAGTTTCAATTTATAGTATAAGGCAATAGGGAGCCTTTGAAGGTGTTTGAGAACTGCAATGGCATGATGAAAAGAATGTTTTAAATTTAATTGAGCAAACACTTATTGGGGGAAAGAACAAAGCTAATAAGTCCTATTACAGGAAAGCCTCTATGGTAAGCACAGGGGAAATTCTTTGCCTTCAAAGAATTTATAGTTGCTAGGTATTGTTCTGTGTCTGTTTTTAATATAGGGGTTAGTATTTTGAGATATTAGCTGATGTAGTTTCCCAGTCCATTCCCTCAGGGTATGTATATGCACAGCAGAGATTCAGAAAGAAAGAAGGGTCAACGCTTGACTTACAGGTCTCAAAATGGACTTTAAGAACTCACAGTAGAGACACTAGTTCTAGAGAAAATGCCTGAGTTTTCTTAAGCTACCAGGCAACATTAACCATAGATTTCGAAGCATAATTTGTGGGGCCCAGAAAAAAGTGCTGTTAAAGGTACTAGAATATAGATGTTTTCTCTGTCTTCTTCAGTCCTTCTCTCAATATGTGTTGGTTTTTTAAATTTGTTACTTAATGTCATTTTACATAATCAAAAATTCAAATTATTAGCCTGAATATTATTATTTTTATATTGTGCAATACCACTTTTAAATGCAAATATAAGTGCGTACAACTTCTAAGCAGAATTACTGAAATTATCCAATTCATATTTTGCAGCTTGGACACGCATTGCATTTTATTTTTACCCCAGTGAACCGTAGAAATGCTGCACAAAACTAACTCAATTTTTTTGTTACTTCTTGATATTTGTATGAGGGGGCACCCCAAAAACCCCAGAATTATCTTCTGGAGGGTAGGCCCCTTTTAGTACAGGCTTTCCCTGCTAGTTGAGTGTTCTAGGAATCCATCTGTATCAGTGTACCAGCTGGCATTGTTGCGAGAGGCTGCTTTCGGCTTCAGTGAATTTTTTTTTAATACTCTTTCAGTGCACACCTGCCCATATCATGCTGAGTGTTCAGCAGTTTTTGACCAAAAACAGCATGACCCCCATGCCCCACTCTCCCTGTTCACCCCATCTCACCCAGAGCAACTTTTGTTGGTTTCCCAGGATGAAGAAAGTCCTCAAAGGGAAATGTTTTGCCAATGCGGAAGAAGTGAGACAAAAAATGGCAGAAGCAGCAAAAGGCAACAAAATCGATGAATTCAAAAACTGTTTTGAGCAGTGGAAAGAAACATCTCGATAGGTGTACTGCATGAAATGGAGAGTGCTTTGAAGGGGATTGAAGTTTAAACATGTAAAAATAAGTACACAATTTTTTATAAATAAATTCTGGGGGGGTTGGATCCCCCCTCATATATTTTATCAACACTCTACCTTCATCTTATTGATGAGTAAGGAAGGACTGAAAGGGGAAGGAACTATGGGGTGCCCTATACTTCCCTTTCCTACTATGTCTTCATTTTCAGCATTTGTGCTTGGCTAATACGGGGAAGTACCAAAAGTAAGAAAGAATATGATACGAATCCTTGGCTCTTCATGTTTTTAGAATGCCATTGCCCTTTTTCTGTGTTCAAACAAGTCCTGATTTGAAGGAAGGCATAACCCCTCAGGGCTGTCAGCACTGTCAATTACACAATCAAAGATGAAACACGGTTACATCTTGCTGAACTCCCAAGACTGCGAGACAACCAGAACTGTGCTTGTGGGGTAGCAAGAACAGCAGAAACACAGTGCATGCATATCCCTCTGCTCGTGTTCCACTGTCCCATTGGGGTTTACGTATAAAACATAGATTCAAAACTAAAATCAAGATTCGAGACAGCACAGCAGCAGACTGCCCTTCCAACTGCAGGTACTGTGCAATTGTACAGATGACCCTGTTTGAAAGACGGATGAAGGGCCAGGAGGTCCTGCTGCAGATGAGTTAACGATGCTCTAAACTGAGAATGGGAGAGAGAGCCAGCACTCCATATGAATGTGTCCCTGATAAAAGGGGCAGTATCCTGCTCTTCTGCACACTCTTCCATCTCCCCACAAGATCACTCCCCAGAAATCACTGGGATGTAGGCAAATAAAAGCAGAAAAACCTGAACCTCGCTTCCGAGCCTTCATGTCATCTGTTGAGACCTTGGAAAACGGAGAGAATCACAAAGAAAAAAAAAAATTAAACTATCTATAGTCTTGCTGTCCAGAGAGAGCCACTGTTAAAATTTTGATCTATACGTGTACAAAATTGATAAATATATAACAATACAGGGTAAACACTTCTCATGCCACCTAATATTCTTCTAGAAAATAGTTTCAAATATAACCTCACATTTGAGGGTGAATATTTGGTGGTGTTTTGCACAATGAATTCTGGAGGGAAGAATCTGTCAGCAGGGAGCCTGTTCAGGAAATAAATGCAAGAATTCAAGAGGGGATCTGGGCTGGAAGTCTGCAATGGGGAAAGAGAGGAGGGGACTGGATGAGGCTCAAAATAGAATGTTGACTGAAAAAAGCAAGTCATCAAAGATTCCATCTATTTATAGTTCAAAAGGCGGAGAAAACTAAACACTGTGTTATTCAGGAATACATACATCACAGCCGTTACAGTTATAAAGTAAAATACAGTTCAGAAAGGTAGTTCCTGAGGAGAGCCCAGGGAGGTGAAGGTGTTTAGAAATGGGCACAGAGGGGCTTCAAAGGGACTGGTGATGTTCTATTTCTTAAGACACATGTGTTCAATTTATTATTTTATTTAAACATGGTACACTTTCCTTTTATATATTCTTTTGTATGATATAATATAGGTTAGTAGACCTTAGGCCAATTCCAAAAGATAACATTTTCCCCAACCTCACCCTGCTTTATCCTGAGGCTTTGCCAGACAGGTTACACAAACTGGGACTCCTCCTCCCTGCCCCCACAAACATCCCCACCCTCTCTGACTTCTCCACTAGGCACATAATTTAATCTTGTTGTTCTTAAATAGGTGACTGGAGTATATTTATCTAAAAATGTCACTTCTGAGCTGAGACTAGCAGCAATGCAATACATCAGACTATGAATACACAGGCACATGAATACACGCAGGTCTAATCATGCATGGCCACAAGCTGGAAGAGCTTTCTGCTCTGAACGTGTCTGCCTTTGCAGCATGAGTAGCAGGTGCATATCATGCTTTTCCAGCTTCCGGGGCAGCCACCCCAAACCAAATCTAAGATGTTGAAGGGGGACAAGTAGCTGGCAAATGTCTCACAAGGTCCTCTTCGTGTTATGGCAAGATTGTGAAGGACAAACAATTACATGGTGATCTCGCCTTTCCTGCATTCCAGTTAGTACACGTGCTACATAAGATACTTTCAGCGGGTTCACAGACAACCATTTTTTATTCTAATATTGTATGCATACTATTATATATTACTGACACCTAAAAGCCATGATTATTGTTTAGAACAAAGCTAAGCTAGAGAGCAAAGTTAGCTTAAATTGACGTGTTTTGTTTTGTTTTTAAACTCTCTATGAACAGTAGTATAGCTGGTGCAATACTATTATTAAAAGTGGTTCGCTTCTCATGGAAATGGTTTATGAAAGTGGTTGCACGGAGACTTTTTGGTTCTTAAGAAAGTGAAATATGGGCTGTGGGCAGTCCTATCCTATGACCTTAAGTACAATTTGTGGCCCAGGAGACTATTGTAAACCTCCCCTTGTAATATTTTGAGCCCTTTTTACCTGCCAGACTCTGGCAAAGTGCACTCCATATATACATTAGCCCATGAACTCGACATTTCTGTTTGTTCAGAGATACCCCTCCTCCTAGTCTTCATTATCTCCTTCATCTCAAGGCATCGGCTGCTAGGTCTTCAAAGGAAACCACCCTGGCAACATTAATCCTGTACCCATTCTTGTTGTTATACTGAAGAGTAACAACATAAACTTACATGAACTTGTGAAAGAAATACCTACAACATCATTTTACAGTAAGTGTGCACCTAAAACTTACACAATGTTATATGTCAATTACATCTCAATAAAGCTGAAAAGAAAAAAACCTACAATGGAAATAAAAAATATAAATAATTTGGCTCACTTCTGGTATAGCCCCCGTAGTGCACACCCCTCATCTACCCCAATACCTCTGGTTTTTAATTTTTTTTACTTTGTAACAGAGGCAGAAGTGCTCCGTACACATTAGAATATTTTGAAATCTAACTACATGATCTCTCATATAGAAAGGCACTGTAGGAAATATGAATTCTGATAAACAAGACTTTGTTTTAAGTGATAGAATGGTGCAAAATAAAATGGATGAGTTATATCCCTTTGCATAATTATTTTATAATAGGTACTCGATAGACCTTTAACTCTGCCACTACTTCCATAACATGCCACAAGCACAGAGAGAAAAATCAACAACAGAGTACCGTCTTTAAAATTGCTGGTAATAAAGCCCTAGCAACCTCTGGGCAAAGCATTTCCATGATGTTTCATAAATCAGGTAGAGCAAGGTGAAAAGAAGGCTGAGCTTAGTTTTGTTCCATCACAGTAAACTTCTCTAAAATGGCAATAATCCCCAATATAAAATTTCCACAAGTTAAAGAGAGATATACCACATATGGGTAAATTTAGAAAGAAAGATTTGAAGATTTTTTTAATTTAAAAAATGTTAATAGATGGTGCATGTTCATGGAACAAAATTCAAAGATACAAAAGGATAGATAATAGAAAATAAGTTCTTTTGCTTTCTTAGTCTCCCAGTTACCTCCCAGGAGACAAACATTGTTACCAGTTTCAAAAACATTTCCATATATATTTGATATGTCTAAAAGTTAATGTATGCATATATATTTTGATAATATAAATTATGTTTTATATTATTCATCCATCTTTCTTTTTTCATTGATAAAAGAAGTATCCATACCTTATAGATACTTCCCTATCAGTACACAGAGGGGCTACCTTAATCATCTTCAAGGTTATGTAATACAATGGTTTATCATATAAATGTACCATAACTTCAGGACATTTATATTGTTTCTAACCTTTTGTTAGTATAAACACTGTGACAACCCATGACTCTGTGTGTATACTGCATCTGATAAACTCCCAAGAGAGAAAATGCGTGTCCAAGGACATGTGCATTTAAAAATGTGATGGCTATTGCCAAATTGTCTTTCATGGGGGGTCCTAGTGTTAAATGTGTATTTTATAATGCACTATAACAATTGATACTGTGATTGTTCTTTAATTTTTTTTAAGGACTTGTATAGTACTAGGGCACAGCACTCTCCACAGCAAAATCATGTTATAATACTGTCATTAGAAGACACTCCTCACTCTTTAGACTAGGTGTTAGCAAGACTGGCACCTAGGATATTACTCCGCTTGCCTCTTGTGGTTTCAGAATTACCTGCATGGTGACCGATCTGTGCTTTAACTAGGCTTTCAAAAACAGGACTATACAAAGCTCAGAGGATTTTTAGGGCAGTGAAAATACTTTGGATGGTATTATATGGATGAACATGTATTATTAAATATTTGTCCCAACCTATAGAACACTAAGAGGGAACCCTTAGGTAAACCATAGACTTTAGGTAATTATGATGCATCAGTGTGGTATTATCCATTGTTTAAAAAAAAAAGTACTGTTTTGGTGAATGATGTTGCTAATGTGGGAGGCTATGTGTATGTTGGGGCAGAATGTATATGCGAAATCTCTCAACATCCCTCTCAATTTTGTTGTAAATGTAAAATTGCTCTAAAAAACAGTCTTTTTAAAAAAGCCTATAGCTACATATGCATATCCTTTTTCTTAATAAATCTAAAGGGCAGAACTTTTTTGATTGACTCTGGAGTTCAGAAAGTGAAACTGAATGAATAGAAACCAAGATGAAAGATAGTCATCAAGGCCTCCTCTTCAGCATTGACTGCAGCACAAGCAACCAAATTATGAGAAATAAATTACAGTTTTAAAAAATTCCCTGTTTTAATTACTGCAAATGTTAATGTGACTAGGTAAGAATTATTTTTAATCACCTATAATTACATGGCTAGTATACATCTAAAAACACAAAGCCAGTATCCAAAAGCCACAATTAAAAAAAAAAAGCCCCAAGACAAACTTTGCTTTTGTTTGAAATGTGCTATATTTTTCTTTTATATGCTCCCTCTCCCAAATAAATTGTACAGTTAGAATTGCTGGTTTTTAGCAAAATACAGAAAGCCAGCTAGAAACATCCTTTCCCTGAATTCAGCGGGTTAGCGTCTTACCCAACTTGAGCAAATTCTTGGCGAGTATTTCATGAACTCACAAGAGACGAATGTACTGGCTGTGTTTAGGAGATGTAAAATAAAGTCGTGTAGGTTTTTAAGCTTTAGAAAATTGGGGAACTTCCTCTGTCAGAGAGAACTCACCAGACCTGCAATGAATACAGTAGTTGGAATTATAAAGGAAGGCACAAAATAGAATTCCTCCTTATCATTGTGTTTAGGATCTTCCATTCTAGGTAGATTTTTCGCTCTAGGAGAGCGAGGGCGAGCTAGGTCTGTGGTCTGAGCGGTGTCTATAAATAGAAGGTGAAGTGTTCTAATACCGGGAGGGTGCGTCACAGCGTCCCTCCCCCAGGCTGAAAGCGCCAGGCGGCAGCGGGAGCCACAGCGAGTCACCCTGACGCCCGCACCCAGCCCCCCAGCCCGGCGGGGCCAGGCCCGTGCCCCCCTCCCTCCCGGGAGCTGGAGACCTGCGGGAAGCGCAGAGAAGTAGGGTAGGCGGAGGCACCCGCCGGTACCCACACCACCCCAGCCCCGGGCTGGATTAGACCCACCCCCGGTCACAGGGTCCCTGGCGGAGAGGTGGGGGACCCCTGCTCCGGTGGCAGCTGGGCGGGCGCCCCGGCGCCGCAGCCGTGTTCCGGGCCGCTTCCCCCACCCCATCCCACCCCGCCTCCCTGCGGCCAAAGGGAGAACAATAAACCTAAACCTAGCACGCCGGGCCCACAGACAATGCGAGGGGAGTTCCGAGGGGGCTGCCCCCCAAGACCGAGCGGCGCGCTTCGGCAGGCCTGCCCCCAGCGAGCCCAGTAGCGGGCCACGTGGAAGGTGATTTAGGTCTGTCGAAACCTAAAATTTCAGTGTCTGTTCAAGGCCGGGAGAATTTTTTCTAGTCTATATAGAACGTCAGCGGTTGGTTTAAATGCACACAGACGGCATGTGTATTTAGGTTCTTCTCTATTTCGGATTTGAATCTCTAAGTCACTAGTGGAATTTCCACAGGCCTGTCTTTTTGTAAACAGATTGTTCTGGGATTCCCCACCCAGTCTCCAGTCTTACTCTGCCTGTTCTTCCAGTTCGACCCTGTCTAGTCTGGATCGAAATCTCTCTCTTCTTCCTCCTCTTCTTCTCCTTCTTTCTTCTTCCCTCTTTTCCTCTCTTCCACATACACAGTTTTGTTCCCTGTGCACCCTTTCTCTAATTTGTGTGTTTACACCCACCCGTGTGTATGCATGTCCTACAGTTTTTTTTCTCCATTCTGATTGGCACCTGCATTTGGTTCCCCTGCCCTTTCCTATGTGCTGATTTTATTTGTCTCTCAATTTGCTTCCTCCAATTCCTTCTTTCCTTTGTGTTTCTTTCACGGCAACTACATTTGCGTGATTTTTTTTTTCTTACTATTGCTGAAAGTTCTGTCACCTTAAAGACTCAAGGGTTCCTGGAAAAAACCAAGAGGATTTCATTGCATTTTATCTCAGAAAACTGTCATACAGTTCCACATTCGGAAAGTCTGGGCTAGCCGGAAGTTTTATACTTATATATAGGTCAGGCCATCCTAGCTGAAGAAATCACAAAGCTCTGTAATGTCTTGGGTGCCGGGCTGCTTGCTTATAATAAAAAAGCATGCAGGAAAAGCAGGGGAGGGGGAATATTTTCAAATTAATTTTCTGAATATGGATTTTACACACATACACACTTATTTTAAAGCAAAATGTTGGTCAGACAGAATTTGAAAGTCAGGACATAGGCATCTTTCATTCATCCATACCGTGTCTTCTTGGTCATCTTTTTGCGCTTGTTCCCATCTGTGGAATGAATCTAACCACTTGGCTCTTTACCCCTGAGTCTGGGCTAGAGTACAAAGTATAACCCTTTATCAACCACACAAATCAGAAAGAACTCCTAGACTTAGGACCTAAAGAAAAGCCAGGCCAAAGTGGAGGTGGGGAGAAGAAGAAGAAAGGAAGAAAGAAAAGAAGGAAAAGAAGGAAAGAAAGAAAGAAAGAAACCAGGCAAAAGAATGGTTAAAATCCTAACAAAAAAACATACCTTTGGTGGCTAAAACATTTGGAGGTGACAATGAATGGCTGTAGGCGAGGTAGGAGTGGGGGTGGGTGATCATTACACATTTGGAGGAGGCCTTTGCTTTGCCAGCGCTGATCCTCAGGTTGGGTGGGGCTTGAACATAGCACGAATCACATTTTTATGCAGGTGACATCAGAAATATAGTGCAGCCATGACAGAGGAAAACAACAACAACAACCACAACATCCAGAGAAGAGGAAGAGGCACCTGACTGAGGAGAGGGAAGTGGAGGGTAACCGGCAGGTTTGTCTTTTTCAGCAGCAGCTGTGGATTGAGGGGCCTCTGCTCCATCCTGTTACCACTTCCGCCTGCCTGTCTGAGTTACCAAACCCGCTTTCCTCCAGCCGGGGCCTAGGTTGAAGGTGGATCAAGAGCAAGCTATAAGTTTTGAGCAATCAATGTATTTGCATAAGCTACCGTTAACACCCTTCAAAAAATTATTAAGGATTTTGAGGCCCAAAGGTCAGGTCTAACCACTGGGGTTAAGACTCAAAAATAATAATATCATCATTTACTGCAATTTATTTTATGCGAGGCACTCTGCTATTAGATTTAACATTGTATCTCATTTAACCTTCACAACAAGACTTTGGGGCAGATATTACTACTCTCGTTTTACACATAAGAAAACCAAGACACAGAGTATTGGCTAAGAGCTTATTTTCCCAAGGTCACAGGCTAGTGAGTGGTAGCCAGGGGCTCAAAGCCTAGTCTAGCTTCAAAGCATAGTTTATAATCCTCTTTCAACAAAGGGAGGAGATAAAGGCTGTCCTCAGCTATGAGGACCTGACAACTCATCCTGAGGCAGGGGGCGACTTGGAGTGTCTTTCCCTATGTGCCACACAGGGGCCCTGGTGTGTTGTTATGCGCGTCTGCACAAGGTCACTGTGACAGTCACCTTTGTCCCTTAGGTTGATTCCGGCTTATCTACGGAAAACCTATTAACCTGAAAGAGCAGGTCTTCCTTGAGAGGACAAAAACACTCTACCTCAAGCCTTGTCATCAAGGTTGGGGAACATCCCCCCATACACTGGGTACAGGAGAATTGGCTCTGCAGCAGCAAGAGGGCGGACCCATTACTAGGAGCAGCTGCAGGCACAACCTCTGTCAGCAGTGATGAGGCCTAGGGCAGGACGGGCCCGACAGCACAGGCACAGTGGTCAAAGACGAGTCTGCGGCAGTAAGGTCGAAGTGAGAGGGGCCTTGATCAGAGACAGGATGGCAACAGAGATGAGCCAGCTGTAGGTCAGTTGGCATCAGAAGAGTCCTAGACACTAGTGGGGCTTCGTGCAAGCAGCCACAGGCTGGAGGTGTTTGTCTAGGAGGGAGTGAATTATAGTGTTTAAGAATAAAGCCTCTGGAGTCAGACTTCCTGGGTTCAAATCCTGCCTCCATCCTTTCCCAACACGATGACTTTAGACAAACCAATTACTTTTTCTGTGCCTCTGATTTCTTTTCTGAAAAATGGAGAAGATAATAATGCCAATAGTTCTCCCATATGGCTGTTGTAAGGGTTAAATGAGAGAATGTATACAGAGCACTTAGAACAGTCCCTGGCACCATGTTAAGTCCTTTCACAGTGTAAGTGTTATATTATCATCCAACATGATGCAGGGTGAGCCCCCTGGGACTGACAGGGGTGGAAGGCAAGTGGGGGATTCCCACTTGAGATGTACATTGCCCAATAAGAAAATGAAGCAAAACCAGACAACAAAAAGACTGGTGGAGTTAGATCTCCAGCAAAAGACTGAAAGAAGTTTTAAGCATAGCATGAGTCTCTTAATTCCACCCCACTCCACCCCTAGTCCCCTGCCTTTCCTACTGAAAGAGTTTGAAATGATTCCACAGAACAAGCAGCGGTGTTGGGGAGTGAGCCAAGCCTTTGGCTAGGTACTAGATAAGTTGAGTTTAAGCATAAGTTGTAACCTTGAGTAAGTTACTTAATTTCTGAGCCTAAATTTCCACATCTGTAAAATGAGTAGGAGTGGATTTTTGTGTGTGTGTGTAATAGGAAGGGTCTTCCCATTATCTCCCCTTTCTTCTGGGAACTGTTTTTCTCCCGTACACCCACTATTGGGACCTCTATTTTCTTACATGACTACACCTCCCTGGTCATAGTTGATTGGCAGGAGTTGACATGTGACCCAAACTGGGCTAACTATTTTTGTTGTTGAATTGGAACTGGGAAAAGATAGCTGGCAACTCTAGGTAGAATAAGTGGAATGAGGCTCAGGACCACTTAGCAGTCCTGTTTCCAACAAGTGAAGTCTAAGAAGTTTACATACAGTAAAAAGCAGAGGAAAGAGACCAATCATTCTGGTGGCATTTGGATCAGGTGTCTCTGAGACCCATGGGTACCCCTGCCGTGCCTGCAGTTAAATGAGACTCTCAAATTGATGCCAGTTGATTGGCCTTTTTGCCTAAGCTACTGCAAGTTTGCTTTCTTGAGTCACCTGTAACCTCCAAATCCTTGATAGATACAGATTAGCTTATTTATAAGATTCTCCCTTTTACTTCTAAATGACTATGTTTTTATACAAGAAATAAATGAATGGTATTCAAGTAAGGCTATGTCTCCGAACCCCAAATAGCTGTGTGAATAATCACAGCTTTTTGTTCTTTAAATAAAAAGAAAATCCTAGCCCCGGCTGGTGTGGCTCAGTGGATTGAGTGCCCACCTGCAAACCAAAAGGTCACTGGTTTGATTCCTAGTCAGGGCACATGCCTGGGTTGTGAGGTAGGTCTCCCATAGGGGGCGTGCAAGAGGCAACCACACATCAAAGTTTCCCTCTCTTTCTCCCTCCCTTCCCTCATTTAACTCACTTAAAAGTACAGGTAGGTTCAAGACTCTTTATACACTTTTATTATATCTAAATGAAAGAAACAAATAGGCCAAGAGCTGATATTTTGGTGAAGTGGGAAGAAATCAGTCATTAAATTATAAAAAATTGATTTTAAAACTGTTGGCTTGGTGACCTGGTTTTGACATTGATTCCATTATTTTCCTATGCTCAGTATAACACAGGAGGGACATTAGTAACTTTGGTTTGATGAAGACCAAGAATTTAGAAAAACTTGGTCACAGTGTGGCTATTTTAGCCTAATTTCTTAGTTTGTCTGGCTATCTGGTTAGCACTGAGTGAAATCTTTCATTTGGTTTAAATAGATCATGTAAATAACTATCTATGTCTCTCCTACTTCTGATTTCTACTGTAACCATCCATCTGTCTGTGTATTATTTTAAATATAGTCAAAAAAAAAAGAAATGCTTTTTGTAGAGCTCTATGTACAACATGAAAAAGAAAAAAAGAAAATAAAATAGTCATACCTCGTACTCATCAGTTTCAGAACTCGTCAAACCCTGTACTCCTCGCATTTTGATGAGAAAAAAATGTTTTAGCACTGGGCACTTGCTCAGGACTCATTGCACTTACTAGAACTTGTGAGTCATGATGCTGCCCCACAAGAAAAAATGCTTTATTCCTCATCAAGTGCTTGATAACTCATCGGCTTCAGCACTTCTCACCGAGTTCCAGAACAAATTAACGACAAGTACCAAGGTACCACTGTAACTTACATTTTAACTTTCAACAAATAAAATACTTTTTATTTTGGCTTCTTGGGCAGTAATATTTTAATATATGAAATTCTGTAATTTTTCCCGTGGTAAAATAACTCAGGAATGTCTGGTAACAATAAATCTTTCTATTTATAATGATTTCTCAATATTAAATTTGGAATGTAGGCATAATGTGTCTATATTTATATCTGTAACTGTGTTTCAGTCTTCTCATTCTACTGTAGTTAATTCTTGATAATTAATGGTATGAGAGACGGTGCTTTCATAGTGTTAATTGAAATCCGTAGAAAATTATGAGATCTCATTTTTTGCTAATATTGTCATTTTAATCTCCTCCCCAGAAAAAAACCTTAAACCAGAGCTTAGATGTACAGTAGTAAAACTAATTTGAGTTTTACAGACTCTCTTAGTTCATTTTCTTTTTTTTTAGTTGAAGATCTTACAAGATGTAAATTACAGGTAAGTGAGAAGAAGTGAGAAGAGGTAGGGGAGGCTGGAGCTTGTATTAGCCACTACTGAGGGTAATACATTTGAATAACAAAACACTGGTTATAGACCCAGAATATTAGTGGTGCCTAATAACTGGCCCTGACACCTGAGATCATCAACTGGAGCCCACTGGGAACCAAGCTAACAATATCGCCCCTAGTGAAAGTTCTGAGCCATGTATCTGGAATGACTTTCACTTTATTCCCACTTAAGAACTTTTCCCATCAGGGAAGTCCAGACCATGGGCCCACTAAACTCAGCGATGAAGTGTGTAGTCTAATCCATATGCACTAAAACCCTGTCATCCCCTTCTTTGCCCCTTGCCCTTTCCCTCTTTAAACTCCGGCACAGGCACCTCCTTGCTCTACCTTTCTGTCCACCGTGTCTCGGCTACAAAATATCTTGCCTCAGTTGACTATTTCTTTCCTTATGTCTTGTTGCTACCTCATTATAATTAGAGGACAATTGAGGGTGGTTTCCCAGGAGACAGAGGGTGGGTGGAGTACGTGCAGGGAGCTCTTCTGGACACGTGGCTGATCTTGGCTTTTAATCTCCTTTCACTCTGATTATTGTGCGTGTTCACCAGTGCCCATCAGTCGTGCCTGTTCTTGGTACAGTTCCTGCTTCGACCAGGGCCAATTTGGCTGACTCTCAGTTCCCTTTGTCCACCCTTTCCTCCACATGTAGCTGGAGAGAAATACCCAGCTCCACTTGACAGAAATGTACTCAGTAGAAGATATAAAACCACTGTACACATCTACAGAGTTATATACCTTCACTTTACAGACCCATATTTAAGAGAAGAATTTGTATCGATAGTGGTTCTATTGCATTTGGTTCAAGCCAAGCATCAGAAGGCTGACAGTCAATAGACTAACACAGTACTGTGCTGATGAGCTGCAAATCCTGCACAGGTAGATGAATTTAGAATAGTGTATAAAATGTATTTTTTCTACAGTGTAACACACAATTATTACAACCTTAATCAACAAATATTGCAACTTGGTTTAGACCTCCAAACAATTTACTGGGAATATATTAAATACTAATGAAGTTACATCTAATGCTAGAATATGGATGGATATATAGTCAGGTAAGTAAATTGATGATACCACCATGGAAGCTGTAGATAATTTTATAGTTATTGGGAGATATTGCCTTGTAATCACTGTTAACTTCTTTAGTCCTGCTTTGAATCTTCTAATCTCTTCAGGCGCACAACCAGATTTTCAGGAATTTGAGGATGTGTCGTGAGTACAAAGACAGTGAGTTATTACAACTGCGATCGATGGTATGGTATGAACTAAGAACACGCGAAGCCAAGAGAAATAGCATTATGGCTGATGAAGAGGGGCAGGGAAAGTGGAAACTATGGCAGGTGTTCGGTGGCTTCTGCAGATCCATTTTCTGCAGTGAGAACAGATACGCAGACAAAGTCCCAGAGCCAGTAGAGAGGGCTCCCTAACCAATTGTGAGAGTGAAGACTATGTCTGAGAAATTACCCATGCATTCATTTTCAAAATTCAATCAATAAACGTTTACTGGGCACCTAGAATATGCTATGTAATGTGTCCTGGGAGATAGAGATACAAATACACTGTCTCTGTCCTCATTAAGTTGTTATTTTAGTCAGAAAGAAGGACAAAAATGAAGTAAACAGAGAAAACAATGACAAGTGCTGATATGTTATGAAGAAAGTCAACAAGAGGCTGAAATAGAGCATGGGGTTCGGGAGGAGAGCCTCTTTACAGAGTGATCTGGGAAGGCTTCTCTGAAGACAGTAAGACTGTCTAATTTTATTTCCCTCATCAGCTCTTAGCAGCCAGCAACACAGCCTCCGAAGTTACTTGGAGACTTTAGGGAGAGAAACTCAGTGTGTTGCTCTGTATGAAGTAAGCTCTTTCTAGTTTTCAAATGAATGAAGCATGGTATGGAATTGCTACTGAAGTACAGAATGGCTTAATGAGCAGAGCCCAAAGTCTCTCAGAGATGGAAGAAGGAAAGTTTATTAAAGAGAACATAGAGTGGGTAGTATCAAAGAAGGAAAGGAGGGGATTTCAAAGATTAGCAAGCAGAACGCCTTGTAGGGAAAACAGGGAGATAAAACCCAGCAGATAATTACTGTGCATCTACTATGTGCTAGGCACTGCTGGAGATCAGATACCAAGGATGCAGCATGAATTGGCCCCCCAGCCTGCTAGCAGGGGTCAGGCCTGAGTGCCACAGAAAGCAGCTGGACATCTGAAGCGCAGGGTGGGCACCCAAACAGCCCAGTGCTTTTTCAACAGCACGCCCAGCACCAATTCACTTGCTAATTAACGTTGGACAGAGATAATGAGCAGGGGTGTTGCTTTTATAAGACTTACCTTGTTTTTCCTCTCCAGCCTCCTGCTGCCTAGCCCAGATATTGTGATGAATCAGGCTCTCTTAGAAGAGAAAAAAATATCCATTCAGTGCTCAATTTCTATGCTCTTAGCTTTTATTTTTCCTTTAACGCTAGCAAGTTTCTTGCTCTCATAGGGCTTATAGTCCAGCAAAGAAGACCAACAGGTTATCAAGACGTCACACAAAGAGATAAAGGCACGTTTATGCCAACCTAAAACGAACGCTGGCTATCACAGGGAGCTGAGGTTCAGGTGATTTTTATGGCCTCCCTTGTTCTTGCAGACAATGTTCCAAATTGTTGCAATGGACGCGTATTATTTATATAATCCGGAAAAAATAGTTATGTTTAATTTTTTTTAAAGGAAAACACAAATACATGCTATAACTGTGGGGAGAATTAGGAAAAAGAAGTTCATTGTGCTTGGGGATGAATCACAGGAAGGGACCGGCTCAGAGAAGGCTGAGAAAGCTTCCTGGAGGAAAACAGGAGAGAGTTAAATGACAAAAGCACATATAATAGATGCAAGTGAAGATATGCACAGCCATCAACGTAAAGCAGAGGTTTTTACTCTGGAGACACATGGATAAAATTCAGGGGCTCAATGAACATAAATTTAAAAAGTTACATATTTTTTCTCCTTAACCTGTAATTGATATTTAACATTCCATCCCATTTTGAATGTAAACAACAAACTACAATAGCATCAGCAGTACCTGTGACTTCGTCAACAATGAAATCTGATATCTTCAAACCACCTTATAGTTGTTGCATATATCTGGAAATACCTTTAATATTCATATCTTTTCAAAATTACAGTAGTTATTAGACTCACCATTAGCTCATGTTAATTAATGTTTTAATAAAGAAGTGTGTATGTTATTATATCACAGCTTATTTGTTGATATCTGTATTTGGTGTCCTTTGTAATTCCATGTATTTTATTTTATATATTTAAAAATATTATTCCAAAAAGAAATCCGAAAAGAAAAGGAGTCTGTAGCTTCTAGCAGATAACCAGAGGCCCATGGCACAAAAATGGTTAAATTAAGCACGTTTACTTCAAAGAGCAGGAATGGCCTCAGATCTGATTACATATTGTATAGCAAGTAGTAATCAGTGGGAGAGTTGAAGCAATGGGGAGCTCAGAAAAGAGAGAACATCACTTTTTCAGCTCACAAAACCATGGAGTTGACTTGAGGACAGAGGCTACGAACTTGGACGCCAGCTATTGAGAGTGCACAGGGAATTCCCCTTGGTCAACCTTCTTGTTTGCCAAACCACCTGCTGGTTTTCATATGGCTTCCCATGCAGGTTTACATACGATGAGAGAAATCCAATCAGTAAATGTGAGTCTATGGTCACCTTCTGAGGGATTCAGGTTTCTTATTTCAAATTCAAGTTGAACAACAAATGCTGGTGAGGATGTGGAACAATAGGAACTCTAATTTATTGATGGTGAGAATGCAAAATGGTGTGGCCACTTTGGAAGGCAGTTTGGCAGTTTCTTATAAAATTAAACATTTTCTTACCATATGATAAGCACTCTTGTTCCTTGGTACTTACCCAAATGAGTTAAAAACTTACATCCACACAAAAACTTGCACATGAATGTTTCTAGCAGCTTTATTTATAATTGCCCATACTTGGAAGCAACCAAGATATTCTTCAGTAGGTGAATAGATAAAAAATTTTGGCACATCTAGACAATGGAATGTTACCTAATGATAAAAAGACATGAGCTATCAAGCCATGAAAAGACATGGAAGAGCCTTAAATGCACATTACTAAGTGAAAGAAGTCAAACTGTCAGGACTACAGACTGCATGATTCCAATTATGTGGCATTCTGGAAAAAGTAAAACTATGGAGACAATAACAGGATCACTGGTTGCCAGAAGTTATGAAAATGGAGGGAGGGAGGAATAGGCAAAACACAGAGGATTTTTAGGGCAGTAAAACTATTTATTTAATACTACAGTGGTGGATACATATCATTATACATTTGTCAAAACCCATAGGAAGATGATGGCATAGGTAAACAGAGCTCACCTCCTCGCACAACCACATCAAAATTACAACTAAAAACATAGAACAATAATCACTCAGAAATGTCCGAAATTGAGTTGAATGGAAGTCTGACAACTACAGAATTAAAGAAACCACATCCATCTAGACTGGTAGGAGGGGTGAAGACATGAAATGGGCTGGTCCCACATCCACATGTGATGAATAAAAAAATCAGGAGGGGTATCTCAGGAGCAAGGGGTCCCAGCCCCACACCAGCCCCCCAGCCCAGAGTTCCAGTGCCAGGAAGATAAGTCCCCACAACTTCTGGCTGCAAAAACCAGCAGGGATTGAGTCAGCGGAAGAAACTTCTGGAGTCCCAAGCAGTTTCTCTTAAAGAACCCACACATGGATTTACTCAGACTCATTCCCTCTGAGCTCCAGCATTGGGGTATCAGTTTGAAAGGCACCAATAGCATACAGGGAGAAACTGAATTGTCTGATATCAAGGTGAGAGCTGGGGATAGCTTTCTTCCAGACAGAAAGGCAGGCAGAGGCCATTGTCCCTTTTCTGAACCCTCCCCCCTACAGAGTCACAGAGCCAGCAAGTGGGTGCCATATCTGAGACCCCACCAATCTAGCTAACACTGTTTGCCCTGCTCTGGAGATCCCCTGAGACTCTGTACCACCCAACTTATGGGCCCCCCAAACTGTTAACCATGACTATTCCATATGAATGGCATGTCTTGGCTCATACTTCACAACATCCTAAATCCTCTCAAACAAGCAACAGCTGGCCTCATTGAATCCCCAGCCCCCATACCTCTTACTAAGTTGTCCCAGGCCTGGCACGAGCAGCAGCCAGCCTAGATTCATAGCTTGGCTTCACCTGGGAATCTCCAAGTCCCAAACAAGTAGCAACCATCTCAGATTGCTTTATAGACCAGGTAGAGTGGCCCTGGGCAAAACACAGGTGGTGGCTGAACTTAGCCTTCACCACCCAAGAAACCCCAGGGCCTGTATACCCAGTGGACAGCTACGAACCATGTCAGAGCACCTCCACCCCATACCTGCACAGCTGATCCTCAATGGAGGCGGGATCAGTGGTCACAGCCAGTCCTTGCAGCTGACTGGCCTGGATAAATCCCTCCCATTGACCGCCCAACAGAAATCAAAGCTCAGCTGCAAGAGGAAGGTGAATTCAGCTCATATGGAGGGCACACCTTGAGTACCCAGCTTTGGTGATAGGGGAGGCTGTGCCACTGGACCCTACAGGATGCCTACTACATTAGGCCACACTACCAAGATAGGGAGTCATAACAGCTCTACCTAATACATAGAAACAAACACAAGGAGGCCGCCGAAAGGAGGAGACAAAGAAACATGGCCCAGGTGAAAGAACAGATCAAAACTCCAGAAAAAGAGCTAAGCAAAAGGGAGATAAGCAATCAGATGCAGAGTTCAAAACACTAGTTATAAGGAAGCTCGAGGAGCTTAGTGAGGACCTCAGCAGCATAAACAGACCCAGTCAGAAATGAAGGATTCACTAATGAAATAAATGACAATTTACAGGGAAACAACAGTGGAGTGAATGAAGCCGAGAATCAGATCAATGATTTGGAACATAAGGAAGCAAAAAATAACCAATCAGAGCAACAGGAAGAAAAAAGAATCCATAAAAACAAGGATAGTGTAAGCGGCCACTGGGACAACTTCAAGCATTCCAATGCTCACATCATAGGGGTGCCAGAAACAGAAGAGACAGAGCAAGAAATTGAAAATCTATTTGAAAAAATATGAAAGAAAATGTGCCTAATTTGGTGAAGGAAAGAGACATGCAAGTCCAGGAAGCAGAGAGAGTCCCAAACCAGATGGATGCAGAGACCCACTCAAAGACACATCATAATTAAAATGCCAAAGGTTAAATGTAAAGAGAGAATCTTAAAAGCAGCAAGAGAAAAGAAGTTACAGGGGAGTCCCCATAAGACTTTCAGCTGATTTCTCAAAAGAAACTTTGCAGTCAAAAAGGGCTGGCAAGAAATTTTCAAAGTGATAAAAGGCAAGGACCTACGACCTAGATGACTCTATCCAGCAAAGCTATCATTTAGAATGGAAGGGCAGATAAAGTGCTTCCCAGACAAGGTAAACCTAAAGGAGCTCATCATCACCAAACTACTAATATATGAAATGTTGAAGGGACTTATCTAAGAAAAAGAAGATCAAGACTATGAACAATAAAATGGCAATAAATATATAACTACCAATGATTGAATCTGAAAAACAAACTAAGCAAGCAAGTAGAACAGAAACAGAATCATGGATATGGAGAACATTGGGATGGTGGTAATTGGGGATTGGTCTCTGGGGGAATGGGGGAAAGGTGAAGGGATTAAGAAATACAAATTTGTAGTTACAGAATAGGTAGAGGGATATTAAGAGCAAGTTAATAGGAAAGGAGTTGCCAAAGAACTTATATGCATGACCCATGGACATGAACAAAGGAGGAGGGATCGCTGGAGGGAGTGGGGTGCTGGGTGGAAGGGGGGGAAGGGGAAAAAACTGGGACAACTGTAATAGCATAATCAATTTTTTAAAAAACATAGAATGTACATCACCAAGAGTGAACTCTAATGTAAACTATGGACTTTGGGTGATTATGCTGGATCAATACAGGTTCATAGATTGTGACAAATGTACCACCCCAGTTTGGGATTTTGATAGCGAGGAGGCTGTGTGGGGTAGGGGACAGGTGTGAGGGAACTCTGTACCTTCTGGTCAATTTTAGTGTGAATTTGAAACTTCTCTTAAAAATAGTCTTTTTTTTTTTTTTTTAAATTCAAACTGATGTAAACATTACAAGTTGGGCTTATGTGAGTCTACTACTGAGAGACAGAGCCCCTTCTGGAGTGCCAAGAGGGCCATCCTGTCTTCCTGAATTGAAATAAATGGACCAAGGTTGTTCTCCCTGCTTCAAATGCTCTGCTTTACCACTGAAGAATTGTTTATAATCCATTAAGACCCAGGCATAATGTAACATCCTCGTGTCTCCTTCATTGGCCTTGCTAAAGGGCTTGTTTTACACTCCCCTTGCAATTAGCAAATGTTGGGTCACCACTCTGGGGTGACACACATCACCAGAAGTCACAGGTCATCACTTCTGTATGTTGCTCACTGGATTGTGAGTTGCACAAGGGCAGGGATCATCTCTTTATCATGTGATCTACCCAGCATCTGGTGTATGAATGACAATCCCTGCTGTCTAGGGAAGTGACAATATCTGACTGGAGTTTTAAAGTACTTACACCAACACTGATGTGGAGGAAGACTGGGGCGTGAGAGATGAGGGGCAGGGAGACTCCCCCAAGGAGTTTGGCAATGCTCCCACTGAAAGAAGATGAGGTTCTGCAAGAAGTCAGTAGCAGAAGGAATGGCAAGAAGGGGATGTTGCTAGACACATTAAACCTTGGTGATGGATTAGACGGTGGGGAAGGAGGACTGAAACTCTGGAAACTTCTAGAGCCTCCTAACTGGTGTTTTGGCATCAGTACTTGTTTGTCTAAGAACTACAGCTGACCCTTGAACAACACGAGTTGGAACTGCGCAGGTCCCCATATGTGGATTTTTTTCATTAAATATGCACAGTACTATAAATGTACTTTCTTCCTTATGATTTTCTTAATAACATTTTCTGTTCTTTAGCTTATTTTAAGACTATAGTATACAATACATACGACATACAAAATATGTGTTATTTGACTGTTTATGTTATTGTTAAGGCTTCCAGTCAACAGTAGACTATTAGTAGTTAAGTTTTGGAGGCATCTAAAGTTATATGCAGATTTTCAACTATGCAGAGAGTGGGTGCTCCTAACCCTTGCGTTGTTCAATGGTCGACTATATAGAAGCTGTTCTCAACACACTGGTCAGCGAGGCGACT
Source organism: Mormoops blainvillei (assembly GCA_004026545.1). Taxonomy (NCBI): domain Eukaryota; kingdom Metazoa; phylum Chordata; class Mammalia; order Chiroptera; family Mormoopidae; genus Mormoops; species Mormoops blainvillei. The sequence continues at coordinate 502,929 of PVJD01000264.1, forward strand.
AAAAAAAATTAGAATCCTTTTTCTCTTCCACTCAAAACCTGCCCATGACTTTTCATTTCCGTCCCGGTAAAGCTGTAGTTCTTACAAGGATCCGTAGGGTCCTTCTCGCCCTGGCCCGGGCCCTTGCCTCCCTTCCGCTCTGCACTCGGTTCCCACTGTGCTCTCCGTGGCTTCCTCTGTCGCAGCTGCACACGGCCCTCTCCTGTCCCAGATCCTTTGCACTTGCCATTCCCTCGGCCTGGCGTCTCTTCTTCCAGCCAGGGCGCTCACTTCCTTCAGGCCCTTACTCAATCGTCGCCTTTTCAGGGAGGCCTTCCCAGGCCTCGCTACTTAAAGGTGCGAAGACCTCTGCCAACTCCTCGGCTCCTTCCCTCTTTGAACGGCTCTTTTCCCTCTTGCTGCCTAACGCGCTGTATGTTTTAGTTATTTTCCTGTGTGTCCATAAGCTCCATGAGGTCAGGCATTTCTGTTTGATTTGTTCGCTGCTCTATCCCAGGGCCTAGAAGAGGCCTTATCCAGCACATAGGGAGAGGCCTATAAAACAGTGGTTGACCGACTAACCATTTTTGATGGCTCATCTCCTGAACTCTTGAGGTCATGAGCTCTTTGGACCTAAGGCTCCCCTAATGTTCCGTGCAGCACCTGGCAGATGACCAGTCAGACCCTGGGGAGTGGGCTGTCTTTCTAGTATACTCGACCTGAGACCTCTTACCCGCCCTAGCGCTCCTTTTATCCCTTATTTGTCCACAACTTGCTGACCTGCTTACACCCCAGCAAGAATGCAGTCTGGCTGGATGACAAGCTGCTGTCCTCTACAGAAGGAGCACCATAACTCAGCTCAGTAAGGACACTCCCAGGTAGCTATGCAGGCAGGATCGGAGAATTAAAGTCACTTATGGGGTCAGGATCATGCTAGATGTCCCCCTTTGCAAAAACAAAGCAGATGAAGTTCACCTCGCGAAGCTGTTGTAGGAATCAGGCACAAAGAGCATGACACGTTCGTGGTGATGCCTGTGCATAGCATGTGCCCGATAAATGACGACTATTAGATGACGAAGCAGGGTTAGTACGGCCCCACCCCAGCCAGTGCAGCAACGAGGTTGATGGCGATAAACATGTGACTGATTTTAAAGGCCAAGCTCACTTGGCCACTTTACCTGGCCACAGGTCCCGAGGACACAGTTATTTCTATGGCAGCAGGCTTTGCCAAGGCCCGCTCAGTCATTTCACATAGCTCATTTCCTTCCTCGTCCAGCAGCATCAATGACTTTAGACATTAAACATTAGAAGAATGAATCTGTGTCATGCTTTAAAACTGATTAGGAACGGGTCCAAAAATAACGTCAAAAGAATTCCCCAGTTCCCAGATAATAGCCAGGGCTGTGCGCTGTTATGACACTGCAGTTAAAACAAGAAGGTGCTGCCATCTTTTCTGGCAGAGTGAATTCTCCTCTTTATACACAGAGAAAAACTCGTTGTCTCTGCCCCTCGTAAACCAAGTCATTGATCAACACTGTGAAAGCCCATATTCTGACACTGCCCGACTTTTCCTCTGGGAGGTTTACTCTTCCTTTCCTTCCTTTTGCATTTCCAAATTTCCCCTCCAATTATTACTTCTGTTTGGCTCCTCTCTATTATTTCATTTTCCTGCTTGCCTAATTTTTCTTTCCTCCCCTCCCTTCCTGTCCTCTCCTCTTGCTTTCCTCTCCTCTTCTCTCCCCTTCTCTTGCTTTTCTCTCTGCTTTGCCTGGTGTATTAGCCTCCGGGGAGTTGCTTTGTCACCTGCCCTACCTCTAGTCCCTACCAGAGGGATGATACCTAAGCTCTGTTCTCCTCCTGCATAATAGGTTTGGCCTTTAAGATACCATTGACACCAACTTGGCTCCGAAAGTTCCTGATTCCCTTTTCCACAAACATTCAGCGGGAAAACTTGTTTCCTTCTATTTAATGGTTATGGGCTTAGAGACCCTGAGACTGAAAGAGTTACCATGCAAGCAGCACATTATAAATACTAAGGAGAGACTGAAAAACCTGAAAAAGAAAGTATGCCGCTTGCTGCTGTCTGCTGGAGAACAGTGGTGAGGCCAGCAGTGCTCAGAAGCCTTGGCTGGTGTGGACGACCCAGTGACCGCAGGCCACAGGCTTGATAGAGGGGCCCTGCCATTCCTTCTCCTGTTGTGTCCTCCTACCCCCAACTCCCCCAAGTGCCCCACTCACCTGGCACCTGCTCCAAGCCCTTGCTGAACACCACACACCCGACAGAGCTGGACCTTGGCCTACTGCTTCTCAATTACCAACCAGTCAAGGGAACACCTGCTTTCCATTCTCTTCAGGGGAAGTGTGAATTTTTCCCTTGAGGTGGTAACCTGTGTTATAACCTTTCTTCCTGCTTTCCTTTTCGACCTCTTCTAACCTAAGTCCAGGAGGAGTGGGAGCGAGCCCCGCCATCTGCTCTCCGTGGTCCGGAATCGCCCCGGAGTTTCCGCAGTCAGTTAGGGAGGGTCCACGGCGGACAGCTTGCCGCTATGGTTTTGTTTTCCTTTGTCCACGTTCGGTTGGCATAAACACTTCTGAAAAATGGGCTGCAGCTGATGCCTGTTGGTTTGGTTGCCTTTAACAAGAGCTTTCTGAAAGGGCTCTCACTATGCAGAACACATGTTTTAAGTATACAGTTACTTGATGGATTGAAACAGTGCTGAGGGAGGCAGAACACATGTTTAAAAATATTCCTAAAATACATAATTACCCCGTGGACCAATCGGGTACATAATATATATTTTAATACGCAATTTAATTGCTGTTTACCTAGGAGACGGGAACCATTCTTGGTCTCTTGGGTTAAACTACAGATTTTTAGAAATTGTCTAAAGACACATTTACTTGATTCATTCTGGTCTCTAGAGTGAAGAATCCTTTTTCAAAGAAGTGACTTTACAGGCAAAACAAGAGAATTAAAAGCTCTGAGGTGGTGGCTACTAGTGAAAAGACAAAGGCTTTATCTTTCATGATTCAGGGATAATACTCTCAAAGGATGGGCTGAGCCCAACAGCCCTAAAAATAATCCACACCAGCAACTCCGCATCCTGGAAACTCATGGCTCCTCATACCTGAATTATTTTTGGAGACCTGAATATGTTTTCATCATAACCCTTTCTGATAGATATGCTTAAATGCCACCACAGTGGCTTCTTTTAAAGGGAACATTAAGGAGATATGGCTGAAGAGCTCCATCTCTTGAACCCAGGTCAAAGGGAGAATTTATTACCTCCCTCTCCCCAAAACCTACTTTTCTTCTCATGTCCCCCTCTCAAGAAATGGCTCTGATATCCACCCAGGACTCGTGTCAGAAACCAATGCCATCCTTTACTCTTTCCTCCCTCCTGCCCTCTCATAACTTCATCCAATCAGAAACTCTTTGGGCTTGTTTCTTAGTTTCTCAGTGCCTCAGTTTCCTCATCTGAAAAATGAGGATCTATAATAGTGCAGACCTCAAAAGGTTGTCACCATAAGCCTTAAGCGTCAAGTGCCTAGAACAGTGCGTAACACATAGTAAGTGCTATGTGTGTTCTTTGTCCTCCCATCCATATTTAATATCTCAGGAGTCTGTCTACCTCTCTCCATCACCACAGCCAGTGCCCTATTCAAGCTGCCATTGTCTGTCACCTGTGTCCCTATCTGGTTTCTGAACAATCACCCTTTATGGCCCCATCCAATCGATCCTTTGCATGGAAGCCAGAGCTGTCTTCCACATTTAAATCCTGAGTCTGTCACCCCTATACCTAAAAGCCTTTCATGACCCCTCCATCACTTTAGGATAAAGGCCAACTTTTACACATGGCTTCCGAGACCCTTCGCGATCTGGCCCCAGGCTCCAAACTAGAACTCTTCCTGAGTTCTAGAAGATTACAGCAATGGGAAGTCTGGCTTCAGCACGAGTGGCACAAAACTGTACACTGAACCCATTTGCTTTCTTCGCTTTATCTGCCCTCAAGTCACTGGGGCCCAGGGCAACTAGGTCAAGGAACAGAGGCTGTGACCTGGCACACCAAGGAGGATGGCTTCAGCGAGGGTGTGACCACGAGCAGGCCACACCAGAGTAGCTCCCCCAGGGGATGGCTGAAGCAGACGGAGCCTCTCACCCTGACACCTCGGAGTGATTCGTTCTGCTCTGAACAGACCCTTTAGCTTCCAAAGGTCCGGGATGGAATGCACCGGCCTTGAACCCTCCGAAGAGAATGTCCCGCTACCCCACTAGGAACCCCCAGTATCTGTGGCTGGGTTGATTAGCGGGGGCCACCCACCCTCACATTGGAGTCCCGTTCTCCTTGAAGAAGAATGAAAGCTATGGGTTCAGGGCCCACAGTATCAGCCACCTTGACCTTCCTGTGCATGAGAGAAGGTTTTTATGGTAGGAAGGTAGGCAAAAGGGAAAATGAAAGAGACAGAGCCCCCTAGAAGGTGAGCACTTGCGAAATGGGAACAGACAGGAGGGGAGGAGTGCAGCCCCTCTGAGGCCTCTGTCTCCATGGTGATGGCTCAGAAAGGGAGCAGAGGTCCCACTGGTACCAGACCTGCACTGCCTGCTTCAGGCCTATGGGGAGACCCAGGGGAAGAGGTTGACGCTGGCCCTAGCGATTATAAAGACTTTCTGATGCTATAGCAGCATAGGAGAGCAGTGCCCAGTCAGACAGAGCCCCAGTGAAGAGTCAAAAACCACCATTTATGACTGTAGATTTTCAGGTAAAAGGAGCCAGGCAAAGCCAGAAGCAGCTTATCTGAGCGGAGGTGGCAGATGCTGGGCCAAACCCACTATGGCTCAAGAGAATGAATTCAGAGGCAGAAGGGTTAGCCAAGGGGTTGGGACCAGATGCAACCGCTGGGATGGAATTGAGGCTCCTTCCCAGCAGAAGCCAAACAGGGCAGCTAGAGCCATGCGCTTTACGAGACTGCCAGCAGTCCAGTAACCAGGGAGACCACTTCAGTTTCCAGAGAAGTCCAGGAGGTGGTGATGCAAAAGTTAAGCTTATCTGGTGCAACCGCTGACAAGGTTCCCAGTGGAAGAGCTATATGCATGCCTTACAAGGATGTCTATAGCAGAAAGGTAATAGCGAAAGATGCTAGCCAAGACTGAGGTCCAGGTAACGGTTCATAAAGTCAGGAAGGCTCAGACTGCATGGAGCTGCCTAATGGGGACTCCTTGCTGGCACTACCCAAGTTTGCCTGCCACCATGCTCTCCCAGCTCTTGGGTCATTGCCCTGTGAGTTGACCGTGTGTCCCTGGAGTCTGTCCGCTCCAGGAGCAAAATCTGCTCCTAGGTCCTGACTTTTTTTGTCCATCCTGTCCTGTACTAGGCGACCTCTGACTGTGTCCTGAGATTTGTGGGGAACGGGTTGTCTGGCTGCTGGCAGGAAACAGACCTTATGAGAACCACCTTCACCTTCCTGTGCATGAGGGAAGGTTTTAATGGTAGGAAGGTAGGCAAAAGGGAAAACGAGGGAGGCAGAGCCCCCTAGAAGGTGAGCACTTAAGAAATGGGAACATCGTCTGCTTGCAATGTCAAAGCAGCAAATATCATATGCTGGGCTTTGATAACAGAGATACATTTCCTTGTTTGATGGCTTATACTTCTTTGCTTTCCTTCGCACAAATTCACAGTTAATAATGTATCGTCAGACACTGACATTGGCCTAAGGATGTGTACTGCTTCAGGAACACAATTTCAAATTTGGAATGTGTACAGATCTCACTTTAGGTAAAGAATCACCTGCGCTCGTGGTGAGAAATGCATTTGATTAACTCTGAGCTGCAGAAGGAAACTCACCCAGTGTCCTGGATTAGGCAGCTAGTATTTATTTATGTAAAACATTAAGACAAAGTCATTAAAGCCCCAATTCCTGGTAATTGTCTCAGAAATTGCATTCCATGGCCTAGCAATTAGTTTTATACAAAGCAAGAAGATATTTGGGTTAATGACCTTGAGTTTTTATGACTCAATCAATATTTTGGTTGCTGCAGGCTGCTTTGCTACTGTAAATTTTGAGTACAGTGCTTGTGGAGTGTGTAAATGTTTAGCTAGACATCGAAGCATCAATTAATTAAATGGTTTCTTCTGTTCTTTAATTTAGAAGATACTGTTGGCAGTGTACTGGTGTGGGTTGTTTGTTTTAGCTGCAATCACAGATTGGGGAAGTACATTGCTGTTGTGCTGTATGGTTTATTACTTTGTCACTTTGCATATCTATACTGCCAGGATCTCTTATTCTATTCCTCTCCTTTACATAGGTCTTCAATAAACTAGTCACTTGCTTCAGATAGTTTTGACTTGACTTTGCAGCTGTGCTTCTCTATCCGTTTTAAGATTTGCAGCAGTGTGTGTGTGTGTGTGTGTGTGTGTGTGTGTGTGTGTGTGTGAATATCACAGATGTGCTTGGAGTCAAACCAGGACTAACTACTAAGCCCTTCCTTTTAAATTGTAATGACTTTAAAAAAGAAAAACCAACAGAATCAGAGTCCAAAACTATAGCTATTAAATACCAAAACAGTCAAGTAAAGTGAAGCCTCCTTCAGCTGGCTGTTTTGTCTAAATCAAAGTTTTCCAACATGTGTTCCTCAGAATACATAGCCTTGGAATGCTAAAAGGATTCTATTTTGTTTCTATTTGGAAAGTCAAGTGAGGGAAAAAGGAGTGGTACAATCTAGTTACTAGGCTCTTCATGAGCCAAGAGACATCTTGGGGGTGAAGGACTGAACATACTCTGTCCTGTATTTTTTGGGCTGAATTATTAGGAGAGTTTTAACTCTTTAACAGTGTCCTAAAAAAGAACTATCAACTACAGTACATTTTTCTAATGTGTGACTGCTTGGTACTGGCACTTGATTTAAAAAATGAATCAAATATAATAAGCAGAGACTTCCAATGGTTTTCATTAAAAAGAGGGGAGATTCTGACTTTTTAAAGATAATCAGGGACATTGAATATGAACTGGGTATTAAATTATATTAAAAAATATTTTAATCTTGATAGGCATGATGATGACACTTTATGTAAGAAAATCCCCCCCCCCTTTTTTAGAGATACATGCTAGAGTATTTAAGGGTAGAATAGCATGCTTCCTGGAATTTCTTTTTAAATACTTCAGCAAAAAGGGAGAGAAAAAAAAAAGTGAACATAGAGAACAAGTAGAACAGAATAGTGATGGTTGTTGAAACTGGCTGATGAGTAGTATATCAACGTTCTTATAGTCTCCACTTTTATTTACATCCAACAATTTTTATAATGCAAAGTAAAAAAAAAAAGTTCTGTGGTTAAATAAGTTTGAGAAATTCTAACTTCAACAAAATTAAATTAAGCACCTTTTTTTTACCATGACTTTCTCAGGACCTTTAAATGCTAGTGTATATATATAGAGAGAGAGAGAGAGATACAGATAGATAGATAGATATCTTTCATTTTTTTTCTTTGTAGAGCCTCTCAAAAGACTGATGTTCTGCAAAATATGTTAACATACTTTAGGAAATACCGACCTAAATTCTATCTAACAACCAGTTGAGATTAAATTCACCACGCTGACCACTGTTGGACTTCATGATCAAAGTGATTGGCTTATGCTTTTCTTCCTGTCTCTCCATCCATTTCAGCCACGTTCGCCTGAGCACTGGGGCAGCTGCGCACTGGGGCTGAGCTTTAGGAACATCAGATGGGCTAAGGTTCAGACCTTGGCTCAAACACTTACTAGCTCTCTAATCTCCGGCAGGCCATTTAACCTCTTTGCCCCTCAGTTCCCTCATCTGTAAAATGGGGATAATCATAACCTACCTCACAGGACTGTCATATAGAATAAATGAGATAAAGCCTCGAAAGCATTTGGTACACTGCCTGGAACATGGCAAGTCCTCAATAAATCTGAGTTATTATTGTTATAATTCATTCTTTAAAGGCCGGCTTAGGTTGCTTTTTCTTTGTGAAGCCTTCAGAATTTCTTTCACTCAGAATTAATTCCCTTTTCTTCTGCATTCTGGAAGTTTTAGACCTCTAATGTGCATTTAATTATAAATTCCTCAAATGTAAGGACCATGTCTTATTCATTTCCATGTTGCATCAGCATTCTAACACAGGCCACCAAACCCAAAAGTATGAGAAAGGGGATCATCCCAGCAAATTCAACTTCCTTTAAGTTCTTGAAAGACCCAGACAACAGTATCATTAACAAATCACTGGTTAGCCACATCTAGCTGCAAGAGAGGCTGGGAAATGTCTTCATTCCATGCCTCTCCTTACTAAGGCAATTCTCTATCTACTACACAGATATCGTAGTATCTGTGTCTCTATCTACTATGTATGTATACATGTACCTGTCTATCTATCTATCCACATACCTGAGATTAAGCCTAATAGTCAAGGCTAGTTCTGCCAAGAGCCCATTGCCTACCCTCTGGAGAGTGAAGAAGACCCTCCCTGCCACTAATATAGTTATTTCAGGATAAGAAAGCAACAGCTTCCTGATGTTATAAATATCATTGGCTCTTTGTCACACTAGAAAACATCTTTTGTATTGACAGACTTGAATACTATTTAGAAAAAAAGCCTTCAGATCAAGGGAAAAAATAACATAAGTGTCTCTGTAGCAATAACGTCCCCACTGAGGCACAGTAAGCATACACACTGAGCATTTTGACAGGAAAACATGCAGATATTTACTTTGGCAACAGCCATTTTTCACAGTTATTACTTCCCAGGACTAAGTTATATAGCATACGTCTTCTGAAAGAACATGCAGGCAGCAATAAGAAAATAAGAAACCCTGGATTTAATCAAACTATACCTGTTTCTTTAGCATGAGCAAAGCTCTCTGCCAATTCATAAGCATCTTTTCATTTGACTTTCCTGATGTGGTATGTGAGTGAGAAGCCAGGTTAATCCAGCAGTGAAGACATGCAAATAACAGAGACCTGCTCTGAATATGCTTCAGGAAGACAAAGCTTTATTGAGTATTTTTTTTTCTAGTTGAGGTAGAAAGGAGTTAATATAATCAAGAATGCACAGCATTTCAATTCTCATGGGAATAGCTAACTAATTCATGGAGGATAACAACAAATTCGCAGATGAACTAAAACCATCACATGGTCCATCATTTCATTTTCTCCTTCGGTGAAATTTCTCCCAGTTGGCAGACAGTATAAATGATGTTTACTTATCTATTTTTCCTTTATTTTCCTTTTCTTTATCACTTAGGACATTTCTTCTTATTGAACTTAATAAAAAATATTAATTGAGTATTTACTGTATAATGTAGGAAAGACAAACTATATGAAAACACTGCTCCACTGAGTTTAGTTTACAACCCAGTTGGTTTTATTTGTAGTTTTTGTTCATTTTTAACCCAAACGTGGTATACTATATTAGCTACTATGTGCCTTGGTTTTTTACTTATGTGCTGTGGGAGGGGCTCCAAGTTAGGAAACTTTTGGAATAGTCCTACAATAGGAATATGGAATAGTTTACATATAGGAATATGAATTTGAAAAACTTGAACTACCTCCTTTTTAACAACTACATAATATTCTACTATATGAAAATATTATAATTTACCTCACCAGTTCCTAAATGATACATATTAAATCTTTTGCTGTTACAAATTGTGCTGTAATAAGTAACTGTACATTCTCTATTTCCCACCTGGGCAAATTTATCACTGGAATAAATATCTAAAAGTTGAACTGAACTACTGGGTTGAATTGCAAAGAGTATGTACTCTCGTAATTTTGATACTTATTGGCAGTCAAATAACTATTGCAAACTATCCTTCTTTATAAGAAGACAATTTACATACTCCATAAACACTCATGTATTTGCACTCATGTATTTGGTACTTTATTGTAGAGTGCCCTCATGAAGAGAAAATATGACCAAATTTTGTGAATTTTGCTAATTAGGAAGATTTAAAAAGTCACCTCATATTTTAAATTTGCAATTTTTTATGAATGAGAGCAAGTGCTATTCATATGTTGAAGCATGTATTTAGGTCTGTTTCTGGATTCTCTATTCTGTTTCATTGATCTATTATCTGTCTTTTTCAGAATTAAGAAGGATGACTCTTATTTGTTTACTTATTTATTTTTAAAGGTTTTATTTATTTAGTTTTAGAGAGAGGGCAAGGGAAGGAGAAAGAGAGGGAGAGAAACATCAATGTGAGAGAGAAACTTCGATCGGTTGCCTTTCTTGTACGCGCCCCAACGAACCAAACCCGCAACCCAAGCATGCGTGACCGGGAAGCCAGTCAGGGACCTTTTGCTTTCTGGGATGACACCCAACCGACCAAGCTGCACCAGTTAGGGCAGATGACTCTTAATTTAAAAGGAAGGTAGAAGGTACAACTGAACCCTGCCACTAACTAACGAGCTTAAATGAACCCCTTAATCTCTTTAATTTCAGCTTCTCCACTGTAAAACAAGAGTGCTGGGCTTGACAAGTTTGCTTCCTCAGTGCATGTTTGTTAAATGTTAGGCTCTGTGCTGAGGATGCCAAGGAGAGCCAGAACAGATGTCCTCTCTGCTCTCATGGAATTTACAGTCACTGTGTGGAGAGGGTGGACACTCTTCAAATCCTGACATAGGTCATTGATAGCGCCTAGCAAAGACCTGGGGGATGAGGGAACAGGGAGAGGGTCATAGAGACTTCCTTTGGAAGACGAAAGTGACTTGGAAACTGAGATCTTGTGGGGAAGGAGTCAGCCCAGGGAAGTCAGGGGATTCGTGGAGAGGAAGAGTTTTCCAGGTAAATTTTCTAGCGTGTGAGAAGTTAGCATTAATGAAGAACTCTCTACTGTAAATGGAGATAGAAAAAGGATGGGAAAGTGGTAGGAGATGAGAGAGGCTAAAGAAGAAACAGGAGTCAATCCATGTTGAGTCTTGGATAGATATCCTGGTCTTTATCCTAAGCATTTATCTAGCCTGGTACCCCTAGGAAGTAAAGTCGGTGCTAAAGACTTATGTTGTGACACTTTATTGGGTTGTGAAAGCCCAGGACAGCGAGACTGAGGGAAAAGGGAAGTGAGGCAAGGAGTGATGTGAGGCAAAGCAATTGTACTTATCACCCTGGTCACTGAGTCACAGGAGCTGTAGCTGCAAAGAAACACAGGTGATCAATTACCAGGTGTGTTCGTTTCATACACAGGGTTTCTCCAGGGAGCTTACAAGGAACACCATATTTCAGAGCAATTCTGAGCAGGAAGAAAGGAGGAGTAATTTACCTGCCTAGTGTTCTCCCATCTTCTATTGCCCATTGTTTGTGTTTCACTCTACAGAAAGCACACTCCCCTGTGCTTCCCAGAGTGCATCACCCAGTGCCTCGATGGTCATGCCCAGGTGTGGCATTTCATCCACATCTGGAAGCTAAGATGTGGGTAGTACACCAACCACGAAGAAAAGAAGGGCACAGTCAAAGAAACCTGAGAAGCACATGGAGTTCGTGTCCAACATACCGTTAAAGGATTCTCTGAAAGAGTGTGACACGGCCTGGCAACGTTGTAGAGAACGGCTTAGAGAGTGTTGAGAATGGGTATATAGAGGCCACCTGGGAAGCTAGTGCAATGGTCCAGAAGAGAGTAGATGGGGTCTAAAGCTGGGGTGACGAATATGAAAATGGAGAGAAGTAAATGGCTATGAGAAGTTTTAGGATGTAAAATTGCCAGGGCTAAGGGGATGATTGGATTTGCAAAATAGGAAAGGCATCAAGGATGTTGGGTTTCAGACCTGGGCAACCTGGCGGATGGTGGCATCATTTGCTGAGATAGGAATCTGCGGAAGAGAACCGAGTTTGGGAGGAAAGAGCCTGACTTGGGGTTTGGACTTGTGCCTATGAGAAGCCCGGCTGGAGATTTGGAGTAGGCAGCTGAGTGTATGAGTCTGATTACTGGAACTGTAGATGCCGAAGGTAGGGATTGAATATAGAATGAGAAAGGGAAGCTTATAAAGTTAAACATTTAATGAATCTGTGAAGAAAAATAGGCTTGGAATGAAGATGAAGAAAGAGCAGTCAAAGTGGCAGGAGGAAAACTAAAAGAGTTGCAGGTCTTGGAAGCTCAGGAAAGAGAGATTCGGGAGGCAAGAGTACCGGAGAAGCTAGGGGAGGTGAGGACTGAGTCCTCTGCTTTAGAAACATGGTATTCACTAGTCGTTTTAGCCAAAGTGGTGGAGCTGAGGGGTGAGGGGAGCTCATAAAAAGGAAGAGGAATGTGAACAACACATTCAAGACGTTTCTTTGGGAAGGAGAGAAGTAAGAAAAATAGCGGGAAGGGGTTGTGGGTTGAGATGGGTAGGTTTTTTGTTCTATCTTAAGGGAGACTTGAGCATGGGAAGGATTTAGGTCAGAGAATGGCTGAGTACACAGGGGACAGGAGACATGCCGTAGCATGAGTCTCCAGAAAGAGCGGGAGGGGCTGAGACCCGGAAGCAGGACCTGACCTCAGGGTAGAAAACGTCCACTGAGGGATGGGAGGAAAGGAAGGAGGATGGCGCCAGGGAAGGCGGGGCTGCAACAGGAAGTCGAGGGTCTGGTTCAATGGTTTCAATTTTTTAAAAAGTAGGATGCAGGTCATATGTAGAAATATGTGGTAGGAGTAGGAAGGGTAAGAGGAGAGTGGAGAGGGTCTGAAATAGAAGAAATTCCCAACTTAGTGATCCTGAAAAAAACGTCCTTCATGGGCAGCTTGGAGGAAAAGTAACTGAGTGGAGGGACGAAGGGGAATGCAAAGGGAAGAAGGAAAGGGGGTCACAGCCACCCCCCCAACTTCTGCCTCCCTGCTTACCCTTCAGCCAGTCTTGGCTCTGGTCTCCCAGTTCATAGACAAGGGAGCAAACAAGGTGGGTCTGAGACAGCAGCTCACAGTTTCTGGCTTCCAGATAACTAAGAGGGTGTCATTTTTATGACTCAAAAATATTAGCTTGCCGCAAGAACCAATCTATTTTTGAAAACTCTTCTTTTGTTGTGGCATCATGGCGATGCTTCCAAAGGTTGACTGTGGAAAATAAAATATTGTGAGTATCCACTAAAATTTTAATACTGAAGTCCGTTAAAAGTCTTTTGTTCCTTAGGCTTTTCTTTTCGGCTAGAACAGGACCTAACTGTTTAACTTGTGGTTAAGGATTATTTGTGCGGGGCACCTTGGTAGGTGAAATGTAGTGGATTTGGCATTTTGCCCGTGGAACACTGGGCAGGAGCTCCAGTTACAAATTGCAGCTGTATAAAATAACAGGAAATGTGGGGCTTTGAAAGATTCCACTGGAAAGATTAATTATTTGGAAAAGAGTTATGTAGCAGCTTCGTGTGTTTTTGGAGAAAAGGTGGCTCACGCCATTTTTAATAGTGCAAAAGAAAATTCTGCTACTAGGCTAAAGAGAGGAAGAGAAGAGCTCTTGTTTCCTGCAAGGGCTCACATTTAGTTTTGAAACCATCTTTATTCTCTTTGTAAGAAGACAAGGAGTTAGAAATGAAAGCCAGATGGAATCCCCAAAAGATCTGAGGCTTATAAAAGAAAAGATCTGGATTTCCTAATTCTCTGAGATAACCTCCCTGTTTGTTTGTTTTTGGTTGTTTTTTTTTAATTTCTCCCTGTCATCCCCCATCCTTCCCCTTAACATCCAACAATTTCCTATACATCAATCCACCGCGGACATTCATTTTTCTGTAGCCATAAGAATGTTATTCAGATAAACTCACAACTTTTGGATGGATTTAGTGACTCTGTGATGTCCAGAAGGATAAACCAACCTCTATTGCACAGCTGGGACAGCCGTCAGTGATCAGACAAGCCGACACACAGATGGATTTGAGCACAGTTTTCTGAGAACAATATGTTTCTACACATTTAAAGTAAAATAATTCAGTCTCCCCAGTGTACCCTGCAAACTGTCAAGAAATTGTAGAGGAGTCAGTTTTTGGAGGGGGAAAGGCATTTTCTTGAGTTCCTGAGACATTTGTCTATAAATGTAAATCGAAAAGGAATATATGTTTCCAGGTAGGTTCATCACTTTCTTTCATCTTAAATATCACTCATCTGAAGTCAGCCCTGAAGAGATTTATTTGGAGGTTTGCTTGAGCAATGGAGGGAGGAAATTTTCTCACTTCTTTTTTTTTACATCTCTCAGAGTTGACCTGGATCGCCAAATATCAGAAATGTTTCTCTGATGTGATCAGGGAATAGGATGTTCAGGTTAATGAATTATTGATAAAGAGCATCCATTTGGATACTAAATGTACCATAACACGTGCTTCACACCCAGTTCTGATGCCACAGAACTAAGGCTTTCCAGAGGGCCAGGACATCAGGACTCAGGAGCTTTCAGTGTCTCCGGTCATCTCTAGGAGCAACAGTTAATTTTGTGGAAAGTGGATGGGTAGTACACTGGACAATTTCAGAAGGCCAGAAAAACAAAGCTTTTACTGTGAAATTCTGTAAAGTTTCTACTTGAATTTTTAAGTCAGGGCATGCCGTTTTGGAGAGATTATGATGGAAGTGCATGGTTTCCCTTCATTCCTAAGATCTAACAGCATAGTCTCTTGGAGACTATGACATGAAGGGAGAGGATGGTCCCAAAACCTTGTCTGCCATAGCTTTCACCTCCATTTTCTGTGCTCCTCCACCCCCACCCTCATTTTCTGCACACCTGGACTCTGGTACCCATAGTCTCTCACCCTCTTGGATAATAAGCTTCTAATGGCTTTTGTGCTAAGGATTGAAGATGAGAAGAGACAAAGTCCCTGCCTTCAGGGGACAGTTATTTTAGCCGGAGAGTTGTAAGCAGATGTCAGTTCAGGGAGGCAGGTGCTTGGAACGGACGGTGCAGCCGTGGGCGGGCTTTCCTGGCCAGGGCCTGGAAGGAAAGCCCCTGCAGAGGGAGAGGCAAAAGCCGCACTGTCGGTTACCGAGGACGGTTACTCCAGTTAATGCAGCTGGGCCCTTGGCTGAAACCTGCAAATGGCTGTTTCTGTCACGCCTGCTGTGATGGCCCCTACCTCTGGACATCACGAGGACAGATCCCGCTGCTTTTCCGGTCTTACTTAGGTGTTACTCAAGAGTCTCCTGCTAGCCCAACCTCCATCAAAACCTCGCTCTCTCACGTAGTTTAAAGCTTCTGTCCCTGCCCCCAGGCTTGAAAATCCTAAACGTTTCACATTTTATCTATCTGTTCTTCTGTCACTCTTTCATCTTCAAACTCAGCAAAGACTGGGACCATTGTAAAGAGCCATGTGAAGTGGCACATCTGACCCCTCGTGATTCGCTAGGTCCTCTTGAGACCCAGGGCAGGGGCAGTGGGTATGCACCCAGTGTTCCTCAGTGAGGGCGGCACCATGCAGCCCACCACTTATACCCCTCCTCCACTCCACACACCTACCACCTCTACCCCTACACCGTGGCCATCTGCCCCAGCAAGCAGAGCTAAAAAGATCCTAAAAGACATTGAAAACAACTCAAGCTAATTCTTTCCCACTATATCCATTCCGGCCCCACTCTGCTGTAGAGACCCCTGAGACCCTCAGAGGAACATAGGCTCATTCATCTGCAGCTCCGCGCCTCGCCCTGCCGGCAGGAGGAGAGGCAGCCAGCGCCTCCCCCTGGAACTTCTCTGGTCCTTCCAATGGCAGGCAATCCATGTCAAGCACGCTGTGTCCACCTCTTGTGCCCCCTTACCCGCTTGAGGGAAAGGGAAATGTGCAGGACTTCAGGGCAAGTCTCTCTCCCTGTTGTCTTCATCACTAATATTTATAATGAACCACTTGGGGTGTGTGAATGATGGATTCAGAAAGGCAGAACTCTAGTTTCTTGGGCTTTGCTTTGTTTTTTTATTTGACAAATCTTGCCCAGCAAGTCCATTACCTTTCTTTAAAAAGACGGTGTTCTTATCACCCATTTATTTCGATTGAAGGGGCCTCAGCTATGCCTACCGTAACTAGAAAAGTTTTGTATTACCTCTCTGTTATTCTTAATAAAAGTAATATCTAAAATTTGTGTAGAGCTTTCACAGGGCACATGACCTTGTGTTCCATGTGGACAGCACCCCCTGGAGTTGTGCAGTGTATAGCTGAACCAGCAGCCTTGTGCTTTAGGTTTTAAATGAAATAGGCCCTTTCACATAAATAGTAGTAGTAATTATCATGAAAAACATAACTACAATTTGTTTAGCACATAGTATATATCAGTATATATTGTACAGTATAGAATACTTTTTTGATATTATATTTAGTCTTCACAAGAAGCCTGCTTTCAGATGAAGAAACTGAGGCTCAACTTCTTGTTCAGAAATAAGCAGCCAGGATTTTAATCCAGTCCTGTCTGTCTCCCTAAGCCATGCTTTTTTTCTTTTTTGCTTTTGGATCCAACCTCTTATTTTATAGATGAGTAAACTTTAGCTCGGAGAGGTTGCAGGGCTTATTCTGAGTCACACGAGTTCTTCCACTTCATTTCACAGAACTTTTAGGAGCTTGATGCATTTTCAAGAAGGTGGTCTTAAAGGCGAATCTTGGGGAGAGATACCATAATGTTGAGACACACACACACACACACATGACATGGCTCAAGCTCTTTTGGGCATATGTCTGTTTCTTTTCCTTCATGTATACTTCTCTGGGCATCTTGGGAGCCCTGCATGTATTACCCACAGGCAAGGACTTTGGTTCGCTTATCCTGAATTAATAGGAAGGAAAGGGGTTAAATGTGACATGGCTTCACTACAAGTCTGACAAGTGAAACTGAAACTCTATAGTCTAATAGTTGCATATTTTCAAAAATAAATATTTACTATTTTTTTCTGATTATAGATAACACATGCTCATATAGAAAATTTACATGCTACTGCAAAGTATTAAAACTTTTTAAAAAGTAAAATCTTATTACCCAAATTGACTAATAGGGTTTGTTTATTATTTTAAAACTGACAAAGGGAAATTGTACATTTATTTGCTCCATGTGACTATCTTAATTGGGGTTGAGGTTACAGGCATTTTTTAAATCCTTCTCAAGAAGACAGAGAAGATTGGCCTACAGAACCCAAATTCAGTGCTGTTCTGAGTCAAAACGACTCTTTTCCCTCAATCCTCAATTAAAAGTCAGGCTCTTCACTCAGTTCAGAGTTAAAAGTGATTTACAGATTTAAAAAACACTTCTTCCATTGTATAGGGGTCTCAATAAATGCTCTGAGTTGAAACGGATTGAAACAGATGGACAATGTCATCAGGGATCGTGGTCGTAGATTTTCTGGAATCATGTCCGACTGAAGAATTAAGGCAAACCCATGGGGTGGGGCAGACAGATTGGATTCTGCCCTCCAACTTGTTTCACTCGGGGCAAAGATTCCAATAGAAGTTGGCACTGAATATAAGGCAGCCCTAAATTTTCCAGTGGGGAATCCTCCCATAATATTTTGGTCAGTCTGAGCACATAAAACTTTTAGTGACATAGATAAAATTGTGATATGTTTATTCAATTTATAAATTAATTATACATACATATTTAAAAGCACTTATACAATGTACTAAATTAATTGATAAATACTGCTTTTTTTTTTTTTAACTCTCATACTTCATAAAACAAATCTATTCAAACTCTTCATGCGCCTCCCGGTCATCAGCATCCTCATTGTCCCTGGAGCCATTTGTCAGGCACTCTCATGTCCATTTGGATTGTTGGAGATTCTCTTGGACCCTATATGGGATGCTGTCACTGGAAATTTTATCCCAAACCACAAAGTGCCTATTCGCATAGCATTAGTCAGTTCATGTTTTCACTGGTCTTTCCAACATAACTACTCACTGTTCTGCTTTTTAAAGTGATCATAAAAGGCTTGTTTATAGCAACTTACAGCACTGCAAATGTGAAGTCATATTCCCAGGAATAACTAACAAACTGTGTTACATTTTCTTACCTCCTTTTGTACTGAGTTGGTGATCTCCTTAAGCTTCCAACGCTAGCGTTAATTGAGGTCATTTTAGGCTAATGTCGTCCTCAATCTGTGCTATGTTCGTTAAATATAAAGGAATTTAGAAAGCATTGGTGTAACAGGAGGTTAACATAATGAAAACATTGCAAGCACCCTGTGATATTGTGGTTTATATTAAGAAGTAAATATACTTGGTCTTCATCCCATTTCTGGGACAGTGTTCCGAAAACCCTTGAAATTTCCTAAGTGATAAGAGCCATTAAGGTGAAATGGGTGTCTTTTGTCATTTCTATAACAAATCCCTTTCAAACACACCAGAGTTTATTTTAATGAGGTAAATTTTGGAAAGCCCCAAAATAACCTTAGGATAGGGGCTGGCTGCCAGGAGAACCAACTAGGGGGATTAGAGAGTTGGAATTTTTAGTCCCACCCGCCTGACCCCTGGGGAGGGCAGAGGCACTCACTGAAAGTTAAATCAATAACCAATGACTAATGATTTAATCAATTATGCTCAGACTGAGTGGTTATTTAGGCTAATGTGTCACACCCACAACGACACTCCAGCGCTTGGAGTAGTGCCCCACACATTGATTTCAAAATCCACCTAAATTCTAATGTGTTCAGACAAGATGCTGATTTTTTGCTGTTTTTTTTTTAATTGTTGTTCGAGTACAGTTGTCTCCATTTCCCCACCACCACTTCCCCCAACGCCCCCATCCCCGCCTCCCACCCTCAAACCCACCCCCCCTTTGGCTTTGTCCAGTGCCCCAAGATGCTGATTTTGAATGCCGCTGCCTCCACGCCTCTGGGCAGAGCCTTATAACTTCCTGGTCCCAGTTCCAGGGTCTGAACTGTGGGAAGTCCCAGCTGAGGCAGAGCAGAGGTTTGCTCTGGGAGACCAATCTGGGCCTAGGGTGGGGGTGGGGTGGGAATTCTGGGGCTAGGGGGTCACCCAGAGAGGGAAAGGGGCCCATACATTACCGAGACAACATCTGGGAATTACTAACAGCCAAAGGTGGATTTGAGCCCAAAACGCCAAAGAAGTATAGAAGTTGGGTGGTGGCTCCATGGGCAGGTCAGGACCCAAGTAGGGAGAAATCACAAGAAAACTAATAATCAGCCAGGACATGGTCAGAAAATCAAAACGGAATTCATATTGACTTAAATGGATTTCATTCCATCATCCTGTTAATTAAGGGGACTTGACCACAAGCTCTTATGTGCATGTGAGTACATGTGTGAGAAAGATTTATGTGTATAATGGGGTACGAGGGGTGCCAGCTTCCTGCCCTTAAGGGGCTGAGAAAACAGGATCAATGGAGAAGGACAAAATAAACATCTGCTGAGCACCAGGCATGCTGGGCACAACAGGGCTCCGGCTCAGCTACCACAGGGCCTAGACTGGAAGCCCAGCTCCCCTGCTCACAGCTGGCTAAGTTTAGCTCAGTTAGCAACACCTCTGCTCCGCTTCCCACTTTCAAGTGTGGATGCTAGTACCCGCCTCCTGGGGCTGTCTTGAGGACTGCATGCGTTAAGGTGCGCTGTGGTGGGTTAAAGAAAGCCACCAATGATTTACTATTCCCCCCATTAAACAGCAGAGTCTATTTACCCTCTCCTTGAGCCTGGTCTGTTCCTACCACTGGTTTTAATCCTGTGATTGGCAGAATAATGTTCCACCCTCCCTAGTATGTCCTTGTCCTAGTATCCAGGACCTGTGAATATATTAAGTCCATAACAAAGGGGAACTAATGTTGCTAATCAGCTGACCTTGAGGTGGGGAGACTGTCCTGGATTACCTAAGTGACCTAGTGAAATGACAGGGGTCCTTAGGAATGAAGAGGGAGGCAGGAGAGTCAGAGACAGAGGGACACAGCGGGAGAAGGCCTTGACCGGTCGCTTTTGACTTTGAAGATGAAAAGGGCCGCTAGTCAAGTAATGTGGGCAGCCTCTAGAAATCAGAAAAGTCAAGAAAATGGATTTTCCTCTAGAGCCCCCAGCAAAGACCACAGCCCTGCTAACACTGTGGTTTTAGCCCAGTGGGTTTTATTTTAGATTTCTGGCCTCCAACACTGTAAGATAATAAATTTGCATTGTTTTAAGCCACTAAAATTCTGGAGTTTTTTTTCAGCTGCAATATGAAACTAATACAGGCCAACAGAACAGGGCAGAGTTCTGCTGTGTAATATCTAAGACTGGGCCTTAAAGGATCTGTACCTTCCAATTTCATCCCTCTTGGAAGTCTGCTATCATGTAAGCAGTCCAACTGCGCTAAGTCACCATGCTGTGAGGAAGCCCAAGCTTCTGCATGGTGGAGTAGCAAGTTGCCAGACATGTGAGTGAAGCCTTCTGGTTCTTCCAGCCCAGCCCAGCCACCGGCTGAATGAAGTGGAATAAGTGACCCCAGCTTGCACATGTGGAATGGAACCATCCAACTGAGCCTGCCTGGATTCCTGAGCAACAAAAATGTGAGCAAATAAAATAGCTGTTGTGTTAAACCCCCAAGTTTCAGCATTGTTTTTTATACTGTGATAGATAACCAGAGCTGTAAAACACTTAGAAAGCTGCCTGCTACATAATAGGCATTCAATATATATTGATTATTATTATATTAGTTTAGTCATACATGTGTAAACTCTTCAATAACCCTGCTAAATGAGTGTCTTAGCCCATTTTTGGCTGTTATAAATAACAAAAATACCACGGACTAGGTAGCCTATAAGCAAACAGAAATTTATTTCTCACAGTTTTACAGGCTAGGAAGTCCAATATTAACGGATCGGCAGATTCCGTGTCTGGTGAGGACTAGCTTCCTGGTTCATGGATGGTCACCTTTTCGCCATGTGTTTGCGTGGAGAAAGGGGTGTGCGAGCTCTCTGGAGTCTCTTTTACGAGGGCGCTAATCCCATTCATAAGGACCTACCCTCAGGACCTAATCACCTCCCCAAAAGCCCCAGCTCAAAATACCATCACTTTGGGGATGAGGTTTCAATATATGAATTGCGGGGGAAAGGGGTCGGCAGAAACATTCAGTCCAGAGCAGTAGGTATTATCCATCTGTGACAGTTGGGGTTATTGTTGAACAAATATTCCCTCCTTTTCCCCTCTCACGATGGGCACAGTGTATTTCCCATGCCATCAATGCTGGGCTTGGCCTTGTGATTTGATTTACCCAAGGGATATTAGCAGATGCAACACTCACAGGGGCTTTAAATGTGCTTACACAATGGGACTTCCCAACTTGGACTTCTGCCATCGCCGTTAGAAAATGCCCAGGAGACCTATCGGTCACAGAAGAGCGAGAGACACAGAGCAGAGCCACCCAGTCACCCTACAGACCTATGAGCCTGGTAATACAACCTCATTGTTTTATGCCAACGAGTTGTGGTGTGGCTTTAGTGCAGCAACAGCTGACTGAGACACAATCTTTAGGTGAGGAAATTGAGGCCCAGAACCTTGTTTAAAAACAAGACAAAGCCAGTGGAAATTTCATAATAAAGGAAACTTTTTATTTAAAGAGACAAACGGGAGTCCCTGTACTAGTTCCTGAGGGCTACCATAACCAAGGATCATAAACTGGGTGACTTAAAACAACTGAAACGTATTCCTCTCACAGTTCTGGAGGTTAGCCATCTGAAATCAAGGTGTCGGCAAGACTGCGCTTCCTCTGAAGGCTCTCGGGGGAATTCTTCCTTGCCTCTTTCTAGCTTCTGGTGGTTCCTGGCAATCCTTGGTGTTCCTTGGTTTGTAGACACATCACTCCAATCCGTGCCTCCATTGGCACATGGTCTTATTCGTTGCTTGCATCTGTGTGTCTGATTTTCATTGGATTTAGGGGCCCGCCCTAATCCAGAGTGGAACACCAGTCATTGGGTTTAGGGTCCACCCTCATCTTAACTAATTATATTTTCAAAGACTCCATTTCCAAATAAGATCTCATTCTGAGGTTCTGGATGGACATGAATTTTGGGGACACACTACTCAACCCAGTACCTCTGTTTAATACTAAAAGACCACAGATGTCTTTAGGCAGACTGTGCTCATATGAGAGCTTCAGGTAAAAATTCCAAGAGGTAGTAATATAAATCTTGAGACGAACAGGTTGGGAAAACTTCAGGCAGAAGGTAAGATTGAACCTTCACTTAGACATGTCGTAAATCTCTGACAGTTTTGGAGCTACGAAAGAATGTTGTTGAATGCTATTTCTCTGGGTCAGCCACGGAGGTGAGCACTACTGTTTTAAAAAAGAATTCTCAAGCCGGTTTTGAAGGTCCCACAGTGAGGCGCCATGTTCTATTCCCTGGTTTTCTCGTCGGCACTTTTTGTGCTGTGCTTCTGTCCTGGCGAGCCCCTCGCTGTTCCCCTACCTGCTCTCCACAAGGAGATTTACTTATGGAGGAATGCAACTCAGAAGTTAGCTGCCATGTGAGTCTCAGCAAAACTACTTTCATATGCCTACAGTCTGGCTATTTCAAAATCAAATCTTTGTGTGGACAAGACCAAGCTTGCTGTCCTCAGTTAAGACAGTGTGTATGTCAAGTTCAAAAGAAGGAATACACTGCATCTTGAGCTAGTTGATCCAATTACTAAAGAGAATGTAAACATTATTACTATTCGAAATCCCACTGACTCAAATTTTCTTTAACATCCATGGGTCTGGGGTCAGGCAGACCTAGGTTCAAGTCCCATTTCTGCTCCCTAGAAGTGATGAGACCTTAATATATACCTACTTGGACCCTCAGTTTGAAAATCTACAGACTGGTCCTAACACTACGACAGCAGGCTGCTGTGAGGAGTAAATGAAAAAGTAAAATGCAAAATACCTAGAAGAGTGCAAGATCTGTAGTAGCACCTCGCAGTGTTAAAATGTTCAGTCCTGGGCCTTTATCTTTCTGGATTAGCCGTCACTGACCTCAGGGGAGTCTCCAAGTGTCAGGATCGTGCATTCTTCTCTTGTGCAGCCAGACTTTGTCCTGGGTACACAAGAAGGGCAGGGCAGGGAGACACCGGAGTTGGAAGTTTAGAGGGAGATAAGACAATGCAGAGACTGTAAACAAAAGAGACACGCAAGCGCTAGCAAGGAAGCTTCCCCCCGCCTTTGGCTGCGGTGGGTTTTTCGTCCCCCATGAAAGGAGGGCAAGGCAGTGATGATCCTGCGGAGGAAGAGCGGAGGCTTCCTGACTGAGACAGCAGGCACAGGGAGGGGGTCTGTGGAGGTTCGGCAAACGGCTCAGGCAGAAAGGGCCTGTGCTGTCCGCTGGAACCCAGAAAGGAGAGCAGACCAAGTCAGACAAGTGCAGTGGTGACAGAGCTAATCTGGAAGTGGGGCCACTGTGTCTGGCCCACCACACATAGTAATTAGAGCTAACATTTATAGAGCCCTTACCATGGTTATATATCAGCTCATTACATCTTTATTACAGCTCTAGGAGGGGTTAGTGCTATTATCTTCCCCCAAGGCCCAGAGAAGGTGTGTGGTTACCAAGAGGAGACCCTGTGATCCTTCACCTCCTGCTGTTACACCCCTGAGGATTCTTCTGTCCCCCTTAACCCTGGGTCTCTGACACTTGACTGTGACCCTCCCTTTGGAGGACAAGTTTCTCTGGCTCAGCCTTAGCACCCTTTTGCACAAGCTGGTGGTATTTGCCCTTCTGCTATAGGTAACAGATACTGTGACACTCTGACCTCACCCTCACCCTGAGGTCATGAACCAGCCAGGCCTGCCCTTTGTGGCCTGTCCTCTGGGAGC